>OZ038485.1:52370667-52970667 GCA_964036315.1 Acanthosepion esculentum
AGCTTAACAATTTTAACAAAATATTGCAATAACAATCATAAATGAATAGTCATTATTTTCAGATTATTTTAAATAAAACGATTTGAAATTGACTTTTACATTTCACAGAAACAATGTAGTGTCTTCCTCCCCACCCCCTCTTTCCACGCGATCAAAAGGGAATAGTTCATTATTTATGAGGTGTTGACAGGGCGTAACGGCCGTGCGAACTAACGAAGGGAGGGACAAGCCCAATTATTATATAGATACAAGATACTTTCTGGCTAGAACCTCAGATTTCTAAGCCGTTTGCCATTTGAATGAAGCTATGAAATAGTTTATTTGAACAAATAAATAACTTGAACGTATAACCATTGTACGAAATCACCGATGTGTCAGCAAATTACGTATTGCCTAAGATTAAAAAAAAACGTACGTAAAGAAATAAAACTGTATTTTCTAAAAGAAAAGTTGTTTACAGAAAACCGCTAATTTCGTCGCGTAGGCGATGGACTTGATTCGCTGTTGCTTTACCGGGTTCACTGAGTAAAAAATATCGTTTAGCTTTTTCGGTGTTAATTCCACTCCGGATTCTCAAAACCTTCTGAACTCAAAGCTCCGGTCAAATTACTTCCTGTTTATAGAATTGGTATTTATATTATAGTTATTTGAAAATTAAAAAAAAAAATAGACAAGATTAACTATTCTTTAGTTAACAGTTACATTTTATTTCTATATAGAAATTATCTAAATTATTTTTTTAACAAAATAAAGGTATCATTATTTAATTCAGCAATTAACAATCTTTTTATTTACTCTTTTCTCCATGTTGATATTTTTATCAGCTTTTGTATCAGACACAAAACAAACAAAAATTGGATCTATAACAGGACACTGATCCTGTTCAAACGTTTAATTGCATGAAATTACAGGATGAGGATTTGCTGGAACTACTAATTGGATAATAATTATTAAAATTCTCAGGAGACTAGATTGAATGTTTGAGAAGAAAATTAAAAATAAAACGCATTAAAATTTATGTTTTAAAATAATAAAATGAATTTAAGAACATTTCCAAAGAGAATGGAACCCAGAATTAACTAGACAAGATTTAGTAAAACCAAGATACTTAACCTTATCCACTTCCTGTCGATAAGAAGACATGATGAATGTGTTGTCTAAATTTCTTAGGTCCTGGGAATTTAAAATTTGGAAGTTTGTTTATATTACGTAATCTGTCCAGAGTGTGTTTGCGTTCCTAGAAATTATTCTGGACAAAGAACAAAATACCTATTTTGTGTTGGGATTTATTTATGTTGTTGACACCAAAACACGATTATCTTTACAGAAAGATATCTAGGAAGATTTTAAATAAAGTACCATAACAAGGTCGCCTAAGTTTTAAGACGGTTGAGTGACGAAATTGATAATATAAATGTCAAATTTTGGAGAGGGGAGATGTTTATATAATCGACAGCCACCACTTCCGTCGATTGTCAGTCGGAAATCGTTCCTAATGAAAAGTTGGCTCAGAGTGGCCCGGAATTTCTCGTAACTACTGGCGGGCTGCATCAAAGACACGCGCATGACAGAAGAATCGACTGTCTGGTTATTTAGCATTTGTGACTAGATTTCCCAAATCACCATCAGGCAGTAGAGAATTTGATTTTGCAGTAGATAATACAGGCATTTTATTCAACCAGTTTTTTTCTTTATATTCAATAAACCCGTTGTTAGAGTTATCAAGAGTTTTGTGCATTTTATTGAAGGAATTCTTATTCCATCCCGATACCGACGTGCGACGTGAGACAAAAGTTTACCAAGGCCACAGGCAAGAATTACGCAGTCTTGTCTGTGGTACACAACGTACATAGAGGGGTTCACATTAGACTTCATCGTCAATCCCGATATCATAGGATTTTGAGAATCCAAAATCAACCCTATCGAGACAATACACTAGCCCCAACCGAAGAGTGAAAAGAAAGCCACATGACCTGTAAGGTTGGTATTACTCAACAAAGCTAGTGGTGCTAGTGACTAGCAACTGAGAGGAAGGAGGAGAGTCAGAGCTCAGAGCCAGGGGAGTTCGGTGAGTGAGTTGAGAACATGATAGGCGCGTTGTTAGATATGTCAACAACAAAGGCTTACATATCTTTATTATAATGTGAGCATGGCGTAGGTCTTACACTAATATTATTAAGTTACAAACTGAACTAGAAACATTTTTTTTTTTTAGGAAAATAGATTTCTCAGGTCTGCTGTCAAGTTTATTGCGCTTTTTAGTGCAAATGGAGGGGGCTACTTTGTTAACCTTTTGTTTGAAATACTGTATATCAAGACAAATATATTTGCTGTTGTTAATCAAATTTTCTTTCTGCACATATGAAGCTTTGGTGATGATTCTTGATATTTTTTAATAATTTCTTTAGTTGGATGATGCATCAAAGTGATCATTTCATTTTGTATTTTTGTGGTGAGATTTGAAAAATATATTCAAGATTTGATTTAATCATACGTGAGAATGGATACCACCTTGGCAAAGCAGATGGTTCCACCATTAAACATTTCCTCTCCATTGGCTGGGCAGGCTATTCCACCTGTTTCAGCACCATCACAGGTTTTGAATCCAGAGTTGTCCCTCTCGACCAGACAGTCCAGTCCACCCTGCCATTTAACATGTAGCTGGGGAGAGAGTTCCATTCCTCTCCTAAGAATATTTGCATGAAAGGGAACACAGCAATCACAATATGAACTTGGCACACTGATCGCATTATCCACACTGATAACCGTGGATAATGCAATCTATATTTGCGGATATCATTAATTTTTTTAAGAATATGAGTGATGCAAATGTTTAAAACGCCAATTCAATCTTTCCCCCAAGATTAAACACAAGTAGCACTGAGGGTGAATTCATTACTGTTCTAAGCATAAAGTGGACTTTTATGGTTATATTAAGAAATCAATTAAATGATTGACAGTTATAGATATTTTACAGTGCTTAACCCAGTGTAGTATAACTGATACCTATTCAATGAAGATTAAAGCTACTAAACTAGCAAATGGTCTACGAGACTACTTATTATTCTGTACTGAAAGCGCCTTCAGAGTGACAGTTACATGTGTAGATAGATAGTACTATTTACAGTGACAGCATGTGATCATAATAGATATCAATAATCTACAATAGATAGATACATAGATACTATCTAGAAAGACTGTGTGTGATCTATATAGACAGATCAGATACTATCTAGGAAGACCATGTGATCTATCAAGATAGACACTGTGTGTGATCATAATAGATGTGAACAATCTAAGATAAATTGATATGGATAATCGAAGATAGGTTTTATCTAGGAAGACCGTGTGACCTATCAAAATAGAGACTGCATGTGATCATAATAGATATGGACAATCTAAGATAGATTGATATGGCAATTTTCTAAGTATAGTTTAGATGTGACACAAGTCCAAAAGTATGGAGTACACAGCGAGGATCGAACTCGCTACTAAGCCATAACAGATTTAGCAAGACAAGCTTTCTATCCATTACACTACATCAAGGTGCCCAAATAGATAGTATCTTGGATTGTCCAATCTATCCAGGAAGACTGTGTGCATGACCTATCAAAATAGATAGATCAATAGACACTACCTAGAGAGACTGTGATAATATGAACAGGAAGAATAGCTCCAAATATGGTGAGATTGACATATCTATGAGCGTGTACAGAGAGCGAGGGTATTATTAATGAGAAAGAAAGAAAGAGATGAAGAAAAAAATTTGTTAGTTTTACTTCTGAAAGAATGAAGTAAACTCTTTGAATTGTTTGTCAATTTTTTCAGTTTTCTCTAGGCTAAACAACATCAAGTTACATTACAACTCATCCCAAGCAACATGCTCTTTTTTTTACCAACTTGTCAGTTATATGGTATACGCTTCAACTGATAAAGAATACTGCAGTGAAATGAATACATTGGCTACATGATACATCTATAAAGAAATCTCAAGCAATTTTTTTATGACACAAACTAGATACAATAAGTTAGTAATATTAAAAAAACGTATTATTTTATACATACTAATTTTCCAACATAATCTCTTTCCTTTCTAATACACTTCATCCATCTCTCCTCCGTGAACTACAAACTGAACATTAGAGAAAAGTTCAGATCAAAATTCAATAATTACTTATCCACTTTGTAATTCTTAACACCCATTTAACTTTTGCTATAGTTTATAACTCTCATATATTGTAATAGCTATATAGTTTATAACTCTCATATATTGTAATAGCTATATAGTTTATAACTCTCATATATTGTAATAGCTATATAGTTTATAACTCTCATATATTGTAATAGCTATATAATTTATAACTCTCATATATTGTAATAGCTATATAATTTATAACTCTCATATATTGTTATAGCTATATAATTTATAACTCTCATATATTGTAATAGCTATATAATTTATAACTCTCATATATTGTAATAGCTATATAGTTTATAACTCTCATATATTGTAATAGCTATATAATTTATAACTCTCATATATTGTAATAGCTATATAATTTATAACTCTCATATATTGTAATAGCTATATAATTTATAACTCTCATATATTGTAATAGCTATATAACTATCATAACAATCTAATTCCTGCATGTTTACTACCATGAAGCAAAAATGGCACACAGCAACACTTTTTCACTTCGCCCAATATTTGAATGTTTTAACTTTGAGAATAAAGAAATTTCTGGCGAAATATGACAGTGAATGCTGGATGATCTCTACACAGATGAAGAGAGTTGAAACAACAGAAATGTGGTTATACAGAAAGATGCTAAGAATACCATGTGAGCAATGACAAAGTTCTAGAGAAAATGGAAACAAAAAGGACACATTTACTTAACATCTTGAAGAGAAAGTTGAAACTTTTAGGGCGCATAATGAGAAAAGGCTTGAAAACTTTGATACTCACAAGGAGATTGAAAACGAGGGACAGAGGAAAGCAACACATAGCCTAACTAGCGAGCTTGAGTAAATGGATGGTGGAGCAAAGTTTAGGGGAAATAGCAAAAAGACAAAATTTATTACAAAGGACAGGAAATTGTGGAGAGCCATGATTGTCAATGCTCTGAAGGGACACAACACTTAAAAGAAAAAGAAATGCAACCATGCAAGACGATTGGTACCTATAAAGCACATTAATGCCAGAATAAAACAAAATCTACAATAGCTGAACTGTTTCACACTTGCTAGTTTATCTGTGATAGAGTGAAGGAATAAAAGTTAGAAAGACAAGTTTTCACCTACTAACACACTAAAGAAAACTTTAATTTTAAATTAAAATGAAAGAACCGTTTTCAGCCACTTCACAATTTATAAAATTTTCAATATAGTGTTTTAAAATTTTTTTTTCAGATATAATCCAGTTATAATGACAACTGTTATGAAAGGTTTATAGATCAATTTTAAGTGCCACACTTGTGAGGCTCATTATAAAATTATATATATATATATATATATATATATATATATATCTCCGATGCGATGAGAACGAAAGTAATATATAAATTCCAACGTTCGCAGCGTTAATTAAAAAAAGAGCTCGATACAGGTAGTAGAGCGATAATTATTTATTATAATTTTATCATATAGACAAAACCATTTTACTCACAACAAAGATGCAACTTGGTTTCAGTGCATTTTAACTGCACATCTCCCGTAGATGTGCAGTTAAAATGCACTGAAACCAAGTTGCATCTTTGTTGTGAGTAAAATGGTTTTGTCTATATGATAAAATTATAATAAATAATATATATATATATATATATATATATACACACACACACACACACACATTATAAAATTCTAATTTCAAAGAAATAAAGAATTTCTCTCAATATTGCCCTTTAATAATAATAATAAAACAAGGAATCAATTTATAGTTACATTGTTCAAACTTTTTTCAATAAATTATGTCACTCCAAAAATGGATTGAAAAAAAAAAGAAGCATAACAAATTGAAATTGAAAATATCATTTAAAACCGAACACCCTGAAGAACGGAAATTTCACTTTGAAACTTTGTTATCAGGAAACAATACTTATAAGTAACGAGTAGTACTAGTTCCAATAACCATAAAAACGAAGTGTCTCCATCGATAAACACAGCACGATACTTGAACACTAGAAAAAAGAAAGAGAAGAAAAAGGAAAAAAATACTGACGTCAGTATATGAGAGGAATCAACGTCGTGAAAAAACAGCTCAGAAATAAATATAAATACTTGCTGATATGCTCTTAATGCCTATTTGGTCTCAAGTCGACTCCAGACCTCAAGTGGAAATCATATATGTAATTCATTGTCCAAAATGCTGGGAAAATACTTGTCTCATTCTTTCACTCCAGTACTTGACTCCATCTGTAAACATATAATGCGACACAAGCCCAAGCTTTCCACTGAGCAGTAAATGATTACCCCGTGTTGCGTTTCTGCTCTGAGTACACCAAAAGCTAGGAAAGGGTCTGCTGCATATTCACAAGGCAATGGAAATGAGAAACGAATGCCACATAAAGAAATGAAAATCACAAACCCTGTATCCCCATATTATATGTAAATGTTTTATTCAGGGCTTTACTTTCATGCCTCGGTAGGCAGGTGACACTTGGGGAAACTTCTGCTAACAGCCCAGTTCTTCCCTCCTACCACTTCCTGCTTATCTATGATGAATGGCTGGCAATACAAACATGTGGCATCAGAACCCAATCAAGGGCAGACCAGAACTGGCATTCCAAATCCCAAGCATGACTATTAATATAGACCAGCAAGCAGAACTGACCTCAACTGTTTTCCTTGTTTTCTTCCTCTTTAGTCAAGTGGGTGTCATTTCAAAATTCCCATCCACTGAGCTAAAAATAGAAACACTTGAGATAAGATCACACCTCCTTCTTCTGTGGGTGTCCCAACTATAGTGTCACACTTCTCTCTCTCTCTCTCTATATATATATACAATATTAGTGGTGAATATACACATACATATGCAATTATATATACACATACATATATGTATAAAAATAATTCCAAGAGGATATGATCCAGGTAGAACTCGATGTCCAGGATATAATAAGGAGACTTAAACACTAATATTCCATGGCCATAATTTATTCCATTGGAATCGTAAGAACGATCCAATTCATCAGACCTACTGATTCAAAAAGAAAACGGAACGACGACTCCGGGAAAAATTGGTGAGAGTATGTGAGAGTGTGGGTGGACCTGTGATCTATATAGAGGGGTAACAGACGATATATATATATATATATATATATATATAAAAAGGAGTATTGCTCTCAGGCTGGAGCTTCTCTGTCCTCACTTTCCAGCATTGATAGAGTTCAAAATCATTTAGGCAACCTTGTGAAAGAAGACGACTTCTTCCCTCTGCAGCCCCTCTCCCCGCAAACACCTTACAAGCCTATCACTATTTCAATGGCAAATCTTCAGATGAGCTCTATTCTTTAGTTCCACAAATTCAGACCTTTACAGCTAGAACATGACATGCTATCTCCACAGAGTCAAATCACCACATTTCCCCTGTATTCCAAATATCAGGAGAAAATCCCACTTAGCGTTCCCAATATATAGATAGGGCAAGGCTTGAATTATCTATTTAAGGAATGCACATCAGGATTTCTACAGATGTATACCTGTAAGCTTTGGTTTCATACCTGAATTTCTCAAGATGGCCTCTTGTAGCCAAACTGGTACAGGTACATTTAGGTTATAGAAGCAGATTCCCCAATGAAAAAAGGGACACAAGTTTGATTCCAGTTGGGAGACAATATTTTTCTTTAGTAGGACTTCTTAATCTAAGCCAGTTGTTATTAATTTCACTGTTTAAGATAAAAACCAGAGATAGCAGCTCAAACATGTGTACCCACTAAAAATAAAGTTTTATAGTAGTAAGAAATAATGTCAAATTAAAAAGTCAACCCCAAAATTGCTAAAAGTCTATTTATAAAAATATTAAATACTTTACTGGATCCTATTTATGAGTAGGTGCCAAAAAGTTCTTGACCAAGCCACTTTTCAAAATATGTCTACAATGACCAAACAGATTGTTTTTGTATGGATTTTTGGTTGGGCTGAAAACTTTTCAATGTACTCTCCTAAATATCAGGAGAAAAAAATGATAATTAAAGTTTTTATTTGATTAAATAAGTTTCTCAGAAATTAGTGCAACAATAGTAATATAATTTTCTTAATTTTACATTCTTTATCGGATGTAATTTCAAATGAGATCTGAAGGCGTTCAACAGTTATCTCCCTTTCATTCATTAAGTTCAATGCTTACTGAAGTTCTTTATTTGCAAAGACACAGGGAGTAATAGTTAACAAGCTTATCTAGCACACAGTTACTCCTTTCTACTGCATTCGATCCTCACTTGGTGCTATACACACGTTTTTTTAGTTTAGTACTTAACCTAAGTAGATGTGCAGTGTGTTGTAATGAATAACGGCACATAAGTAATCAGAGCTAAGTTTAAATTCCAATTGAGTTCATTACATTCACTTATGCACAAATAGCCTTGTGAAAAGCATGAATCCATCTCTTTCCCCCCAGCTATGGGTTGAATAGGACAGATGGGTCCTGTAGCCTTGGTTGAAAACCAGTCTACTGCAGAAAGAAATGGCAGCCTACTGTGGGAAAGTCTTCTGCCTAGTTGGTCATGAATCAAGAGACATGATCACCCAAATATGTATCACGTATGAAACATAACTGACTGATTAAACTAATGGCAAACTGACTAAATATCCATGGGTCTTCTTTGCTGCAGGCTATTACTGATGAATTAAATCTCCATTGATACCAGGGCCAGTGCACCCCCCCACACACACACTATTACATCTCAATTTTCATAACGTAGTAGTCCTATAAAATACAAATTTTATTGTAACCTAATTATGTACAATAATGGATCATATGCAAATATAGGTGAACAACTAGAAAAATTGAAAATAAATACAATGTATCTAAATACAAATTAGAGACATCATAATAGATCATTCCATCTTAAATCAACAATGTTTTGTGCCAATGTTTTAACATCAACTTGAGATTTTTCTTGTTAAAAAGTTGAATAATTTTAACACATTCAGCATTATGGATAAAAAAGATAGTGAATTTTATTTCGTGTTTTTCAAGTCTTGGTTTTGAGCAAAAAAACATTCAGAGATTTGGACGAAAACAAAAGAAGAAGAACCTAGAATGATGTCAAAATCTGCAAAGATTTTCCCTCCTTTAATTGTCGGTTGTGCTTAGTTGAATTTGTAACACAGATAAATGTAGGTAGAAAAAAAAAAAACAAATGTTGATAAAACAGTGATGTTGATAAGACAGCGATATTCACAAAGAACTACCTGGGGTCTCCAATCAGATAGTACACATCAGCCTCGATTGGTACCAAATTAAATAAATCATTTATTTCTATTTAAATGTAATGATTAAACTTATAAAATTATTCTCGCAAATGACTTCTCAAGTATAAAGAGCTAATGTAAAAATATCTATCTATAGTGTGTTTAATGTTTACACTACTTTTACATTAATGCTAGTTCTTGTCCAACTTGGGGCTTCATTAATTCCACACAAATGTAAAAATTCTAACTCTACCATTCAATAAACCAGATAAAATCAGAATAAGCCAAAATATGGCTGTAGTTGAATAATTTCCACCCATTTTAAGTCAAAAGAAATATTCTAAAAACTTGTATAAAGAATGATCAAATTATTTTATTTGATGCAGTCATTTCCAGAAGATATTAAATATTCTTCACATTTCCTGGGGTAGGCATATATTTTTTTTATTATAATTGTAAAAAATAAAAATGTTAAAAAAAAATAAAATTAAAAAAACCATGAGTTTTTTGGGGGTTTTTTTTAGGCAGTAGCCAAAATGACAAAAAAAAATCTGTATTCTTATAAAATAAAAATTACAAAAACAGTTTCAGAGTCGCTCTTATTTTTCAGGTTCCTGTCCGCATGGGTGGAGATACAAGAATAACACCATCTCCTCGTACAAATAACATTGGGATGTTCCTCTTGGTAGACTGGAAATAAAGGAAAAAAATTATAATGTTTAGCATTTATTTTCATACAAGAAATGCATTTGTAATTTTAAACTGTGATGGAATTATTTTATAACTTAGTTTTTGGATCAAAGAATAAAGCATAAGTTTTGTTTAAACAAATTTTGATAATTACTCAAAAGTAATGATGAAAATTTCAGTTTCCATGTTTTTAATTTTCTAAGGTGTCATAATTCTTAATGACTGAATGAGTTCCTTGCAATTCCATGAGTATTAAATACCCTTTGAAAGTCTACTATTGTACTGTTAAATAGCTGAGCTTAACATTAACAAAATATGGGAAACCATTTTTCTTTTATATCCTATTGTTGCCAATTCTCTTTGTATCCGGACTACCACCTTAACGAAGGATAATTATCAATGGAAACTGAATAATATTGATTATAATTTCTTTCCTTCCTTTTCTTTTTATTTCCCTCCTTTTTTCTTACGCTTTCCCAAGTGTCACCTGCCTACCTAGGCATGAAAGTAAAGACCTGAATAAAACATTTACATATAATATGGGGAAACAGGGTTTGTGATTTTCATTTCTTTATGTGGCATTTGTTTCTCATTTCCATTACCTTGTGAATATGCAGCAGACCCTTTCTTATCCATTTCACTGAAGCAGATGTTAAATGGCTGATAGCTTTACTATTTCCGTTCTTATGTATGCTTTTTCTCACTAAAACCGACAGTATCTCGTGATATATCTTCCTCCTGTCTTTTCTCACAATCAAAACAAAAAGGTTCATTATTGATGGCAGGGTATAATGCACACGCTGAGTTACAAAAGAAAAAAAGTTTCCAACATCTGAACTTAGTCTTTTTTTCTGGGAAATACTGTAATAAATTAATCGGATTCTACAGTTGTAGCAAACATTAAGCCTTTTGGCTAAACAAACATGCGTTGATGACCCTATCAGCAGCAGAAACCCCTTTTCAGCTTTTGTTCATGCATAAAAAGAAAAAAATACTGGGAGCATGCGTGCTGTGAATCCCAAGAGACTTGCTCTTTTTATTTCAGGTCAAAATCAGGATAGGTTAGCATTCCGTGAAAAAGGTTCAATCTTTCTTTCATTCATCGCAGAGATTCTTAACATTCCTTAAATTCACACTTTCTTTCAGGAATAATCCTTGAAATCTTGTCTATACAAAAAAGTTCCCAATAGAATAAAAATTTCTATCTTGTTTTGTTTTACTCTCATTTGTCTATTTTCTCAACCAATTCAACACTTTTTGTTTGTCAGCACACAATAACTTCTCAACTTCCTAATGACAATACATTCAATGAAAATAATAAATTTATATTTATCTACATGTGTTCAAATTTGACTCTCAATAATGTACATGTTGGCAGCAGATAAAAATTACTTTAAACTCGGTTAAGACTATAAACATATTATAATTCTGTTTGTTATTTAGTTAGTGCATTACACCCTGTAATCATTTGACTGTCCCCTGCCTACAAATTCTTGGTAGAATAGAAGTGGCCAAATTAAATCTAACCATTTTAAGAAGAAAGAAAGAAAGAAAGGGAAGATAGAGGAAGCAATAGCATCCTCATATATTTAATGTCTGCTACAATGAAGAGGATGCACAGTGGAGTAATAGATAGCGACTCAGATTGAGAATTTGGAGAGCTGAGTTTGAATTCCAGTCAAATCAATTACATTCACTTACGTACTAATACCCTTGGGAAAGGTATGAATCCTCTTCTTCTCCACCCAGCTATGTGTAAATAGCAGGACAGAGCGGGTTCTAGTCTTGGATAGAAACTGGTCTACCGCAAAAAGAAATGGCAACCTACTGTGGGAAAAAAATCTGCCTTGTCAGTCATGTATTGAAAGATACATGATTACCTCAGTGTGTATCACGCATGGCACATAACTGACTTACATATGAAATATGCCAGCCTGAAATGAGTAGTTTCAGTAATAAATATAAGCAAAAACCATGGAATCTACATGATTCGAGGAAATACAGGGTGCGATCTAAGTTATACAAAAATGAAAATAACACTGACATCTTATTTTAAGATATATTTACCAAAATTACACAAAAATATCTTGAAATACTAAAGAGTAAATTTATTCAATAAAATTGCCATTGCCTTCAAACATGGCACCCAGACAACTTCAGAATCTCCAGCATCTATTTTGGACAGTCTCCTTGTTGGTGAATGCTGCCATAATCCTTGCCTTCAGCAGCTCATCTTTGGTGTTACAAGGAGTTTTGTTGGTTTCTTGCTCAACTGTTCCCCACACATAATAATCAAGACTGGAGAGTTAGGTGGCCAGATGTAAGGAGTGATGTAGTTGCAAAAATTGTCTAACAGCCATGGCTGGGTTCTCCTGCTTGTGTGACATGGTGCAGAGTCCTGCTGCCAGCAGCTACCCTCTTGACTCAGGGCAGCACTACTTCATCAAGGCACTTGATATAAGCCTCTGTGTTGAGTCTGAGGCCTTCGCCAACAAATTCAGGAGTTCTTGTCCCATCAGAATGAGTATTCCAAGCTGGCATACCTTCATAATCACCATTAGACTCATCCAACTCTTTCCAAATCCTCTGCAGTCCTCAAATTGTCACCAAAACACTCTGAAATGTTCATATTGGAGCTTCCACACAGGACAGCATGGTGTTCCCAAATTTCTGGCAAAGTGAATTGCATCATAGCGCTCTTTTTTATCCCAGACAATGCCCAACTGACCCTACTATACTGTGCAGTCAACAAAATCAAAAGCAAACAATGCACATGCACAAAATTAAAAATATAAAATGGCAACAATTTACACATCGCACACTGTAGATGTCATAAAAACCTATTTGAAAAATTATTTTAACACCATATGCAGCATATGTATTTAATGAATGCTTACAATTTCTCCCACTTAACATGTAAAAGTAATATGTCAAGTGTCAACCTTTCAACCATAGAATTTCTATGGGTACAGTTAATATTTTTGAATAAACCTAAGAGCCAAAAAAGATTAGACAAGCAGAAAGGTTATCTAAGGAATATAACTTTAAGAATATTCATTAGTTAGTGTAAATAATGACAAGGTTGGCTACTCGTAATTTTACACAGCAACAAAAGTTACCCAGTCTTGGAATTTTAAGCACATTTTGCCGTAAATGATAATGGAATGGGCCATTTTCTTATTCATCAAATCACTAACAAAAATGCATCTATAAAGGACAAAACAAATGAACAATAAAAGAATCATTCATTAAGAAAATAAGCTTATTTTTTTTATACTACAAGTGAATTCAGGTGAGTGTTTCTGAAAGAATCACATAAAAAAGATTTAATATATATATATATATATGGAATGAATTATAAATTCAGATTCAGTATCATGGGATGGAATACAATGGATCAACATGACTGCGTTTTTTTTTTACTGTCTTGTAAGCTTTATTTACAGGCTATCAATGAGAAGAGGCCTGGTGGAGTAATGGATAGCAGCTCAGATTGAGGAATTGGATAGTCAAGTTCAAATTCTAGTAGAGTTCATTACATTCATTTATGTGCTAATACCCTTGGGAAAGATATGAATCTATCTATTCTCCTCCCTACCTTTTGGTAAATAGCAGGACAAACACAGTCCTACAGCCTTGGTTGGCAACCAGTGTAGAAGAAAAAAACTGAATTCAAAACCTGAAGGCCTAATGTACAGACCAAGGGCAACACCACATCATAGTCCATGATCTTCAGTTATCAGTCAAGAGTTTGGAGAGGAGATGGGAGCTGCCAAGTTATCTGAAAGTCCATTGAAAGGATCACAAGGAAGAAGAATCAGTCTTCTTGACAATTGAAGCAGTCAAGGGTTTTAAAAAAAAAAAAATCAATGGGTTTATTGGGGGGGGGGGGGAATGTTACAAAATCAAATTTATTAACTACTTTCAACTTGCCGACACAACATCAAGATATTTCTGCCCTGAGCAAGAGTAAACTTGGTTCCAAATGGCTTATTGTATATAATGATGTATAAGCCGAATTCATGTATAATGTGATTCCTGAAATTTTTGCATTAATTTAACCCCTCCAGAAAAAATCTACCTCTGTATAATGCAATCAGTCACCAAAAATGAATAATTTTTAACCTCTTCAAAAAAATTACCTGTGTATTGTGCGTCTCCCTATTTTTTGTATAAAAGACTGATCATGAAAAAAACTCACACTATACAAAGTATAAGTTTCAATACTCACTTTATAAATTTCTTCATATGTTTCTTCATCTATTTCTACAGTTGTTACAGTCTCTTCCACATCACCTAGAATCATGTTCAGATGCTGATCATAAGCCTAAAATAAAACAAACATATGCTGTTGGTAAAATTACAGTTGCAACTTACCTGTTTAAAAATAAAATTTCTTACTGACATCATATAAAAAAAAATGTTTGTGTAAAAGGCATACACATATTTGGTGAATGAAAAAAGGTTTCCAAAAATTTGACAAGATCTTTTTTTTTTTTATATAAATTCATATCATTATTCAGACAGCATATTTTCTCTAGCTTTCTGACTTTATTCCACTTTTCAAGTAAATTATGTATTGCATCAGAGAAAAAATTTTCTGAGTTTATTCAATAAATTAAGGAGATTTTTCAATACTTTGAACTTCAAACTACAGACCAGGTAAGTGTTGTATAGCGTGAAATAAGTGTCGAAAGGCAAGATGTCTGGCAAACAGGCTGGCATATGGAAGAACTTCTAATCCCAAATCAACATTCATTTGCAGCAGTGAATTTGCAACAGGAGGATGGATGTTGTCATGCAGCAAAATCACCAGTTGGTTCCCTTGCTTAGAAAAAGGTTTTTTCCTTTCCAATGCAGCATTCATACCATTGGGCAGTTTTCAACAATCCATAATAAAAAAAATTCTCTATTCTCACCAAACACAGAAAATATTTTCCACCAATTAGATTCTGTTTAAGTTGAGATGTTGAAAGCTAAACTGGATCAAGCCATGATTTTCTTCATTATAGACATACTTTTTAATGGCCAATAACTATCTTGTTTTTCATATATATATATATATATATATATAAAATATAAAAGGGTCAAACACTAATATTCCATGAAATATTAGTGTTTGAGCTTTTTATATTATATTCTTGCCCTGTTCTGGACATTGAGCTCTACCGGGACTCTATCCTCTTGGAAATTTATATATATGCATATATCGACCACTAATATTATATATATATATATATATATATATATATATATATATATATATATATATATATATAAAAACACTGACTGATATTCTTTCCCAAGAGTTGATGTAGAATCCATTTTCCTCATATTTGAATTTCTACAATTGATTACAAAAGCTGAACTACTAACAACTTCTAAGATTTCTCTAACATTATGCAAAAGATAGTACTGAAAACGTTTTAATCAACTAAGTATTATCAATAAATCAAAAATTAGCAATACTTAGCTTTATTTTTTATTGATTGATAATAATTATTTCTCAAGACCAGGGATGTCCAACCTGCAGGTTGCACTGCAGCTCACAGCACCCAAAATCTTTAGGTATAATTTCATTTACTTTAGTAACATATGTTGAGAAAATTATTCTCAGATTGTGTTAGTGCACTAAAAGAGGAAGGGGGCAAAAGCCTTTGCCAAGACACACTGGTTGGTGCGTGGGGCAAGAGCCAGAGCCACATAAAAATTATTTAGCTTATCTAGAAAATTATTATACATATGGGATAATACTGTGAACAATTCTTGTGCATGAAAAACAACTGCTGAAAGAAACAGGTTGAGTGATTCCCATTCAACTAACATTCTTAGAATAAAGACCAGTACCATAAAAGCAGATATTGACAATATTATAAAAGGAAAGCAATGTCAAAAATAACATTGAATTTATTTTATTTTGTGTTCTATTTTTATTGTCAATAAAACAGTATTTTTTGTAATTATATATATTTGTTATTAAAATTTGATATTCACAACATTTTGAACTTCTTAAAAGGCATATTTATATAAAGTACTTTTGTGGCTCAGTAAATATACCTGAATTTCTAACTTGGCCAATTAGGAAAAAAAGTTGGGCAAACCTTGCTTAGACTAAGCACTGTTATTGCTCACCATGACATTTGTTAAATCACATATTGTACATTGAAGGGTCGATAAAAAAATTATTGGGTCTGGTGGTACAAAAAGAAAACTACAACATACTACAATTCAGCATTTAATCTCCTTTGAAATAGCCCCCTTCTGAAGCCACACACTTCATCCAGCATCAATTCCATTGATGAAAGCATTCCTGGAACTCCTTTTTTGAGTTATTGAGCAGCTGCCTCATCACATTCCTTTGGATTGCATTGGTACCTTGAAATCTTGTTCCTTCCAAGTGGGATTTGATTTGTGAAGAGGCAAGATCTGGGGAATATGATGGTTGTCAGACCTGGGGAACATTGTGCTGGGCTGCTCAAGCCATGGTCGCTGATGGGACCTATGGTGTGGTGAGATGACTACACTCTACAGACTTTCCTTCCAAGCACTACTATAAACAGGACATCATAACTTAGTATACATGCATGACGAAGTTCAAGGTCTATCTGTGTTAAGCAGCTTCACACTGCATACTTTAGCTCCGTTACCATAGCAACAGTCCCGATACTTTTTGATCAGACTTTGTATATCAATTGATGTTATTATAATCTCTTCTTCTGAATGTTTTTTGCTTTCAACTGGAGATCTTGCATTAAGAGTGTTCCCCAAGTCATACAATCTCAAACATATAGCATCTTTCACAGAATATTTACAGTGCAATACAATACAGAATTCTAAAGTGATGACATATTAGGATCTATTCCAATTTTCTTAACATAAAACTTCTGTAATATAAAACCCAAAACCCCAATAACTGGGACAATAGTGGCCTGAATGTCCCACATTCTGGCAATCTTTATCCAGAGGTCACCATATTTTTATTCTGCCTCAACCATATATATATATTTTTAAAAACTAAACCCCCTGTTTTCAAGGCCAATAGCTAACAATTGACCATTAAATGCATTCTGAAGATAAAAAGGAAATTTTCCAACTCCACTAAATGTCCTCTTTTGCTTTTATTGAAATCAAAGTAGTAAGTCAATTTTTCCCAGCAGAATCTACCTTGCATATTTTTAAATCTACCATTTGTCCATGCTTTGAATATTGCTGCCACATCTGGTCTGGTGTTTCTGCTATATATTTAGAGATAAAAAAATATATTGATAAAATCTAAAGAAGAATTTCAATGTTATTGGTTCTGACCAGACATCTTGACTTCAGTCACTTTCCTACCACTGTAACGTGTGCCTTTTCTATAAATACTTTCATGGTAACTGCTCTGATGAAATCACCTCTATGATACCTAAGCTTTATGAATTTAAGTGCACTACTAGATTACTCAAATTTCAGTCAAATTCATTACATTCACTTAAGAACAAATACCGCATAAAATGGAAACCTACTGTTGGTAGAAAATCTGCCTAGTACGTAATGTATCGTAAGATACATGATCACACAAACATGTATCACATATGGCATTTAACTGACTAACTAGATTAGTAGCCAGGTCTCATCATTTTATAATTGAAATGGTTAGATGTAACTGTAAATTCTATGATAACAGTTTCTTCTATCACACTTCTCGCTTGTGGAACTCTTTTCTGGCTTCTTGCTTCCCAGTTAACTTTGATCTTCAAAAATTTAAATGCAATGTCAATTGTTATCTTTTATCTTCTTAATTCCTGTTCTTTCATTGTACTCTTGTTCTTTTATTGTTCTCTCTTCTTAGAGTTTTTTTTTCTCATATTCTCTAACATTCAGTAAGCCATTGCATCTTAGTGGTTTCATTGCTTTGCTTAGGGTGAAATGATTAAAAAAATTTCCTAAGTCAACTTGACTTGTTTGGGGGTGAAATGATTTTTTTTTTAAAATCTACACGTTTTAAGTTTCTTCAGGATTGAAAATCTATTAGAATATGGATGTCACAAGCTGTACAGTGAAAGCAGAACAAAAAAATTTGTACTTACATGCAGACGACCACGGAGTTCTCTATCATTTCTCATCTTGACATAAATTCGTTCATCTAAACTGAGTCGTATTAAATCTAAAGGTTCCTCAACAGTCTGAGTAGGTGGCTATAAAAAAAAACAAAAAAACAAAAACAAATTCAAAATTTAATACATACCACATTTTAGAATCCATGTTGAGTAGGTGCTTTTTAACGTAATTTCTCGAAAATAACACACACCCATAAATGATCCAAAAATTAAGAAATATATCTATTCCTATGTATAATACACATCTATAAATTTGATAAAAAAAAAACGAAGACATTTTGTCAACCTTGACATTAAGAATAAAATCAACACTAAGCAGCTAAAATAATGTTGAAAATTACCATGTGGTTTTCCCAATAAATATAACATTTCATTTTACTGCCAAAATGTCGTCAAAACGTGCGAGTTATAGTGCAAATTTTAAACAAAAAGTAATAGAATTAGCAGAAGGAATAGAAAACAGAGCTGCAGCTTGAGAATATGAGTTGAATGAGGCTAACATACATTTATGGAGAAAGAATAAAAATGAACAAAAAAGTGTAAATCAAGTGCCAAAGCTTTAAGTAGAGGAAGAAACGCTCAATATCCAGATATGGAACTAAGTTTAGTTGAATTTGTGAAAGAAAGATGATCAAGTGGATGTTCCATAAGTTTTTCGAAATTGGCCGTTTTATAGATTTATTTTTTCGCCAAATAAAAAATGCAGTTACTTAAAACATGAATTTATTGACAAAAGAAATGTTACAATTATTATTGATGGATTTAAAATGAAAATTGGGATAATAACTTTCTTATTTTAGAACAAGTATGTATTTATTATTACAAAATCAATAATGAAAAAATATTTTTGTTAAAAGCTATTTCTAATACGCACCCCTATTATCACCTGTAATTTACAGTAAAAAAAAAAAATGCATATTATTTGAGAAATTATGGTAATATAAATCTTTATAGTTATATGTAAATCTCATTCCTGACTTAACATTTTTCAGGAGATATAAGGGTCAGCTGACCAGCTGTGCTATTCTAGTACACTTGCATGACTTTTAGTCTACCAACATGTGTGTCTCGGTCACCCTATGAACTTTTCAGCCGACCCTTGTATATGGCCCATGCCCAAATATTAAAATTTACATAAATTTGTAATAAATGCAAGAAACCTGGCAAAGTTTAACATTTGTACCTGCAAAAAATGGTGCAACAAAAAGGAAGGTTCTTCTATTGACACCACTATTACTCAATACTACCTCAGTGATTTTTTATTGTTTTCAAAAAGCCATTTTTAGAATTTTAATAAAACACAAACATACGAAACTGGATTTCTACATTCTTTTCCTATGAATTGAGAACAAAAGAATTAAAAACACGATTTTATTATATTAGATTGTTTATTTACAAGAATAATTTTATATTTACAAGTTTGTAAATATATATGAACCGACCATAATTGATTCAATAGTTCAAAATGATTTTACATCTGAATTATAAAACTTAGAAATGTATTAAAAGGACATTGTGTTAGTAAACATTCCAAGTGCGTACACATTTTTGGACACCCTGTAGAGTGACTCAATGATTGAACATTTCAAGATAAAGTTTTAACTTAGAACTAAAAGATCCACTTAAAAACAGTGTCCATCAAACACGAAAGTACAGAATGTTGAAAGTAATGAAAAATGTTTTTAATCAGTCAATGCAGTTGACTTTTTTCACATCAGAGCATTTATTTGCTTCTCACCTGGGAAAATCTGCCACTTGGTCATGTTTTAAAGTGGTGTCCCTACATCTAACATTATGAGTGTAAAATAAAGCTTAGGGATTAAGAAAAAAATCTAACTAATAAACAGCCACACAGACTGTTGGAAATATATATTTTTTAAATATATTTTACAGGGTCAGTTGATAGTCACAAGGCCTGCAATGAAACAGGAAAAAAAGCAAGATGTGGCAGTGCCTTTTCATTGGTTTATGAATTGACAAATCAGGAACTAGTTTGAACACAAGATTTTCTTGTAATAAAAGAGTTTCTTCCTCCCAAATCCATAAGTGAGAATTTTTCATTTGGTAATGAACAGATGGGTCTGTAAGGTGCTAAGATAGGAGGGTTTCTCTCACTTACTACACACTCTCCATCACTGACAAGTAGTTAACAAAATTTCTCTACTGGAGAACAATAAAAGCAGCCAATACAGACTATATGCACTGTGCTTTTTAATACAATCAGAAACCTTTTCTGTTGGCGAAAAAACAACTTATTTTACTTTCATTAAGAAATAGAGATAGTGCATTAGTCTGAAGACAGCCATAGAGACTAACGCAATGACACAATTGGTACAGCACACTATGGAACAGGGAGTAGTCATCCAAACTCATGAGCCACATGTCATGACAAAGTCACATGTGGCTGGCCATAAAACTTTCTAGTTTCCTTGGCACTTGCAATAATCAATAATTGGGAGCTGTGAGAAGCTATGCTGCTTTACTTCAAGAATACTAACATAATACACTTCCACAGAAGACCTTGAACAACCATACTATACACATTGAACGACAATACAAAAAGAAGTATCAGTAAATTTCAGGTGTTATTACAATTTTGCACCCTACTCCTAACAAATCATGTGAAACTATATTGCAAATCAAAAATCAAACCAATGCATCATATGGTGGATGATTACTTTGTAGACTTCATGTTGGACCAAAAATTCAAAATCTTTTTTTTTTTTACATTAAATTGCCACAGATTTATGTCATGTTAAAACTGGTTCTAGGAAAGATCTTTATTGATGCTGACTTTCATGACTGAAAACACAATAGTTTCCAGACTTCAATTTAAATGTCATAATGTATATTTTAATGAGTGGGGGGAAGTAAATATATGGTGATTTGAAGTTTATGGGTACACAACTACAGGGCTGGTCATAGTATCTCCAAACCCCACCAATTGGGAGAGGGGTGCTGATTGGGGTCTCTGAGCAGTACTTTGTGACCCTCACTATCTTACCGACATTTGCTTTTTTTCCACCTACATTTATATATGCTACAAATTAAACTAAGCACAACTGACTATTTAAGGGTGAAAATATTTTGCAAATTTTCATGACATTCTCGGGGTCTTATTTTTTCCATAAAATCCACTATTTTTATCCATAATGTTGAATGTGTTAAAATTATTCAAGTTTGTAACAAGAAAAATCTGAAGTGGATTGTAAAAATTGCTACAAAACATTGATTTATTTAAGATGGACTAATCTATTATGACATGTCTATTTTGTATTTAGATGTCTCATTATTTTACATTTTTGTAGTTGAATTGTTCACCTATACTGCATATGAATTTGATCCATTATTGTACAATTACATAATTAGTTTGCAATAAAATTTATATCTTATATGAATACTACCTTATGAAAATTGAAATGTAGCTGAATGGGGACTCACAAGACACTTGCACCAGCCCTGCATAACTATAAAAATGCCAAACTTTCTACCATTCCTTGTAAAAACTTTCAAGAGATTCAAAGACCTGCAACACTTTTGTGAGGGAGGTCTGGAGAGAATGGATAAGAAATACTGAAGATGAGAAATCACTAATTTGAAGTCAAAGCAGTTCTGATGGGATTTAGAGGGTAGCTGAATGACCAAGGAAGATCAGAGAAAATGTTTCAGAAAAGTAAAGGCAAATTTGCATGTTTTTTTTATTAGCAGCAAAGTTATATTGGTGGTACCCTTTACTCACTTCAAATTTGGAGGACTGAGGAAAAAGATGGAAAGGAATTTATGAGCCTAAATGAAATTTTCTTTGAACCAATGAAAACCTTGCCTTCACAGAGATTGACCGGCAAGCTGAGAAAAAGACAGAAATAAATTCACAAACCTATGTGAAATTGCCTTTGGACCAATGAAAACCTTGCCTTCACACAGTCAAAAGAAGAAAGAAAAGTAGCAAGCCTATGTGAAATTCCTTTTGATTTATAAAAATGAGAAAAAAATTAATTACTCACCAATTGTACTATAGGCATTTTAACCAAGCACACAGCACTTCAAAAAACTTTCTTATAACAATCCAAGAAAGCTAAGTATTTCAAAATATCTTTCTACGTCTACTTTTGAATGTTTGCAACCTTCTCAAAGGAACGAACTCTATTACCTTCTTTGACATTTTTTAATATTATTTAATAATGTCAGATCATTTAATTTGATTTCCTCTTCATGACAATTCGTTAAAACTACGGACTTTAAAAATTTCTGATTTATTTTCCTGAAATGAGATACTGACAAGTTCAAGTGTGTATGTAAATAAATTCCTTGTTTTGTTAAAATTACCCGTGTTTCCTTATCTTTTTTATTAATCTTCTTGACGTGCGTAAATTAACTGTTCATTTTATTTTTATTTTTAACCCGTAAAGAAAACCCCACGTTACTTACTACTGTATCCCAACAGGCTGTACCAGGTTATTAGTAAAGAAAATAAAACGAAATTTTATTATTTCATGTTTCCAATAGCATTCTTCGAATGCTTTCATATACTAATTAATTTCAATGCCCAGAATGATGTCTACAGTCATTACTGTTGTGTTGTGTATAATTTTTTGGCTGGAGCAGTTTTTAGGTTGTCTTTGTTAAAAAAAGAAATGACAGTCTTTAAACGTTTATATATCGCACTTATATTCTGCTGATCATTCAACAATTGTAATTAAAAATTTGTTAGTTTCTCTTTCTTTAACTTTTTTTTAAATCATTTTAGATTTAGATTTTATACCCAAATGAAATGAAGCAAACATGAGTTACCCAAGTTAATAATAAGTCCTCGCCTATTAAAGAAGTAAATGTAATGAGTTATTTCTTTTTAGTGATACAACTTCAGGTTTTCAATTACTTTAAAAAAAAATGACTAAACATTGATTGAAGAATGGAGTAGCGTTGATTAGTAGCTGTTGATATTTGCAGGAAAAAAGTCTCAGTTGAAAAATATAAATAACTTACTCAGTAGAGTGGGAAATTAATATAAATTAATTATCATTAAATAAAATTAAAGCCATTTTTTTTAATTATAGCAAAAAAAGCGCGGTAAAACTTATACAAAACACGTGTTATGTTATCTGACTTCACTAGACATCAAAAACAACACATTGCAAAACTTAATTTTTATCCCTTATTTAATAAAAAGAAAATTGTTTACAAAATGGTAATAAATTATATTTAAGATGTTACGCGTGTAAGATCAAAACTTTTATTAAATGTAAAAGATAAACTTAACCTGTTCTTGATCATCTGCCATCTTTTGTAACCCGGCTTAGTTTGAAAAATGTAGCTATGATAGGAACGGAGAAAAGAAAAACTTCCGCCAGTTCAGAATAAATACAAGAAAAAAAAAGACCTATTAGGGAAATAAAGCTGATTAATATTACGATAAAAATACTTTTATTGTTTCACTATTATTACTTTAATTTGTGCCATTCAGGTTATTATTTTTATTATTATTTTATACAACTTTATAACCATTACTTCCGGTTGGCGCTAAGCGTGCTTTTTTTTGATGAAACTGAAAGTTGCGACACTTGACAAATCGCATGAAACAACGTGCTACTTGGAAAGAAACGTTATAAAAATAATCCAAATTTCATGCTTTTTGCGAAAGCTGAATTTAAAGCTTCAACTTTCTTTTATAAAAGCAATAGTAATTTTTAAAATTATTCCTTAATTCGAGAATTTTAGTTTTATTTTACTTGAAACAGGTACGTACAACATACAATGATTACAATGTCTTTTTTTTAAGTAGGGACAGACAAATTAAAAGAAATTCAGGTTTCCTTGAATTTTTATTTGAATATACTATACATTTTTTATTTCTTAAGTCATTTTTTAAATGTTTTGAATTTTTAAAATTTTTCCTCTCTAAATTAAAAAAAAATTAACTTTTTAAAATTTTGGCTTTCTTAAATTTACATTTTTTTTAATATAAACTTGTAAATGCACAATCTCTGAGCCGATAAAAATACTTTAACCGTAAACTTTAAAAAGAAGTTATTAACAAAAGCTACATATCTTATCAAAATAGAAAAGTTAGAATGTTTTTTTTAATTTTTTTTTCAAAAATTGTCCCCCTTCGCAGAAAAACTTTGTGTGCTATTACGATTGAACGACTAATTCTGATTTCTGAACTTCAAATTTTGCATTGCTTGTTTCTGTAAACGATATAGCTTTTTTTTTTTTATTTTAATTAAACATTGAATCTTTATTAATTTTCTACTCGTTACTTCAATGTTGTGAGTTTACTTTAAAACTTTTGTAGTTTTGAAAGGTTTTCTCGCTTTTCTGGATGTTAGTTTACATTTTTTTCCCATAGTATCAAAAAAGAAAGGTTTTCAATAAAAGTAATTTTACCGGTATTTTTTATGTGTTTTTAATTCAGTACACCCCTCCAGGCTAACATTACGAAATTTCAACAGAAACTATAACGATTTTTTTTTTATATACACAAGTCGCCAAAAACGAATGAAAATTAATGAAATACGTGTTGGTAATTTTTGTTATGGGGTTCTTAAAAATAAAATGCTTTTTTTATGCAAATTAATTATAACTTTATTTTGAAATGCAATATAATTTAAATAGCAACTGATACCGGAAAAATTTATTCTACATTGATTTTTCAAGTTTTTTTTTTCCTCTCGATGATGTATGCCTTTTCAAATCTATAGCCTACGTTTCTAAATGTGAGTTTAGTTATGAAAAACATTTATTTATTGCATTTCGGACGCTATTTTTTTTTTTTTTTTTCCTTACATTTCAAATCCAACTAAGGGAGATAATTTACTTTTACAATACAGCAGTAAAAATCGACAGTACCCAGCCACGCTTATGGTAAATAAATATTGATGCATTTTATTTTAAAGTCTTATTTAATTAGGTATTATTTTATACACCCGTCTTATCTCTGACTATTATTTTATGCTCATTAAGTAGTAAACTGGCCGATGACAGTGAAGTAAGGGTGGAATTGATCATATGGTTGATAAGGGAGACGGGTGTAAAGTACAAATGTACCTTTTTTTTCATTTTTTGTTTACAAAATAAATAAGTTTATAATTGTCAAATTATATGAATTTCTCAGTTGTGTTTACATTAATTAATTTCTTGTTTATATTACTTTTTATTTTATTTCTAATAGTTTTTAAATATAAAATCATGTAATTATTTTTGAGGAGTGTAATGTAACTTATAGAAAAAATTTCAAATTTTGAACGAACCAATTATTATAGATTTAATGTAATTAACAGATAAAATGATTTGATTCCAATTTAATCATTGAACATTTTATTCACTTAATACAAGGCCCAAGATCCTGTCAAAGTAGTTGGTTACTGTGTGGCATCATATGAGCATAAGAAAAGGCAAGAAGTGAGATTCATGGGGATGATTCATACTTGTGTATGTGGCATGGCAGGTCCCAATTGTAAAGATTAAGGAATGTAGCTCATCAGAATATATGCCATGGAAATAGTGATAGAGCAGCAAGAGGCTCATGACATCTGTGGGAAAGGAGCTGTAAAGTGGAAATATAATTAATCACCCACAAAGCTACATAGATGATTTTGAACTCTATCAAAACTGTCAGGCAAGGTCAGGGCAGCTCCAGCCTAAATATGGCAGCAATACTCCATTTTTGGTTTGATTTGGCTTTTGTAAAGATAGAGTATAGTAGGAGTCAGATACTTGAACTGTACAAAGAACCCACCATTTTTCCAGTATCTTTAGCAATAGATCAGATATAAGTTCCACTTGAGGTTTGGAGAGAGCTTGTCACAGTAGATGTTCAAGGCAAGGCGCTTCCTTGAAAGAAGACCCATCCATCATGATAGATGAAAGTTCAAGATCAGCTCTGTAATGATGCAATGTTACTAGTTTGTTTTCGGCCATATTGAATTTTGCAAGTGAGTCCTCCTTCCATTGAGCCACCTTTTACATAGTTAAATTTCTCCCAAACAAGATTTATTAGTAAGAATGGAATTGTTTGATTACTAGGTGTTGCCCAGCAACAATGATTTTCTTCTATCAAATATAGTTAATCTAAAAAAAAATTTTTTTTTGGTTTTCTATTTCATTTTCATTATTTTGGGCTAGGATCAGTGCATAGTATATGTTCTCCTAATTTTGTAAGAGAATGTGCCTGGTTCCAACCCTGTGGTAGCACTTCCCTCATTACACCAAAAGAGGGAGGGTTGGTGAAATATTGACACCAGTGTCACAGTGGTCACAGGGACTGGGGAATTTTTGGCTTGGCCAAAGGCAGCTCCACCTCAAAAAGATATTGTCACCATGGGGTGGCAAGTAAAACTCTTTCATTATTACAGAATGGAGTTTTATTTTGATAATTGCAGATCTTGGCCTATTTTTGCAGACTATGAAAAAAGTAAAGGCTCATTTATTTTAAGTATTATAACAAAAAATTGCAATTGTTTACTTTAAGTATTTTAAATTCTGTTTTATGCCATTGGAATTTTTTTTTCTTTTCAAAATAATTTTAATTGTTTTACTACAAATATAAACTTTATTTTTGATTTACTTTTTCATTTGATTTTTTTCCTTATGTTTCAGAAATGTCAAAAATTGTTTCATCTCCCCTCATCAATTTGGTTTTCAAAAGACAAAGACAATGGAGATATTCCCAATACTCTTTATTCTGGGCTGCTCTCAATGTTGTTACAGCTTTTGTGCTGTACATGGACATGTCAGTAATTCTCTTATTTTTCTGTATGAACATTTATATTTGATAATTCTTTTTAATTAAAGTTAGGTACCTCCACTAGATTGCTAAAAAAAGAGCATAGCATGATGAAAAAGTCACCAACCTTGACGAAAACAAAATTTTATCGTCTAAATGTTTGTTATTATTAAGAGGAAAGATAAAAGTATTTTGGGGGTATTTTTTACATTTTTTAAGCGTTCCTAACATGTCTGAAAATTTTGTTAGGAATCTTTCTTTTTTTTGAGTCGGCAAAATTGACAGATGGCAATTATTTTTTTCCATTTTATAAAATCAATGAAAATCTCAGTTTGAAAATCTTTTAAATATCAATTATCATTTTTTTTAAAAACTTATTGTAAGCAAATCAGAAATTATAATGTTTATTTAAAATATTTTGAACCAAGCTTAACTTAGCTTCTGCACTGAAAAGATGTAATTTGAAAATAAAACGAAGCAGGTCATAAACTTTCATGTCACTTGACAGGTGATGAATGACATATTGACGGATTCCGTGAAGGTAACTTGTTCTACGGTAGGAGAAAGGTGAAATATTTTACATTTAAGTGAACAAATTATTTACCTTGTTATTTTTAAGGAAAACTTTCAGCGCTCTAATTTTTTTGTTTTTTGTGCTTAGCTTTCACCTTTGACGTTTACGATACTTTATGGAAAATATATTATAAAGAAATTAAAATAAGACTGTTACGAATGAGATTAAATTTCATAAGAAAGGTATCTAATTTATAGGTACCTTCCTTATGAAATTTTATCAGAAGTTTACATAAAATACTCTAATTTTATGTACATTTATTACATTTTACTGTGTTATTTGTATTTCCATTCATTTTATTATTAATTTTGATATTTCATTTATGGAAAAAATATCTTAACTGAGATTAATATAAAAATAAGATCATATAGATTTCATAAGATGATACTGATACTTTTAGGTACCCTTCTCAGTTGAAATTGAAAAATAAAATAAAATTCTCCACACGTGTTTCGCAAAAGTAAAGGCCTTAACAGCGGAGAACAATGCTTAAATCGACGCAACTTAATTGTATTCTAGTTGGTCTTCCGTACTTTATAATTAGAGCCCGATTATAAACACAGAATTACATTTCTTAATTACTGCGGGCCCTCTGATTAGTCAAAATGATACAATTTACAACGCACTAAAAAAAAAAAATCTATCACATAAGGACACTTACAAAACCTGATGCGGCATTTAACTAATTTTATAATATTTTAACAACTTAAATGTAAAAATCTATTATAATTAAAAAATAACAACTGTATTAAAAATTCATTTTTCATTGAAAAATTTTTTTGCTTTCAGAAAATATTCATAAAAACAACTTTTTTTTGCTTTCAGAAAATATTGTCCATATTCATAAAAACAACTAAAAGCAAATAAAAGCATTTGAAATTAAATAATATATTTATTTTATTGAGTTTTGTATGTTACAATTCAGAGCTGATTTTCAGGTAGGGGGAGCCAATTAAAAAAAAAAACATGATTTGCATTCCTCAAAGCCTTGTGCTTTTAACTATTGTAATCACTAAACCTGACATGATCAAATTTCTAGCATTTTCATAAAATTAGTTATGGTGGGGGGTAATAAATATTAAAAAAATATTTCTGCCATGACTTTAATAAAAGAAAACATATAATAATTTTGATCATCTTTGAATACTTTCTGAAAATTTTATTAACATCCAACAATTATTTTTATTTTTGCAAGATTTTCCAAATTAATGTGTCATACAAACAAACATGCTAAAAATTGTATGTTATTTTACTAGTTCCAGTGATACAAAGAGAAACAAGGATTTTTAAATGAAAATTCAGATCCTTCTAAAAAGAAGGAACAATTTAAAAAAATAATTAAAATAAACTTTGATCTTTCCTCTTAATAATAACATAAATATTTAGACAATAAAATTTTGTTTTCGTCAAGTTTGGCGTCTTTTTCATCATGCTATGCTCTTTTTTGTTTTAGAAATCTCATGGAGGTTCCTAATTAAAGTTGATTATGCCATCATCTAATCTTTATTCTTTGTACTGCAGACGATATTTGACAATTCAGCAGTATTTTGAGGTTTCCTATCCAGCACTCTGGTATACAGGTGAGTAGATTTTAAAGATTTGTTTTCTTTAAAGCCTTCATTTTGTAAAGAATAACTAAGTTCTGTAGACCTTGACTACGCAGTAAACAAACTGAAATATTGAGGGGTCTGTCTTACAATGTTTGCCAAATATGGTTTGTTTTATGAAAATTGTCTTTAAAAATAGTTGAAATTGGTAAGATTTTTTAATTACCAGCTAATTTTATAGCTAACAAATTTGGCATGTACCTAGTAACGTAACATGGTCTCTATGAATGAATTGTTCTAACATTTATCTTTGTTTGGTAAAAATTAAAAATCAATTCATTATGGCCAATGTGAATCCCAAGTGGTTCCTTAAATTTGATATTCCTTAAATGGAAGGACATTAAACCAAGGTTCTACTTTATTGGCAAATAATACCAAAAGAGGTACTAAGTTCACTAATCCAAACGAATTGTGCATCTCACGCCCACGTAATTATTTCATTTCCTTTTTCTTTTTAAGGCAGTTTAACTAGCCTTAACAGCATCTTCACTACATAACAATTTACTATTTGGAGGTAGGGGGATTAGGGATATATTTAGTGTAAATTGTCTTTAAAAAGTTTGACCAGGCCACATTTCCAATTTCCATTATGTCTTTTATTATTTTTTGAATAGTTTAATTTCCTATCCCATTTTTCATTTTATTTTGGAAGTATGATTTCAAATTCAAAGAACTCAAAATATGAGGTTTATATATATATATATATATATATATATATATATATATACACACACACACACACATACGATTAAGACAAATTTTGTCAGCTGACTGATGTTATTTATATTCAGTACCTCAACTCTGGTGTTTTGTAGACAAACCGTTTTTGTAATTGTTCAGTCCATTTACCAGGAAGTTTCAGCAGTTCACTGCCATTTTTCTCATTTTTCATTACCTTTATACTAAATTTGATGTAATTTATGCACTAGTTGGAAGCTCTTATTGGTTTTTATTTTGCTTTTGCACACACACATGTATGTAAATTGGGTAATGCTTTTACCATAGTAAAACTCCTTTTTTTGAAAAGGAAAAGAGCTAATTTTTATTTTTCAATAAATCCTGTTTTAGCGATTAAATGAAAAGTAATCCTGTTTATGACTTTAGTTTTTATTAAATTTTCCGAGAAAATCTTCAATTCTTGATAAAGTTATGGTCTACTAAATTTGCTATAATGTCTCTTCAAAAAGTGTTTTTTTTTTTTTCTATTCCCAAAGAGGTGGCTTTCTTTTTGCTGTTCTGCTTCAATTCTTTGGTTGACCTGACATGTTGGGTATGGCCATATATTATGACTGGACACATTGAGCTTACCCCGACACAGAAAAATCTGCTGGGAGTCAAAGATACTGGTAACCGTTTCCAAATTTTATTTATTCTTTCTCACAAAATATAATCTATTCTGATGCATTTTTGTTTGGGGCTTTGAAAATTTTTAATCAGGAAAAGGATTAATCTTGCAATTATTTCAAATTTCACCTTTTTAGTTTGAAATATTAATGACATTTTTTTTGGGGGGGGGGGTCAGTTACTAAACATAATGCTTCACACTACATTCTGAATTAAGAGAAAATTTTGTTCAGAAATATGCTACATTAGCTCTAATTAAGTTTGTTGATAGTCAACTCAGCATTCCTTCGTTGCATCTGCCTTGTCGGCTGGGGTTTCAGAATACACTAACTACACCTCTGTCCAGACGTTTGTCTTCAAGAAACCTTTTTAAAACAAGATAAAATAAATACAAAAAATGATCAGATGTATAGCCATGTATTTGGGGCAGGACAAAAGGTCTGTGGGGGAGCTTCAATCCTCATTAGAAACTGCATCCCCCAGAACTAAATTAATATAACTACAAACTTTCAGGCAGTTGCTGTTAGAGCCAGCCTACATAAGACCATTAACGTTCGTTCAGTATATATTCTGCCAAAAGACCCTATAAACGAAGATGAACTTCAAATTTTGATAGACCAAGTACCCAAGCCTTTTATTTTATTAGGAGACTTTAATAGACACCACATTGCATGGGAAAATAGACACAGACTTAAAAGGAAAAACTGGAGAAACTTATAAATGAAAATGTCTTATGTCTACTAAACTCATAGTTTTATGTGAAAAACTGGTGCTACAGTATTATACAAAAGTAAAATCCTGTTCATCTAACCCTTCCTACAAAAATACATTCCTCCCATAACACCAAAACCTCTATCAACAAAAAGAAAAAAAACATTTGGATTTTGAATGAAACCCCTTATTGAGAAATCAAAAATTCAACCGGCAACAATCCATGATAATATCATTCCTAACATTGCTCCTTGGACCATATGATCTCCCAAAATATTATTGGACTTATGCAAATTCCCCAAAACAAATGTGCATCCTCTTAAGTTTCAGGAAGAATTAAAGAAAAAAAGTACCCCAGACACACACCCATCTTTAGAGATGGGTACAAAAACGGGATTATAACAGGATGTGCAGCAAAATCCCAGAAGAAAATAAGCAGTAAACGCCTCCCAGATGAAACCTCCATTTTCAATGCCGAAACCTGTGCTATAGATCCAGTGCTCAGCATTATTTCAGCAAATAAAAACACAAAATTTATACTCTTTTCTGATTCAGTTTTAACATTAAAAAACAAAAAAACTGGACAAGCTGTTAATAGTAAAGTTGTTAAATAAACTCCATTTAATGTGTCGATAGATGTTGTGATGTGTTGGATCCCAAGTTACATTGGAATAATTGCTAATGGCAAAGCTGACGCAGCTGCTAAACATGTTGAAAATATAGAAAATGACCTGAACTTTAAGATCCTTTACACAGACCTGAAGAGCCAAATAAACAGGTTTATTAAACAAAAATGGCAATATCATTGGAGTAACAGTGCATCAAATAAATTGCTGCAAATCAAGCCAATACTTTGAGAGTGGAAGCCAGGATACAGAAAATCCCCAGAAGAAGTAATATTGGCCATACAAGAATTACACACTCATACTTTCTGAATGGGAAAGAACAACTAATATACCCAGCATTCCAAACTTGATATGCTATAAAGCATGTCTTGACTGAGTGTACAGCTCTTGTTCCATCTAGGAAAACATTCTTCAATATAAACAACATAAAGGAGCTCTTTGAAAGAACAAGGATGGGCAATATGTCATTTTCGCAAGAGTTGGTTTAAATATAAAACAGTTTTAAAAAAAACAAAAAAAAACCCTGATATCTAAACTAACCAAAGTAATTGATACCATATGAATTGGAAAAAAAATAGCTGAAACCATAAGAGAGGCAAGGGAGTAAATAAACAGTTGATACCATATGACTGGGGAAAAAAATTATGAAGTATAAGAATATCTCTGCTTTAAATGACCTGTGAAGGGTTGATAGGCTGTAAAACAAAATAACCAACCAACAAACCTTCTTTGCAAAGTTATAACCTATAAATGCATTACTTTATAACTCCTGCCATAGCATAATGATTAACATAAATAAGTTTAATCCTTGATCGATGCTCAAATACTTTAGCTTTGTGCCAGATCAGGCTGTTTATTTTATTTGGTGGTAGGATTAAATATTGCCATGGGGCAGTAATTAACAAGCTTGTCACCAATATCAGAACTGAAATGAATTTGATTATAACTGTTACTCATACTTGTGGCTGTGTGCCATACATTACTTTCTATTCATCATCAAATATATCCTGAGCAAAGCCATTCATCTATACAAATTGCTTTGGTGCTGAGACATAATTTCAAAAGACAATGAACTTACTGCAGGGGGTATAAAGTATTTAGGGCATTACTGAAGACCATAGGAAAAACAACCACATCTTACAAACAACTAAATTTGATCCAAAACTTGGTACACAGATACAGTAATGGTTGGATTAAATACTTATTTGATGTAACTGCCTTCAGCCATAATGATGGCTTCAATGCTCAACCAGAATTGTTTACCTACACACATCACATATTACATGATTAATGCTGGCTTTCAGGAATTTGGTCATATTGTGGTAACATTGATTAATCTCCTATTCAACGACACTCCACATGGATTTAGGTCGGGCGTGTTTGGTGTGATGTGGCCATGCATATTGGCCACCATCCAATCTTAGGTCGCCACAGCTTTATGAATAGCTGCAGAATTCTGCTGAAATACATACAGACATCCATTGCATACAGGATCTATTCAGGACTTCACAACTGTTTCCAGCTCAGTGTAGCCAACAACATTCAACTGGGGACTGTTGAAAGAAGTGGAGAGGCATGACATTTTCTTTACTACTCGCCACCTTCTAAAACGACTACAAGTGGGAAACTTTGTGTATATAACATGGGGCCCATCAGAAGGATCTGCACATGACCACCTGTCATTTGATCCTGGAGGAAATTTTTTTCCATCTGTGTCGGGCAAGGACAAAGCATGCTAGATTGTTCTGAATATTTCAACTTGTTCAGTAATTGTTTTTGTTCAGAGCAAGCGTTGTTCTTGTGTGTGCAGCAATGTGCTGCCCTTCATCTCATTTATGTGTGACTTGTACTGAATGTCCTCACGCGCCACATTGAGGATTGTGTCTCATTGAGGACACCTGGAGATCTCTGGAAATGGCCCTTATGGATGTTCTAGGAATTGCATTGATAATGTTCTGCACCCCTTGTACAAATTGTGGTATACTGATACTGTCTGAATGCTGTGAATGCCTTTTTGTGCTTCACTACAGGCAAAACATCCCTGCTGGAGACTTCCAACTCCTTCTGGATTTTGTGTACAAAAGATTTTGAATAAACATGCACTCTAAACAGCTGTTCCTTGCATGTATCTCAACAATTCTAGCATGTCGTTTCATCATGTGCCTTAGCTGATAGTCTGCCATTGATGCACATGACTTAGGTGAACAATCACATGTCCTCAAATACCTTATGCACCCTGTGAAAAAAAAAAAAAAATGCTGTTTAAATTGTTGATTGTATGTATATTTCTTTCTAGTACTAATAGTGCCAGCAAATGTCTCCATCACTCATTCACGTATACACTTGGGCAATGAAGACTATTGAAGCTACTTAAGTTCAGATCCCTTGGGTGGGGCTCATTATTTAATGCTTGAAAATAGATTCCCTCTGTAAGATTTAAATGATTACAATGGATTTTTTTTTTTTTTTGTCTTAGATCCTGGTTTCAAAATTTCTCCGGTGAAGCCTGCAGTCTCTACATCGCCCATTCAGCTTTCATTCAGCTGTAGTCCTGCCAGTCAGTCTCATAGTTACCCGGGCAGCCATACCCCACCTGGTGCAGGGTCATCAATGTACTACACTCCAAGCACTGGAAACAAAAGTGGAATCAGCCCTGGTTCTTCTCCCCTCTACCCCAGTACAGTGTCCAGCCCGGGATCAACAAGCTTTCACACATCTATGCCAAATGGATCATACAGTTATCGATATGGCAGCAATCAGTCTTCACCTTCTTACTTGTCAACAGAAAGTGCTGTAAGTAGAATTTTTTAGTCACATTTCAAACATACTTTGGGATAAAATTATTGTGGTAGTCAATTTATGATGTTGACTTGATTAGACTCATTAAAACATTTATTTTCTTTTTCCAAGAAAGTTTTTTTGTCTGTTTTAGGAATCATTTTCTTCAAACAAAAATCTTTGAAAATAAAGCTAATATCAAAATTCACAATTTTTTACTATTTATCCTTTTCTGTCTTATTTTTAAATCAAGGCATTTCTTAGTTTTTTACATTTGACGTATGAAATATGTAGGTAAATTTAACACCTTTTATGGGACAGATCATAGGTGGGTTTTTTTTATATATATATATTTATCTGCTGCAATCTTATTTTTAATTTTCTTTTATTTACTAATGATTTACTTTTCTATCCTGTACCTTTTCAGAACCAAAGTCTGAATGCCTCAGGTTATTTGAATGATTCTACCCACTATGATTCTCCAAACAGAAGTGGACTACGCTCAAGGCACATAATCTCAACTTTGAACACCTCTGGTGGGTTGATTTCCAATATTTCTCTTACTCTCAAGATTTCTTTTGTGCTTCAGTAAAATACCCTCCTACCTACCCATCTCTTATTTCTATTACACTTCTGAAGGTAATTCAAAAGCTTGTGAGTGAAACACATGAAATATTTTTTTTTTTTTATTATTCTATGTTAGTCATATATATGTCTTGTTCTGTACTTATCCTATATGTGCTCGTTTCAGATTTAAAATGAATGTCTATAACTTATGTTAAAATTTACTGTTGCTCCTGAACTGAAATCCAATCTAACGGTTTTATCTGCTGAGCAAATTTTGTATTTTTTCAAGACAGACTAAACTATCTGTGTTTGGTTGTTGCTTTTGTGAGCTATTGTTGCTCTGTATGAGACAGTTTTTACTCTTTCCAGGAAGTCCTTTTGAACATATAAATGATCGCAAATCTCTCACTCAATACCTGAGAGAGGAGGAAGAAAAGGAGAACAGAAATCAGTTAAGTAAGTGTGTGATACTATAAACGCTCACATAGAAAGGGAAGTAGTGTTTTTATCTCGATGTCGAGTGTTTCTGTTTGATAGACCAGCAGAAAACTCCTTTTGAAGTTTGGTCTTGTAAGTGGCATCCACTTTGACAAAGGTAATACAGAAGTAAAGGGATGTATGATTGTGTTTTTTGGAGATCAAGTGGCAACTTGGAAACTGATTATATCTCAGTGCTGGTTTATATTAAATCATACTTGGGATTGTGGAGAGTTCTGGTCCACCCTTTGTCATCCATTTGTATTGTCATCCACCACATCAGGGTGAGTAAATGGGCAAGATGTTAGCAGGGGGAAGAACTAGGCTGTTAAACAAACCATGAAGAAGTTGTACTCACCCAGAAGAACAGGTGATGCCCTAAATAAAACCTCCATTTCATAATAGAAAACATTATTTCATGGGAGACAGGGTTTGAATTCTTATTTCTTGGTGTAGCATTTGTCTTTCATCTTGTTACCTTGTGATATCTTTCACAGCTCTCGGTGCACAGATCGAGAATTGAAATGCAACGTAATCATTGACTGATTGATAGAAAGCTTAGGTGAGGGTTGCATTGTATGTTTACAAGTGAATAATATATTCAATTCTTTTTCTAACCAATATACCTCAGAAAATTTCCTATTCTAAGACTTAGTTCTTCGACATATATAAAAGGAAATGTCTTCTCACACATATATACACACACACACACACACACACACACACACATATATTAGGATGCACAGTGGAGTAATGGATTTCAGCTCGGTTTGAGAAATCAAACAACTGAGTTTGAATTTATTGCATTAATTTACTTGCTAATACACTTGGGAAAGGTATGAATCTATTTCTTCTATAAAGCTATAGGTTCTATAGCCCTGGGTTGCATCATGTCTAGAAGGACAAAAAGGTGTTCAAACCAACCTAGAGCCTCGCTGTTGTACGATATGTGAACTTGTATGCAAGTCACTAGTAGGGCTGAGGGGTCATTGAATAAGGTTTTCAGATCCTCGTATGTCAAAATTGATGGGAGTTATATATAATATATATATATATATATATATTGTGTGTGGATAAATATTGCTTAAAATCTGACAGTGATAGAATAAGGAACAAATAGGAAAAGTATATAAATTTAATGTTTTTCGTTTTTTTAAGGGACAGTTTCCTTCGCTTGAGTTCTGTGCTGTATTTTCATTAGTCAGGTTTTAAAGAATATTTGATCCCAATTCACCCTAGTAAGAAATGAACCTGCCTATAAAAGGAATAATAATAAATATCTTCCCATCAATAAACACCTGGCAGGCACTTTTTTTTTTTTTTCATATCTCCAATTTTCATAAAACCCATACCTAAAGAATGTAAGATCCAGCAGTCAATGTAACGTAAGTTTCCCACTCCAACATACACCAAACATCCCCCAGCCAACACATGTACTGACACAACCAGTTCCTGCAAGACTAACTAGAAATATGATACACAAACATCCAGGCCCACCATTATCCCACTGCCATCTTCAGGAATTAAACACACAACCACTACCAGGCTGACACAAAAATAACTACTAGAATCCAAACACTCACATACATGGACACGACCACAAAACAAAACATGTGTGATCTGTCTGACCAATGAAAAACAGACAACACACAACTTTCTCTTCCATAACTCACCCCCCCCCCAACCAAAAAAAATTCTGATAAAGCTTAAATAAAAGCAAAACCTATTAGATTTATAAATGTTCTCTATTTGTTCCTTATTCTATCATGTGTATATGTGCAACATTTTTTATACTGCACAGATCCTAAATTCTGAACAAAGGCTAAAATGTTGAGATATATATTTTATTTTTTTTCTTCGTAATGCATGTACTACACTCATTTTATAATGAATAAAAGAAAGTTGGTCTTTAAGAGCCTAAAAGTAAGAAATATTTAAAGATTTTTATTTTTTTTTTAAAATTGAGGTAAAAGATGAGTTTTGTATTAATCAGCAGATAAAAATGCCTACTTTTCCTTTTCTGTTTTCTCTGTTAAAAATAAATCTTCTGAAAAATTTTGTTTTCAAAGATTTATTCTGTATTATTTTTTCATCAGGCTCTCCTGAAAATCTTTCAAACAGCAGCACATCATTTTGGAATTATGGACGTACACTAAGTGACCACACCCACGTCTTGCGTAAATACCAATATCAGATCGCCACTCGAACACCTCAGTCATCAACTACAACACGAGACACAAGCCAAGAAAGCTGCTCTTACAGTGCAAATGAGGTTAAAAAATTTTTCCCCTCTCAGTTTAGATGCTAACCTGTTTTAGACTTTAAATTTTTCACTTTAATTTCTTATTTTGCATAGTATGAAGAAAAACATTTTTAGCCATGAAGCTATAATAAATTTCTAATAATTACAATGTAATAACATATTTGACATTTATGTTCACCACTATTTAAAATTACCAAAGATGATACTTCATTTTGAAATGGTAAGCACAAATTTGAAAATTTAATTGTTACAGAAGCCCCTGCTCATCCTGCCATGTTGAATTTCATCTTAATTCCAGTAATCTACTAATAAATTACATGGCACTACTTAAATAGATTGGTTGACTTTAAAAAAAAAAAAAAAAAAAAAAAATGCTAATTTTTTAAAAATAATTTTGGCAGATTAGTATTCATAACATGTAACTTTTTTTCTTTTTTTGAACTGTTTTGTTTATAATATCAGTACAGTGTAAAATTGAAGCTGTTCATTGTACGCAAAGCTTAAATGTTCTTTTTATATATATATATATACACACACACACACACACTCTTAAGGTGTGCTATATTTATGGGATAAAGTGATCAATATCAGAGAGTGTGTGTGTGTAAATATAAAAGTAAACATTAAAATCAACACTTAGAGGTGACAGTCTGTTTCATGCTAGACGCAATCGTCAGGCCACGTCATAAATTTGGGTAAAATTATAAAAAAACAAAAAACACGCGTATATCAATAATTTAAAACTTGACATTTTTTAAACAGTAGCTAACTGCAGTAACTCTGTAAAAAGTCACATTGATTTTTATACTTAATCAATATGAGAAACCGGGGTATATTCTAGACTGATTTTTAAAAAAACAACAAAAAAAAACACTTATTCTGACAAATGTTGCTACTTGAGTAAGGTCTAATGAATGCTCATCTACAAAAAATTTTTTTTATTATTATTATTGAGTGGGCCAAGTCTCTACTTTAGTGCCAGTTACACTACCTGGATTTTACAAGTTTTATTATGTTTAGATGAATTCTAGGGTACTCAGGACCACAATTACATTTCTGACTATACTTAAATCTTTCATGTAATTTAAGACTGACTTTATATAATTTTCTTTTCAGGTTTGGAATCGTTTGCATGTCACTGAATCTAATCTTTACACATGGACAGAACGTATGCGAAAGGTATTTACCCACACAGCCCCCAACAACGTTTCTCTTTGCTTAATTTTTGTTATACTATTATACTTTCAATTCAAATTCTCACTGAAAGAAAGATAAACTTGAGATCTACTGCCAATATCTTCTATACAATTTTTATTTTCTATATGAATTATGGTTTATTATTATTATTTTCTATATGAATTATGGTTTTATGAGGTGACTGTTACAACAATAATAAATTATGAAATAACCTTCTGAAATCATTTACTTATTTTTTCTTAATTTCAAATTTACTGGTTAAACTATGCAAAATTTGATACTAGCAAGCTTTTAAGTTGAGATTACTGTACAGTATCTATAATAAATTGGTATTTAAATATGACATTAACATGAATGTCAATGATTTGCCAATTCACTTTCAAAGAGATTGGAACCAGAACAACAGCAGATTTGTCTCACATGCTAATACTTCAATGTTCTATTATGCAGAGTCAGTGAACTTTTTATTTAGTAGCCTATAAATAACTGAATTGTTGAATATAAAGTCCTTTTTCCAGCATAATAAAATTTTTATTAGAGCAATAAAAACAGGCCTATTAATCATTTCATAACAAAAATGTGAGTATATATAATCATATATATAATCACTGTAAAATAATGATTAAAAGCAACTAAACCAGCTTATCAGTTCACTCATCAGAACAAAAATTGAGGATAAAAAATGTACAAAGCAACTAAAAAAAAAAAAATTATACAATCCCAGGCTAATGTTATATGCAGAAAAAATATAACATTAAATTAATTGTTAAGTCCACTAACCACTCCTGCTTACAGAGAGATGGCTGGCAGGTCTTATGTATGCTGATTCCAAAACATTCAAGTGATAATTGGTATTCCTTACTCAGCATTGAGAACATGTCTGGGCTTTAAGAAACATTAAAATTGTCTTATTTAAATCTCCAAATATTTTGTTTCAGTGGCTGGCTTTAACCATTCTGGCTAAATTGGCTGAGGAAATTCCAAACATCAATAAAACTGTGAAAAGTATTGGGAGTGAAGATAGTTTAATCGGAGGTAAGCAAACACTTTTTGTAATGTTGTTTTTGCATTGCCTTTTATGAGATATATATGCGCATGGCCTGATGGTTAGAATGTTTGCTTTCTGACCATAAGTCCCAGGTTTGAATCTCACCATGGTCGATTTGTCAAGGAGATTTCCTGATGTTATCGGAATGGGTCGAGGTCAATCCCAGCATGTGCCACCTTTGGAAAGTGCCTGAAAACCATACCGCAGTTTGACCCAAGCCCTGCGAGTGAAATTAGATAGACAGAACTCTTTAGGGCCGTTGATAGCTGTGCTAGCACAAAAGCCACAGGTCATCATGGCCGAGGGCTTGAGCATGCTAGCCTTGCTCAAATTGTTGATCACATTAGATAACACGCTCTCCCCCAGAAACTGTAACTAAGGTCTGCTCAGCATACTTGCAGTATAAGCCACAGGTGGGCTCTGGATGTTGAGCAATCATAAATGTGCCTGAGCGATTGTCTGCAATAGGGATTGGCTAGCTGCCCTAGTAGACAGGTATACTCGAATGTACTAATATATATATAAGTTCACCTTCATTCATCCCTATAGTTCACTGCTACTAACAAACAGGAATTTTTTTTTTTTTTTTCTGATGATGGCCATCTTGCTGAAACTAGTTGAGGAACCTAATTTAAAAAAAAAAAAAAAACAGAAATATGGATATACAACACAGTGTGTCTGAAATTTTCATTTTTAATAGTTTTTTTTATTGTTCAAGACATAATTATGAATAATAGATACAAGATTGAATCAAGGGGCCAAAGACACAACACCAACACAACTGATAAACACCAAATTACTGGCAATCTGTATAAATAGAATAAACAATAAATTAGCCAGGTATGAATCACACCAGGAATATATAAGGATATACCTGAAGGATTGATTTGGCACCATCAATAGGTAACCATAATGATGTGTTTCTAGCATCATGTTACCAAAAAATGCAAGACTTCTCCAGGGAGTTCATGCAGGATACTTTACAGTTCTGCAAGGAAACCATAATGGCAACAACAGCAGAAATCAACCTGCTTGATGAGCAAATAATAAAACAGAGACTGAGGAGTATGCTAACATAAAGAATGTTATAAAAGCTTACACAGACCAATCGGTGAGGGAACTACGAAAAACAAAAACTGAGAAAATTGAAATGGAATATTTCCTCCAAGCAAAAGAACACAAGAAATCAAACCTAACCCAGAAAAAAAAAAATGGTCAACCCTACCACAAAAGAAAACAACACATTCCAACCACACTGACCGCAGCACAACAAATGCAAACACAAAACAAACCACCTACATACACCAACATATAACCATCAGCACCACAACCAACAAGAGCAAGTACCTCAAAACACACACACACACACACACACACACAAAAACTTACATGGATATCCTTAATGTGACATACAGAAATACACAAACCAGAACATGGTGGCCTTCAGGTAGAATACATATCTCCACTAAACATCCCAGATTAGCCCCTGTTAGACAATTGAAAGAGGACATTCTCAAACCTTCAAAAAAAAACGAGATAAGCCTCCAACCAAGACACTTGGTAGAGTGTATAGCATCCCTAATAGAAAATCTGATGCAAGCTTTTGAGCTTGTACAAAAGGACTTTGTCATGATTGCAAATACAAACATGACCCATACGGGCAAGTAATAAATCTAAGTAGGAGTAAATTCTTGCTTGAGCCATTCAAATTACTGAACAAAGGACTAAGCTTTTGCCCTAGTTTAATAAGGACACCTTAGCAAGGAACCTAAACTCCTTCTTCAGAAGAATACGGCTAAAAGCCCACTACGAGAACAATAACCACTCGCCTTCCATACTCTACATTCACCCCACAAAACATGGACATTACTATGCAGACATTTGAAATGGCAGTAACAAATGACATAAAGAAAACAATACATACGTTGCCATATAACAAGATCACTGAAAGGGAACGGGCAGCCCTAGACATGCTGACACATAGAGATGAACTAATCATTTCACAGGCTGACAAAGGTGGTGCCATAGCAATCCAGAGCATCAAAGAATACTTTAAAGAGGCCAACAACCAACTAGCTGACAAAAATACCTAAAAAAAAAAAGCCTATCCACAGACCCACTCCCTAAATAACAAAAAAACTTAACAAGCTTGCTAAACATGATACTTCAAAATAAACTAATTGACAAGGGAACATGCACAACACTTACACTCACAGGCATCACACCTACCCGCTTATATTACCTTCCCAAAATACACAAAATTAACAACCCAGGAAGGCCGGTCATTCCATCACTTAACTGCTACACAACTAAAATATCAAAATATGTAGATCACTATATACAGCCCCTAGCTAAGAAAGTCAAATCCTGCATGAGAGACCTACTAAAGAGAATTAAACATATACAAACATTACCAGAAAATGCAACTCTAGTAACTATGGACATCAAGTCTCTATTCAAACGCAACTAACCACCCTTACAAAAGCACTTACAAAAAGAACAAAACAAGAAACTCCCCCCCCCCCAAGTAATCATAAAACTTATGGAACACATCCTCACATTGAATAGTTTAGATTACAATGGAAGACACTATCTACAAGTAAGAGGTCATAGGCCCTGTTACAGCTCCATTATATGCCACAATGGGCAAATTTGAGGAGACCCATATTTATCCTTTCATCTGTAACAACTGCATATTCTATGCAAGATATATCGATATCTTCTTCATATAAACGAGCAACGAGTAAAAACTTACTAAATTCCATATGAATACAGTACACAACTCCATTAGGTTCCACCACAAAAAATCAACACTATTGGTAACATTTCTAGCCACCTGCATCTACATCAATAAAAACAGAAAACTACAAGTGACACTAGGCACTAAAATCATCAACACCCACAATTATCTACACTTTAAGTCTTCCCATTCAAAACATAAAAAGGGGACCCTTCCCTATTCACAAGCACTTAGACTCAGAAGAATGTGTTCCAACAATGAAGAACTAACTAAACGCACTAAGAATCTCTAGTAACAATTCACAACATGTGGTTATAAACAACACTTGATCAGGGAACAAATAAAGCAATTTCCCCACTTAGAGAATACACCTTAAAGCATAAAATTAAAAATAAATCCAAACACATCCCCCTATTAACCACTTTCAATACTACTCTATCTCCACTATCTCAGATAACCAAAGTCGCTGGTAAATACTACATCTCAAACCAGACCTAAAAGCTTTATTTTAGGAACCCGGCCTTTTAACATACCACAGACCAAAAAACCTTGAGGAAATCATAGGTGGTAACTATATTTCAGACAATAAAGTAGCACGTAATAAATCAAAAATAAAAACAATAGGATTTTCCCAACCATGTAACAACAAAAGTAGCCTATGTTGTAACCACATTAAACAAACCAATTTGTTCACTAGCTCAGTCACTAAATCTACTTTCAAAATCTCCCACAACTCTAACTATAGAAGTCATAACATAATTTACTTATTAGAATGCACACTATGCCAGAAACAATGTGGGGAAAATCTGAATGGCCCTTTCACTACAGGATTAATAATTATTGGAATCGGATTAAGTCAGCTATCCACGAAAGATTATTGCCTGTAGAACATTTCCACCTAGAAAAACATGATTTTAATAGCCATGCAAAATTCACTATTTTTGAAAGAGTAGAAATAGACACAAAAGATAAACTTAGGGAAATATTAGAACGTGAAGACAAATGGATTTTGTGCCTCAAAACCCTTTGTCCAGACAGATTTAACAGCAAATTAAACAGCACAGATAGAATTAATATATAACATCATAGATCACCCACCACCCATTTCTCTTTCACATATAATCTCTGCATAGCTGAATATACTCTACTGTTACTCTATAGAAGAGTACACCATCCACAAAAGGCCCAAGCTGACAACCTCTCTCACCTTTATCCACACTAGACATATGCTTTCAGAGGAGATGAGGTCTCCCACATACACATACTCACACACTCAAAAAAAAAAAAAAAAGACATAACATACACATATACTTTCCAGCAGTCGAATCTGTCAGAATGACTAAGGAGGTAAATCTGTAACTCGTGAGTCCCTCAACCTCTCCTTAAAAGAACTTGAAAAACGCCTTTGACCAATACAAGGACTGACCAAAAATTAACGATAACAAAACCAAATGAAACCTACAAGCAAAGTTCATCTTCTTCCGAGACAGCCATTCACCCCCTGTAGTTCACTGCAACTAGCAGGAATTTTTTTCTCCTGATGATGGCCATGCTGGCTGAAATGAGTCAAGAATCCTAATTTTAAAAAATAAAACAAAAATATTAATATACAACCCAGCGTGTCTGAAATTTTTATTAACATTTTTTATTGTTCAAGACACACATACACACATTTATCTATATATTTTTCTTTGCAGAAGTCAGTATAGCCACTTTAAAGCAAGTTGTACTTACCAAAGGCTCTAGAGTTCCCACACTGAATTCAGTCATTCCCTACTTAGACCTGACATCAAATCAAGAATACTTAGTAAAGAGAATATCTGGTAAGTCTTATTTTATTTAATAATTGCACTTCAACTCGCCATTGGATTTTGTTGATCTACCAATCACATTGAAAATCTCCTCTCATAAAATTACATGTAATTTTTTTAATATCGGATTTTTATGTACATATTTTAGGCAGTTTTTCTTGAATTAAACTCAAAAGAATTAAGATTTACACAAACTTATTTTTGTTTAAAAAAAAAAGCTATGTTCCTACACCATAGGTGAATAATTTATAAAGTGGGACTGATGTCTCCTTTTTTATTAATGTCGTAATTTCTTTTTCTATCCTTCAACTATGTTACTGCTAAAAGATAATTGATGATTTTGGAAACTTTTTAACATTTAGTATAGGTGTAAAAGAATTACTAACCACCAATTTTGTAGCAAGACACTTTATGTGGTTGTTTTGCTGTCTTACCTGTTGGTCAGTCTTGTAACTTTTTTGCACCATGATTGAGTGCTCAATATGGTGTCTTGTTGATCTCAATCAAAAAAAGTATGGCACAGACAGGGAAAATGGAGACAATTGGTCATCAGTCCTAGTGTTTAACCTTGTCACATTTCCATTTCTTGTCCATACTAAAGGCACAATAATGCCACAATTTCTTCCTAATGCAGCCCATAGTTACATAGGGGTGGAGGAATAATGACAATTATGTACACAAGGTTTGTACAGGTCTTGGAATTTTCTAAGTTGGGCTGCCTACGCATCCTTTTTCTCAGTTTATGAAACTCAGAATGCCAAATCCCAGAAATCTGGCTTTTTTTACAATTTGTCCTTTAAGAAAAATGTTTTTTTAATCATCAGTAATATTTGGCAATTGCGAATGGTGGTTTGTTTCTTTGATTAGAACAAGTTCATGACCTCATAGTTACTACTTATTTTCTTGTCTAAGTGATGAGAAAGAAAGGGAGAAAGAATATTATGGTCTGTCTTCTCCTAGCTGCTACCCTCACTCAACAAGAAAAGAGGAAAAGCAAAGATAAAAGGTGTCAGACAAGTAAACATTTCCATCAGAGATAAATTAATTCACTCATTGAATTTGTACTTGAAAGGAAAATAATGATTTTACAGTAATAAAAATTCATCAGTTTTTTTTTTGTTTTTTAACAATTGAAGAAATTTTATTCACATGTCAATTTCAAAAGTAAAAAAATCCTTTTGGTCTCTAGTCTGCTGGTGGGTAAGTTCATGCTGAAAAATTAGATACTTTACATGTCCTGTGTGAATGTATGTAAACTACATTCGTCTAAATTGTTGCCAAAAGTAACAAGAAGTTTGAAAATCAAATTTAATGTTACGGCCATTGTATGCTCCGGCCTTCTTCATGTGGTTGGAATGTCGAACTGAACCCTTTATTTCACTCGCTGGGGTAGTCTAATGGATGTCAGTTATTTCCTGTTAATTCCCCGTTCCAAGTTCTCCACCGCCTTAACCAGGTATTGAACTCACACTCTTTGGGTCCTGTCACTGGATCGAACTAACGCCTTTGTCCACTGTGCCAGAAATTTATATACAGTCCACTGTGCCATGTGTCCTTGAGGACACATGGCACAACAGATAAAGGTGTTAGTTAGATCCAGTGATGAACATTGTCTTTGTTGCAACAGCGACTATCGAAATAAGCTTAGAAAAGGAGACGTCTTCAACATGGTATCTTCATAGTTGCTTGCAATAAGAGCGATGTTTTGAACATTTGTGTAATACCAATTGGAAAGGAAATCATGATGTGCTTCTTGATTTCCAGACAGAATTTCTTGAACAACTGTTAACACCACCAATGTTTTTTTTGAAGATAGTCCTTCTAACAGTGATGCAAACATGAATTTACTACCCCCCCTCCCAGTTATGTAATCATGTAAAAGAATTAATAATATCTAGAAAAATATAAGCATACAAAATTTATAAACATAAAATCAGTCTCACAAGTTCAAGGTCAGATAATGTAGTCAGTATAAATCAAGAGTCAAATATTTGCCTCACAACACACAGTACCACCTTCACCCACAAACAGCTAAGCAATGCTGTGGTCCAAATTAGCGTTCTTTTATTAGGGTAAGAAAGGCTGTGATTGGTCGAGACTGGTAGGCAAGTGCAAACAATTACCATATTTTGAGGCTTACTAAAGTTGACTCAATCTTGATTCTGATTTTTTTTTTATTTACAAATAGCATAAAGAACACAAATTCATTTTTGAGGCAAGACTTGATTTTTCTCCATTTCCACTAGTTAAATCAGTTTTGTATTTTTAGATTTGGGTAAAGATGGCTGCATGAGTGAGTTTTCTTGGAACCGAGGTGGGTGTTATGGAAAGGAATGGGGTGAACACCTTCCAAATGATGCTTCAGTGAGTACATTTTAACTCACTTTTTCAGAATTGTTTTAATGTTCAGTTTTGTAAAACAAAATCAAATCCAATTAATACATAATTTCTTGTTAATGCATTGTTGCTTGATTCCATAAAATGGTTTTGTCTATGAATTCTATGCTGCTATTTCTTTCCTTCTCTCTCTCTATCTGAAAATCATTAAACTGTTATTTCCATTTCAGCTAGTAATGCATTTATTTGGTACTTACATGGACTCTAGGTTGCCTGTGCATCCCAAATATCCTGACCAGAGAACATTTACGAGTCAGTATGTAATGAAAACTCCAAACAAGCCAGGTATGAATCATTTTATTAGATTATTTGAGAATCAATGTCTAGTTTTCAATTATTTTTCTCTTTTCTTTAAACCATTTGCTATAATCCTGATTATTTTTTCGCCTTATTTATTATACAGTGTACAATTTATTTATCAAACATCTGGCTCTGAGCATTTCAATGCAAAACTCTTGAATTCATCAGATAAGTTAATTGGACTTTTGTTGATTTATTGAATAATGTTATGTCATTTTACCAGATTTTTTTTTTTTTTTTTAAATCATGCTTAATTGTCAAATTTCTGTCTATATAACCTTCACCACTATAATCAAATCTATGTGTGGGTGTCGGGCTTTCAGTTTCTGGGAACTGATTTGCCTGACCCTCATACGTCGAGCTCGATGGGAGAGTCCATCATATATAGCATATTTCCCACCATATAACTGTATTTTTAAAAACTAATAATGAACTGACAGCTCATTTTTTATAATTTTAACATTGAATTATTTAGAATTATACAATTATAATTTTGGGGTCATCAGAGGGCTAGTGTGCTAGCAAGTATTTAGCTGGTAACTTCTGCCATCAACATGTAGGGAGATTTTTTTGGTGGGTAGAGCACCTTATGTGCTGGAAAATACAGCATGTAATAATGCTGAATAATTCTTATTCTCTAAATTTGGTCATGAAATAAAACTGCAGTAAATATTCTTAACGACTTGTATACTCTGGTAAATTTACATAAAAAAAACAAGGATAAAGAAAGTTATTGAACATAAATTATTTTTCAAAATATGTAACATGCAGCAGACTAATGAATTTGTTTATATTCTAAGGTTTCATAGGGACAGTTTATTTTTTATGAGTGATTTCTATTTAAAATAAAATAAAATGTCCCAATGAAATTTTGTAATATAAACAAAAAATAATTTGCCTGCTGCATATTGCAAAAGTTAATTGATCTGATTTTTATGTTCATCTTCCAAAAAAGTTCATAAATTAGCATAGTTTGAGATTAATTTTTTTACTTTCAGATTTAAACAAAAAGGATAATTTATATATTTACCAGACCAGTATAAATCCTCCTCACTTCCAGGTGATTATTGGTGAACATGTTTGGAATTTGCCAAAAGTAAGTAACAAAAAACATCAAAGGCTTTCATGTAAATAAATGATAAAATTAACATAAATTTATTTTAAGATTTAAAAGAAAAAAAAAAATTCTGACAATTTTAATATAGAAGGAAAATTTCAAAAGTTTTACAGTTTTGTTTTTTTTTTTCTCTTTTCTCTAGGGGAGAAACAACATGTTTCAAGCTTTATTAATGTTTCTGTATCATATAAAAACAAAGGAGCATGGAATGTTGGGGTAAGTATAAAATTATTAATAGCAAAATATGGAAAACCTTTAGATTCATTGCCTCATGAACAAGTTCATCTGCCAAAGATCTTTATTTTTTAACAAAGTAATTAATCCTATTGAGATATTAACATATTTTCTTGATCTGAAAGAAAAGGGATTTGTTCACTGTAGACTGCTTAAATTTAAAAAAAAAAAAAAAATTTAAATAATTGGTTAAAATTGCTAGTTATGTTTGAGTAAAGTCTCAAGCTAATTTTTATGCCTTTTTTATTTTTATTTTCAGCCGAGTCAACTTAGGCTTGTCTGGTGTTAACATTTTATGGATTCTGAACTGAGTTTAATGTACATCGTCTTACTATGAAGCAAAAAGAAAAGTGAACTTTAAATTTTTTTTTCTTTTTTTTTGCTTTTCATATTTGAGGAAAATTTATTGAAGGAAAAAAAAAAAAAAAAAAAAAAAAATTGCATATGCAACAAAATTAGATTGTTGCTAAAACTTAAAAACTAATCATCAGAAAAGGGACTCCTGATAGGATCATCTTGTCAACAATACTGCTGTAATAATGTTCAAGAAGCATTCTCTACATCTGAAAATTTTCAGTGAAGGCAAAAAATGTGGACAGGCTGTGAAAATCAACTGTATTTTCATATAGCAATCAATTATTCTCATGTTTTTTTTTTTTTTTATGTGTATATTGTGTAAAGAAGGAATATTTTTTGATGAAATATATAAAAAAAAAAAAATTTTTTTTTTTAGTGAAAACTTTTTAGTTTTTAATCAATACTAAAACTCCCCCCACCCAATTTGGATTCTGAGCAGTCAGCTTAGTAATCATAAGCCCAATGCTAACATGGTTTATTCTTTATACATATATATCTTAAGGCTTTTGATTTCCATTCCTGTACTGTTAGACAAAGTAACTGATATATGAACAACATGGTTTTAACTGTTACAAAGGGAGACTATCCCATCTGAAAGAAATTATAATAGTTGCAATCTGTATACAAAACTCTGGTTTGATTACATTACGTTTTGGCAAATTACTCCCATTACTTCTTTATTCAATGTAATTTGCTTTTCAAAAATAGTTGTGCATGATAGATTATCTAATATGCCCTACCTGTGAGTCATCTTTTGGCAAGAATTTTTATCCATTTAAAATAAATCAAAAAATTGTAATACCAGATTTCAAAAATACTGTTCAAGTTTGAATGCGGGATTAATTATCAGCCTTTGTCTTGCTGTTACTTGGACTACTGAGTGAAGGTGAAATGTGTTTCAAGGCATGGGCCAGTGTCTGCATAGTCAATTCATTTCTTAGACAGTTTGGATTGAATTATTTTATTGGGTAAATTATGTTTATATTACCAAAAGTATAAAGCATGCATGTGTGTGAATTCCCAGCCTTATCCATTTCTCCAAATCCTTCTTGGACAGAACTTTTCAGTACCAAACTACCACATATCAAGCCCTCTTAAGTCGTTTCTTAAAGTCAAATACCCCTACATGATGTATGCCTGGGCAATCGTCTCTCTTGGTTCATTACTAAGCAGATTTTCCACAATATGCTGCCATTTCTTTCTGTGGTTAACAACCAAGGCTATAGGAACCAGTGTGGCCTGCTATTCAATCCATAGTTCAAAGGAGAAGAAATGAATTCATACCTTTCCCAAGGTTATTTGCACATAAGAACCTGGCTGGAATTTGAACTTTGCTCCAATTTCTCATTCTGAGCCATTATGCCACACTGCACTCCACATCAATTCAATCCTGATTTTTTTTTTTTGTGTGTGTGTGCTATATTCAGACACTCACTGATTCAGGCACAAAATTCTAAGCCAAAATGTCATTATACTCCTGTTTCAGCTATTGACTCTTTCAACTGTCTTCAGGTTTTGTGATCTCCTTTTTAGTAATTAATGAAAATTAACCACAGCAGTGATAGATTTTAATTTTTGCAATCTATAAAACGAATTTAGCAAAAAAAAAAAAAGTTATATTTTTGCTTTCTATGCTTTGTTTTGTCCTCATGTCTTGCATGCCAAATATGATCCTTATCTTTATGCAAACATTTTTACAAGAGGAAAAGAAAACAAAGCATTAAAACATTGAAAAAGCAGAGAATTCATAATGCACAATCTCACAAAACCCAAAGCCTGGGGAGTATAACCACACTAAGCCTGTCACAACAAAAAACAAAACCCACACATCTAAATCTAACACATAAAAATAAGGATGGGGAGGTGACTGTCATCAGTTTCTTTTATTGTATACTTAAAACAAGATGGGCCCAAATAATGTCAACAATAAAATTGTAATAATTTACATTGATGCACTACAAGGTAACTAACATCATCAGGTTTGCTCTCTCTCTCTCTCTCGACACTGAAATAAAATTTGCCTCTTGTTAATCAAATATTGATTAATAATATTTGATTAATTGCCTGATGGGGATAGTTAAATATGCTATCACTAAAATATCCATAGGCAACAAATCATAAAAAAAAAAAAAAGGGAGGAAAAAAAAAACAAACAAACCTGCCTACACTGAGATTAAGAGAGTGGAGAAGCAACCAACTCCAGTAGCCAGTTTAACAAAGATATTAAGTTAAATCAAAAATGGCTGAGTGATCCAGCTGACAGAGGCACAGTTTAAAAGCCAGAAATAACTTCATCCAGCCTAACAACTCAATCACTGTAAGGTTTGTTTTAAGGCAGATTTTTTTTTTTTTTTAATTAAGTACACATGGCATAATATAATACAAGTTGTTTCTAAGTCAGTTGTACTTTAATCCCAAACAATATTTCTATGCAAGTAAAAGTAGCAGGTATTAAGTATCGTTTTTTTTTTTTTTAAATTAATTTTTAATCTGCAATTATTTTACATAAATTAAACCATCCAATGATTTTTTTTTTCATTGAATGCAGTAAACCTTAGTACATTTCAGGTTGAAAGATAACATTAATATATCCTTCTCAAATTTGTCAATTTTGGTTTAAAGGAAGTTGGTCATAGGGAGTACCAATAACATGAAAGCTTTTTTTTTAGGTATTTTACTATTACACCTGTCTCGTCCCCGACTATTATTTTATGCTCTTTAAATAATCAACTGGCCAATAACTGAAGTAAGAGTGAAATCAATCATGCACATTGTGCCAACAAGGGAGACAGGTGTAATGGTAAGAATGAACCACTTTTCTTTTATAAATACCCTGAATGTAACTAAAGTTTGTTTGTTGTTGTTTTTTTTTTTTTGTTTTTTAAATGAAGAAATCTTACTCTACATGACAATTACAAACTGATCTATATTTTCACCTGTACTTTAGGGAGTTGAGTGACTAGGATGAAAAAATTTTTATTTTGCCACAAGGAATTCAAAGTAGGCTGCAAGTTCAGTGTCTTGTTCCTTAAACATGAACTTTGACACATCCTCACTTAAAAATGCAATTATGAATCTTCAAAGCTTTCTTTTTGTTGTTGAAAAGAAAATTATTTAAAATTTACAAAGGTAGATTGTAATTAAGAAACAAGTAGGACCAGTGACATTAACCTACTGCAGCCTTTATTAAGGCTTTACAGGAGGAATTTAACTTTGGTATTACTCCAAGAACATTGTAATTGTCACTAAGTTGTTGAACTAAGCATTATATGACGTAAAAACTTTATGGGCCTTCACATGTTTAATTGATGTGACTTTAACATTAAATACCTTTCTAAAAAAGGATAAATTAAAACAATTTTTAATGACTTGTCAAACATTCAAGTATGACTAACATAGACATTTTTAACTGTAAAAATGTCTTAAGTTTGTGGGGAGGGGTAAGCTTTCCTCTTTTCACAGATTAAAAGCCTGAAGTATAATTAAGCAAATAAGACTAAAAAAATTGGCAAATAGAACAATATTTTACTTTATTTATTTTCCAGTTTTTACATTTTCAAAAGATCTTTGGACAGCTTGCTATTTTTTTATTTTTTAAACTAAAACTACAAATTTGGGGAAGGAATTCTTTGTAGTACATAAAGATAAATATTAACTTATTTCATCAAATCAATAGAACAGTATATTCACGCAAAAGCAAAAAAAATTATGCCTAAGTCATTTTAGAAGGGAATGTTTATTAATAAATTAATTTCATTAAGTACAGACTTTTTTTTTTCAGTTGAGAGGCATTAGATTGTTAAAGAATTTTTTTTTTGTTTTTTAACATTACACATTCTTTAATTCTCTTTTCTTGCTAATGGCAGGACAATTATTTTAATTTAATTTTTATATACACTTGGGGGATGTATTTTCTCCTGTGTATTGTTTGGCATTATTTTCCCATGTTCAGTGTAGATGATACCTTGAACATTTCATAATTGATTCAAAGTTAAAACTTTCAATTTTGTAAACTTCCACATTTAACTTGCATTTTTTTTTGTGTGTGTGTATATTCTACACTGAAAAAAAATACATGAAATAAGATTTTAAAAATTAAAAACCTTTTTCAATTTAAAAAAAAAAAAAAAAAATTGAAATATGAACTATATATATTAGATGGAAAAGGCATTTTAACACTATGATAAAAAAAATTTAAATACAATACTGTTTACAAGATTTTTTTTTTTTTTATGAAAATTAAATGACTTAGAAAAAAAAATTAGTTTAAAAAATTTAATAAATAATGATAGGCTGCATAGTCATTGCTTTGCTTCCTAAATGGAAGTGACCTCCCATCCCTCCCAACCCATATCATCCCTCCCACACACTAACCCATTGATGGTTTTTAAAGAGATTCAGACAAGTTTGCATATGCACACATTTGAATATATCAACAATCTTGTTCAGTAAGGTAGAGTCTTTTTGGTTAGTCTCAGTTAGGAAAGATCTTCATCCATTGTGTTTTCATCACTATCTCCTAAAGTAGTGGCTTCATCAGTTGTAAATGATTTGAGGCTTTGTGACGACCGAGATTTTAAGCATGCTTGAGCATTCCCACGCCGTAGTCTGAAGAGAGAAAGGGGAAAAATAAAAATGATTTAAAAAATAAATTTCCAACTGTCATACTATTTAAAAAGATTGGTTTTTAAATGTATGATACTGTATATCCACTCAATATGATACACAACTTCAAACTAATTTCTATGGTAGGGTAGAATTTTGGGATAACCCAAGTGCAACAGGAGGCTATCTATATATAAAAAAAAGGGGGGGGGAGATCTGTGTTCACCAGGCTTTAAACAAGAATGTTATACACGAGATCAGAATGGTTATCAAATTTTTTTTTTTTTTTTTTGCTTTAGAAATTTGAGTTTCAGGTCACGTTTCCTATAAGAGAAAGGATGTTCTCTTTGCTTTTATACGAATATTGTGTTTCTGGACTTTTCTAAAGAGAAGAAAAGCAAAATTTACTGAACACTGCAGCTGCAGAAGGTTAACAGATCATCATCTTCACTCAGTCACTAACTAAAATTACCTTACCATATTTGTTCTCTGCACAAATCTCAAACATTTTCTCTTCAAGCTCAAAGAATTTCTATTAAATATTTCACTGCAAAGTATTTGCAATCTTATTTTACATTTCTAAATTTACTGGATTTAGATTCCTAGAAAAAATGAAATCAACATTACTTAGTTATTTTACAAGGTGAACTAATACTATTCCTTGAAGCTGTCACATCCAGTTAGTAATGTGTGTAAAACCACTGCTTTACAATTGAAATAAAAAAAAATTCCCATTGCATTTCTAGAATATAATTAAGTTTTGAGAGTATAGTTACCACATAAAATCTGGTTTTCACTATTTCAAATAGTGCAAACATAAAAAAATTATTTTTTTAAGTCCAACTTCATTTTTTTTTTTTTTCATTAGTGATTTCACTTCAGTAAGAAATTTTTTTTTTTTACCTGCTTTGAAGGTGTTCCACTTGAACCTGCAAGTTACCCACTTGTTCTTCGTACTCTTCATTGGTACGTTGTAATTTTCTTACATTGTTAGCTTGTAGGTCAGCCTGCAAAAGAATAAGTTCAACAGTGAATATCAAATTTTTATTTTTCTTAATGTGTTTTTGACATGTTTTTAGCCGTTTTTCTTACAGTAAGTGAAACCTTCAGTCATGGCTACAGTGATATCGCTTTCCTTTTTCCTTCAGGAGTAAAGATAGATATAAACATGTTATAGCAATGAATATAATTTGTACAAAAAATATTACATAACTAATACTAGCAGTATAACCCATCTTTGACTGGGTCTTTCATTACTGGGAATTTTTGCCATTCAATTGGAGCAGTTTAAGTTTAAAGTCAGCCCACCTGAAAAATCAATATTAGTAACGACATTTGGGTGCAATTGAAGCACATCCTTGAGGGGGGGGGCTAAAAAGGGAACTGTATAATAAATAAATATTATTGTGATAATTTAAACTATTTTTAAAGTTATGATATATATAACCAAGAACAGATAGTAAAATGTTGCCGAGAGTTATAATGGACAGGAAGTAGTGAAGAGCCATTGTCGAGCAGGCACTGAAGAATTATCAAGCAAATAAATATTTCATCAAAATTGGATGAAAACTGAAAATGCATAAAAACATCCGATCACACTAACACTCTGAGAGAATTATAGATATATCAGATACTTGTGATGAACAAATTTGATTTGTATAAACAAGTAAAAAGATTAGTAATCCTTCATAATGAAAAATTTCAGAATGATTTACACACAAGACGGATGTGGACTTTTTGGCTTTCTACCCTGAAGTTCGAAAGCTGTCACTGACAAAAATCAATGAATTTCCAAAGAAAAAAGTCAAAATTACTCACCCTTTACAGAAAAACTCATTTATGGAATCAGGTTTTGATTTTTTTTAATTTAAAACTTAAATAAGGTTTCTCTAAACATATCACCTTTTCTGACCCACTTTACCCAAATTTATTTTCTATTTGCTTACTGGAGCTGTTTGTGGTTTATTTAATGTAGCCACAAAGTCCAACAATATACATTTGAGGGATGTTGTTAATAACTTGCATAGTTTTTCTAAGATTATATTCATGGATTCTTTTATTTTGCTTTTTCAATGTATTCTGCTTTGCAGAAGAAGAAAAAACAATGACAAGGATTATAGCAAAAGAACTCTCCAAATTCTACTGTATAAATAAATTTGAAAGTAGAGGAAATCACGTCGAGAAACTACTCAATGCTCTGCCATGAATAAATGTCCTGATACCAGTTTGATAATTAAAAAAAAAAAGCAAACAGCACATACCTCATCTTCAGCAGAGGCCAGGTCTCGTTTTAATTCCTCAATTCGAGATCTTAATTTCTTTACTTCTAATTCGTATTGTTCAGCTCGACGTCGCGTGTGGTCAAGTTCTGTATGCTTCTCAAGGTGGATTTTTTTCAATTTGGCATGAGCATGCCGCAGTTCACTAAGTTCCTAATTGGAGAAAAAATTGCAGAAAATGTTCAATAAACTTCTTTTTTTTTTTTAAATCAGTTTCTTATACATGTCTTAACATTCTAAAATTTAAAATAATAAATTCTGATACATTAAGATGTTATTCAAAACTGAACTGACATTGATCACAGAAAATTAGCCACAGGCCACAAGAGTAAACTAATGCTTCCCAAAGGAAGCAGGTCTTAGTCACAAAAAAAAAAAAAAAAAAAAAAATTGTGCATCAGTTTTTGGTAAGGATTAGCAGGCGTTAATATTTTCTTTTTTTCTTTGACTAAGAAAGATTTAGTTTTTACCACACACTTCCTTCCCTGGTTATAATTTTTTTTTTTAGATATTCCAACATTTAATGTTTTTAAGATTTATGATAACCATAAAGCAGCACTGGAAAAGATGTCTGCTTTTTCAGTCTTGTGACTCCCATTGAAATATGAAGTTGGATTTTCTCAACCTCTCCTTCACACACGCTTTCTTTAAATGATGAGGGGGGGGGGGCTCTTTGCATACACTACCTACCAATTTCCCTCACTGACAGGAGTATTAGAAGGGTTTCTTCACTTCACTAAACATAAATCTGATACAACTCTGGTCTGGATTAAATATATATAAGAAAGAATCCTTTTCTTTTTCTCCATAGAGAAAAAGGGGCTAATCTGATGAAAAATTCTGATGAGCACAAATTTATTTTGGAAACTTCTCACAGACCACAGTAAGTCGTTTCATGGTCTGCAGGCTGTTTTTTCGTACAGGCCTGATATAGTGTTCAGTCGGCAACACCACTTCAGGGGAGTACAGCTGTGACAAATTGGCTATAAATGAAAGAATATTTTGAAATGATTTCAGAAACATTCAAGCAAGTGTTCACAGTAGAATAATAATGTAGCATAGATTTTAAAATTCTAAAAAAAATTTTTTATTTTTAATATAGAAAAATAAAACAAATTTCCAGATAATTAAAGCCAAATACAAAATTTATATCTTAAAATTTTAGTTGGCTTGGTGGAAAAGAAAAAAAACTTACAAAGCATACAAACAACTACATAGCCTACAAAAGAATGGACCAAAAGCCACTTGAAGAGCACACACTGAGGGCATTCACTTGTTCGGCCACCCACACAAAGACTCACTCACACTATGCTGAAGAAAGCATTCTCTCTCAGGCACTCACAACACAAGCAAAATCAAATACTTGCTCATTTACATTGGCCACAAAAAGAAACTTATGCACATATTCACATCAACACATTTGTGCGTACAGAGATTTATTCTCAAGACTATATAATCTTTTTAATCTTTCAAAGATCTCCTTTTCTCTTTCACTGTCAATATTGTTATGAAACTGGAGCTTCTCAATCTTCACTTTCTAGCTTTGGTAGAGTTCACAGACATTTCTGTCTTCCACCCTGCAACCTCTTTCTCACAGATGTAATGTTGCAAACTTATTTTCTATGACAAAATGTTCAAATGTGCTCCATTCCTTAGTTTCACCAGTTCAGGCCTTTACAACTAGGACTTGCTATATGACTCTTCTACAGAATTAAATCACTATTATTTCCTCCATGTTCCAAATGTAAGAAGGAAGTTATGCTGAGACAGCTTTTTCTTATAAACTGCCACTTTATGAAACACTCACACACAGGTGTTTCCCTGAATACTTCAAGGGTTAATTGTCAGCTTTCCTCTTTATCCTTAAACTTTTCTTACTCTCTTCAATTCATATCACTTCAATCAATATTACCATTTTTACTGTAATGACTATCTTGAGTGGTTCTCAAGTCTTCTATTGGGTATAATTTAATATTAAAAAAATATTGGTAAACTTGGACTTTCATGTCAAAAAATAAAAACTATTTTTCCCTTGACACCACTGTTATTTTAAGTACCTTCATTCCTCAGCAATGTTTATTGTTTTAAAAAGTGATCATTAGAATTTTAATAAAACCAAGTGAATTTATACATTTCCTTTATTCTTGAGAATTTACAACAAAAATAAACACTTTATTAAATTGTCTATTGGAAAGGTTGGCAAAACATCATCTAATTGCCAATCGATTCAAACTTTATAAAATGGTAAATAAGGATGTCCTTATAGTTGGTTCACAAATTTTAATAAATATATTGATTTTAATACATATGAAAAAAATTTTTATTCATAAATTTATAAAAATTTATGAATAAAAAATTGTTTTCATATATATTTATAAATTGGTAAATGATAAATATTGCATTAGTTTTTTAGAATGTAAATATAAAATTATTCTTGTAAATAAACAATCTAATAGTATTTAATGTTTTTGTTGTCAATTCTGAAGAACTAAAAAAAATATATAATTCAATTTCATATGTTTGGGTTTTAATACAATTCTAATCATCTCTTTAAAACAAACATTGTTGAAGAGTGAAGGTAGTTAAAAAAACAAACAGCATCATGGGAAAAATTGTCCTCTTGACACTCCATTTTTTTTTTTGTGGCCATGAAGGTCCAAGTTTACTCAAAAATTCATAACAAACCTAAACTCAAAATTACTTAGTATATTTTCCAGCAGATTAAAAACAGGACAAATAATAATAATCCTACAAATATTAGACGGCAGTTAATTTCCCAAGATCATGACAATATGGATAAAAAACAAACAAAATTGGCCAGCATAAGTTAATTATAGTATTACAACTTATTTTATATAAATATCACTTCACCCCAAGCAGAGCAATAAACCACTAAGATGCAAGAGGCTACTGAGTGTGAAAATATCAGAAAGAGAAAATATTATTAAGGAGATGGAACAATAAAAGAAGAGGAATTTAGAAAACAAGAGATAACGATTAACATTGCACTTCAAAAATTTAAATGCAAAGTTGACTGTAAATCAAGAAACCAGAAGAGTAAGAAGTGCAAGAGAAGAAAATGTTTACATAGAACTTAGTTAAATTTAGCCATTTCAACTGGAAAATCATGCGACCTAGCTACCTATATATTCAGTCAGTGATGTGCCATGCATCATACACACTTAGGCTATCATGTATCTTTTGATACATGACTGACGAGGCAGATTTTTCCTGCAGTAAGTTGACATTTCTTTCTGCGGTAGACCAGTTGCTATCCAAGGCTATAGAACCTGGTTTGTCCTGCTATCTACCCATAGCTGGTGGGGAGAAGATGAAGATTCATACCTTTCCCAAGGGTATTAGCACGGAAGTGAATGTAATGGATTCGGCTGGAATTCGAACTTGGTTCTACGATTCCTCAACCCGAGCCGCTACCCATTACTCCACCCTACTGTGCTTAAATTATTATTTTAAATTTATCATTTTTATCCAGAAAATGACAAGTAATATTGGTCCTTAATCACCAATGTTTACAAACTTACTTTATTTTTCTCAGACAAATCAAATTGCATTGTTCTCATGTCAGAGTCGATCAATGTAGCGGCTTGTTGATTCTTCTGTTCCAACTGCTCCTCCAAGTCTTCTATTTTTGTTCGCAGCTTCTTGCTTTCTCTTTCCAAGGCCAATTTGTCCGTCTCTAGACGTTCTCGTTTTGCCCACTCAGAGGCATTTTCTGATTGTAATATTTCCAACTACAAAATAAAAAGAATGAAATCCCTTGAACAATTAATTAACACTTCTGTTATTGTGGATGAACATATGTCTTCATGAAACTTACATTGCCTGCTATATATATATATATATATATATATATATATATATATGCTCCCAGAAATCCGGTTGAGCTCTCTAGAGAAAGGGGTTTTTAAAAACAGTGGCTCCTACTGCTATTAAGCATTACTCTTAAAGTATGAATTGAGTTCTCCAAGCCACTGGCATATTTCGTATAGAGAAAAACATTAAAATTCCCTTCCTTTCTGCTGTGTGACGATGGCCTAGGGGCAAGATATCTGACTGGTGTCAAATCCGTCAGGTTTCAATCCCAGCTTTAAGCAATCGGACATCTAGCCACACTGAGGAGCTGTGATACAGCAAAACTGTTTGTGGATGATTATATATATATATATATTTCAAGAAACTATGAAATGTCAGTCCTTAGCATTTGTGTTAAAAACTAACTAGTATTAATTCCCAGACTAGCATAGGCATATAATAGCATACAATACAACCTGATTTGTGACATATTTATATTATGTGTTCGAGGTGGCATTCACTGTCATCTTTGCTGCAGAGTATTTAATCAAAGCTAAAATGGCAGTACCTATGAGAAATTGCTGTCAGCATCTTTATAATCATTTATTTCCAGCAAGTGGCAATTTGCTATTTTTCCAAACATGCCAGTACAGCCAGGCAACAATGCAGCAGTGAAAGTGTTAAAATTAAAACAATTACATCAATCAAATCCCTGTATAAAAAAAAAAAAAAATGCTTAAAATTCAAAATTTAATTTTGCTTGATGTTCATAATTTGGGGGAAACTTTTTTTTTTTTTAAAGGACTGATGACTGTATAAAGCAAAAATGATTCCTTATATGGTTCTTGAATGACATAAAACATGTGCAGAGACTTAATAACTGACCTGATTGCCCACTTCATTAATGGAAGGTGAAAATGATTGTCTACTTAGATTTCAGCCAATTGGAAAATCATTCATGCTCCTTTACCAATAGCATTAGTGAAATAAATAATAATAAAAAAATATCTAAATATTGCCTTTATAATTACCATATATACTTGTGTATAAGCCAACTTCATGTATAGTGTGACCCTTGAATCTTTTTGCATTAATTTTAATCTCTCCAGAAAAAATTTTCATGTGTATAGTGCAAACTCCTTATTCTTTGCATAAAAATTGATCATAAAAACTCACTAGAACTCTTCTTTTCATTTTTTTTTTTTTCATTTCCCCCAACCATAAAAAAGGTTAAAATAAGTGTTGATTTCATTCATGTGCCAGTAACCTAGAGAAGTGGAGAGGATAAAAAAAAAAAAAATCTTACCTCTTTCCTCAGATCTGCCATTTTTTTATCTACACCCAGACGATTGTCTTGTTCATCTTCAAGTTCCAACAAGAGTCGAGATACTTCATCTTTATGCTCTACCTTTACACGGTCAAGCTGTTCAGAATTATAAGCAAAAAAAAATTTTATTAAAAATTATTCAAATATAATTACGTGCAAAATTCAACTGTTACACAATTCTAGAAAGACATTTTGACTTATTTTAAGAATATTTCAAAATATTCTTAGGAATTTTATTTGCATCAAGTACAACATTATAGACTCCAACTCCTACATGATTGGTTCAGAACACACACATAGAGGTGAACAGTAGATGATTTTATCAGAGTTTGAAACACCTGGTGTTTTTATGACCATCAGTAAAATCTATGAAGCAAGATCTTCAAAGTGGCCATGCACTGACCAAATAGAATAAAACTTCCAGGAATACGTGCTACTTGACTGGAAGTTTAAAAGTTCTACTCAGTCTTATATAAACAGTCACAGTTAGAAATGAAGATCGTTCCAATTCTGTCCGTTGGTGGAATAGAGACTGCCTGTTAGGGAGTTTAAGCTGCTGTATGTAATGTAGAGATGGTAGGACAGTAGAAGTTCCTACTGGCCAAAGGAAGATCTTATCCATTAGTCTGTCATGACAGAAGTAGCAGTGTTATCTACCTAACCCCCATTCCATACAAGAGAATCCTTGAATAAACAACCAATTATAAGGGAAACAGGATTTATGCTGTTCATTCCTCACCAGGACATTTCCCCCCTTTCATTCCCTTATGTGCACACTAATAAGAATCAAGACACAACATGGGGTGATTTGCCCAGCCAGTGAAAAGCTGAGAGAGGGACCTGGGATAAGTTTACACAAAAACTAGTAATGGTTTATTAAGTAATCAGTAATTTTCAGTAGAATAAAAATATTCAAATTCTATGCTAAGAGATATTTAAAAAGAAAAAATTATTATTTTAAGAACATTATCACACCAGCTATAGAAGTCCATAAGTTTTCAGTACATTGCAAGGCTACAAATGTGAGTAACCTCTTGTTATACTCTGCTTCACTCTGTATGTCAGTTGGATGTGGGTTGTTGGTTGATTTTGTTTAGCAGCATATCAATTCCTATGGGTCATTTACTATCAATTTTTTAATAATTTGAACAATTTTATGACTTCAACTAAATATTTTGAACGTAATTGTATGTCTCCAACTACAGATAAAATGGATTGGCAGGGTTTTTTTTTTTTTTATATAAAAATGTATTGCTGGTATTTTTACTATTAAAATATATTTTTATACTTTCATAGTGTTTTATTTTTGTTGGGAGTTCACTATTTGCCCGTAGCTGAGATCCTAACAGTTGCTAACACATGGGGTCAGAGTGGACCAGAGAACAACAGAAATTAAAAGATGGTTCCAGGCTCCTCAAAACCTCCAATCTCCTGATCAGAGGCCTTCATGCTGGATGTAGTTTATTGTCATACCCAGGACTTCAGTTGGATGTGAATGCTAAGAAAGCATAACCAAAAATAAAAGTCGTTCTGTGCACAAGGGCTCCAAGTATTGCATATGGCCCACAAAACAAGTCCCCTCAAATAATATAAAATACAACATAAAAGAAGCCAGTCATGAACATGAAAAACGTGAATAAAAAAGGAGTTTACGAGCCACCACACTTGCTTTTAAAAACACCACTCATAAACTACCGACAGATTCGGAGCAAATGGGCCGGCTTCAACTAATCCAACACCTGCTTCTCTCAACATCACCACCATGACAGTCAACCAACCTAACACACACAACTTCACCCTTCCTCCAAATCACTTCCCTAGCACACAAAGAGACATTCTGCTTATATTCTCTGTATCAGCAATACATAGAATTTTATATTAACAATTCTTGTCTTTTCCTTTTGCTTCACAGACAATAATTGTTATTTTGGATTGTTCTCTCAGGCTACCATACATGCATCCATAACACTAGGATCAAACTCACTTCAACTGTAATGGTCTGTAGGATAAAATTGCAAACTACTGTGCAACAGAAAAGAGACAGTACTAATTAATAAGCTGCAGAGACTGCCTGGGTGGGGAAATTTATTTATTACTATGACTGTTCCACCATAAGTGACCAATTCCACTCAAGTGGATAATGTGAATCTGCTTGCTTATTGTAGAACATAGGTAGTATTTCACAAGTCTAAAATCTAACATGGTTATTCAACTAGAAGTTCAAAAGAAATGTTCCCCTCTCCAACTATTCTACATTTATTTCTCTTCACAACATTTAAAACTTAAAAATATTTATACACTAATAAAGTTCTATTTTTTATCAACATTAAGCACCCATCAACCCACTGTAACTAAAAAGTTCTCAATTGTAAAAATTAAGCTTAAAGATTTGTTTTCAAAGTCTGGAGGAGTCTAGAAAAATCTGAACAAATCCAATTTGAATGACTTCAATTGAATCTTTTTTGTTTTTATGAATCTCTGAAAAATCAATTAATCCGTTTTACTTACCTCTGCTAATAGATCCATTTTAGATTGTTTTACTTCTTCATATTTTGTTTTCAGTTGAGACAATTCTTCTTGTAACTGGTCAACTTGTTTGGATAATTTATGATTTTCTCTAGAAAGTAAAAAAAAAAAAAAAAATTAAGAATTAAATAATTAGAAAGAGCAAGCAAATTTTAATGATAATGTTTACATTTTATTTAAATTTTCAATATAAATTATAGAAAAAAAAGATATACATTAACAAATAAAAGGAAGATTTACATATATTTATATTTGAATTAATATAAAGCACTTAAAAATTTTTTTACTAGAATTCCTTTACAATGTGTTTTCTGGTGTATGTTGGATGCAATACTCATTGAATCTCAATTTTTTGGCCACTTTCATGGATGTTAACAATAGTCAAAGAATTCCAAGTGAAACAAACGTATGAAGGCCAAAGAACACATCAACCTAAACAGTGAATGTTAAAATCAACAAAAATGGCTGAAATACTTGGTAAAATGACAACATCAGAACTTCAGACATTAAAAAAAATAAAAACATGAAAAAACACAACACAAAAGCACAAAAACAAAGGACACAGAAAAAACAAAATAAAAAATACAAAGAATACAAAAAAGAACAACAAACAAAAAAAAAGAACAAATGAAAACAAACACAAAAAAAAGAACAAACACAAAACAAACACAAAACAACTAACTTACTCGTGTTGCATCTGGAGGCTTTTGTGAGATTCTTCTAACTTAAGTGTCACTAGAGAAAGGCTCTCTTCAAGTTTTGTGACATTTGAATCCAAATCCCTGGCACCAGATTTTGCCAATGTCGCAACAGGTGAGTCCACGTGAAGCTCAAGCTTCCCATAATGGTTTTCAACAGAACCACTGCCACCATCAGCTGCTGCTGCCGCACCAAGTTCTTCTTGATCCGCATCATACTCAGTCTCTTCAAGATTGTTATTATTAATATTGTTATTTACTGTATTGCCAGCAACACTGGGTGTAACGTCCTCTATGCTGTTTACCTCACCCTGGGGACTAGCATCACTGTCAAGGTTTTCCTTTGACAGCCTCGGCTGGCTATTGAGTTCTTCAATCTTTTGCTTCAGTGTGTCAATCTCGTTGAGCAGCTCCTGCTTCTCACGTTTGTGCTCTGTGGCCTCCTTAACGAAAGCGTCCATTTTGTTACGCAGTGTTCGGTTTTCTTCAATGGCCTTGTTACGCTCGTTGCGTACTTTGCTCCATTTTTCTCGCCAGTTGGCTGTGCAGTCTGACCACCAACGCATTGTCTTCTCCATCTGCGCCGTTCGTGAGCGAGCCTCCTCAAGTTCTCGCAGGTGGATCTCCTCCCTCTCGAGCCACTCATAGTCAGTCATTTGGTTAAATGATATTGGAGTGCTGCTAGCAGAACTCAGGCGTTCTCTTCCAGATGTAGGAGACATTGGTAGGGCAGGGGTGGCCCGGATGTTGGCTACATCTCCAGCTGATGAGTGTGTGGACGACAATGGAACCTTGTGTGCAGAGCTGCTAGACGATCTTTGGCTCATCGGGATGCAGCAGGCAGTTGGGTGGGGGGGAAGAATTGGGAGTCAAACAAAAAATAACAAAGAGAAGAAGAGAAAGAGGAGAAAAAAGTTTTTCTCTCTCCAATCAGCAGTAGGTGAAGCATCACCTGGGGTCAGTGGCAAACATTTCTCTTTGATATGAAAACTGTACAGGATCTGAGTGACATTCACCTGTGAAAGACAAAAATGGAGAGAAACAGAATTTAGTTGTTAAGAATGCGATTTGGAATCTTAGCGAAAAAAAAAAAAAAAATCTGACAATATTACTCATTTTAACTCATGAGAGAGTGCTGAAAGATTCTCAGCCTAACTAAGAAGTACTCAAAAAAAAAAAAAAAATTAATTTTTTTGTCAAAAACGTAATTTGAACAGAAATCCTTTCAGTAGCCTTTCGTGTGTGGTGGTGAGACAAACCTCACATGCAGCACTGTTGGGAAGTACCTGAAAACCAGTTGATGAAAGCTTTGTGAGTAAAAATTGGTAGACAACCATTTGGTAAGACATCAATGGCTGTGCTAGTATGAATTAACAAGTCATTGTGACAAAGGGTTAGAATGTAATGACCTTATTCAAACTGTTAAAACATGCCAGATTGTGTGGTCTCTCACAGAAAGTGTAACTACAGTCTGCATAATTACAGTATAAACCACAGATTGCTTCTGTAGGTGTTGAAGAAACAAATATGCCCGAGTAAGCATCTGCAATAGGGATTTGTTAGCCACCTTAGAAGATGGGCATACTGTGAAACAAACAGACTATATATATATATATATATATATATATATATATATATATTCAGCCACATCACATTGAAACACTAGTTCCCATATGATCACCAAAGGAAGCCAAGTCACTACCTAGATGGGGGACCGCTTGGGAATAGCAAGTGTTGTAAGCTTGGATGTTCATGTGGTGTAATGGATAATGGCTCAGAATTGTTAATTGGAGAGCCAAGTTCCAATTCCACTTGGGTTCGTTATATTCACTTATGTGCAAATATCCTTGGAAAATGTATGAATCCACATCTTTCCTCAGATATTGTTAATTAGTAAGACTTGTATCACTAAATCATTATCTGAAAAAACAATTTTAAAAAATTCTTACAATTTAAAAATATTTTCTGGCTTTAAGTGACCTGCAAGGTGTTGATAAGCCATAAAAAACAAATCAATCAATCAAGCTAATAGGTTAATGAACTTGTGACAAGATGTTAATTCAATACAAAACAAACAATGTTCAAGAATGTAGTGCTAAATGTTTTATTTATTCTTGAATAAACTTTTCTATGAAAAATGATTCATTTTCTTTTTGGATGACATCCAACTTAAAAACTGCTGTTGTCAGATATTTTTTTTTTAAAAAAAAACAAAAAAACATCTACTGGAAAACTGCTCCAAATATATGTAGCTTGGATCTTATCTGCATTTATATAAATATGTTCTCAGCAGAAAATATTTCTCCCATGAGAAAGATGTCAGTTGATAACACGTATTTGTTTTAAAGTTGAAAGAAAAACAAAAATCTGCTTGGTATAAATAAATCTGAATAAACAGACAATCTTAGATCAAGTAGTGTTTTTTAAGAAAGATGATGCCTTTAAAATAGACCAATTCTGATTCCTTATGTAAAAAAAAAAAAAAATAAAAAAAAATTTATATATATATATATAATCAAAACCTAATTGGTATATTTGAAATGACACACGTTTGCATAATTTTGGGTGATAATTATAAATAGGATTTATCACAGTGTACCAAGTTTAAGATCTTTTTGTTCACTTTTCTTGTGGTCCATAGTTTTAAGTCATTAAAGAAGAAACCTTATTATTTACTTTTATTAACTCTTGGCATTACCTACATCCATCAGCAAGGCCTCTGGTCAAGAGACTGGAGATTTTGAGGAGCATGAAACCACCTCTTAATTGCTGTTGTTCTCAGGTCCACTCTCATCCAGGATGGTAGCACCTGTTAGGGTCCCAGCTAGGGGCAAATAGTCAACTCCCCCACCCCCAAAAAACACTATGAAAATATAAAAATACATTTTTATAGTAAAGATACCACCAATATATTTTTATATAAAAAAATGGCCAACAACACCTACTTAGAGTAGAATGACCAACAATACATTTTATCTGTAGTTGCAATCATAAAATTGTGTTCAAAATATTTAAATTTCGGCATTTAATGACACAGAGTTTGATATGCCACGAAACAAAATGAACCGACATAAAAGAACTCTTTCATGACATTAATCCATATAATATCGTACAAAATATAACTTCAACAAAACTACAACATAAAACACACCTATCACTGCCTTTAATAATCATGTCTACACCAACAAGTTTTTTTCATAGTGTATGTGTACATGTGTGCACCTGTCTATGCATGCATATATATATATATATATATATATATATATATATATATATATATATATATATATATATATATATAGAATGTTGTGGTTATTTATCCTTTTCATTGTTTTTTTTTCACTTTACACTCACTCACTCCTTGGTTTTTTAGCTTTTGTCTCTTTTTCCTCTTTTTTTTTCAATTGTAGACATTTTGAATTCTGGTTTTTGACACATATAGTGTTGTTGCTAAGGATAAGGAGCAAATGGCAAAATATTTTCTTGATTGTTCATTATCCTATCATTCTGTTATATTCTAATCCATATTTGATCCAAATTCATGATATCAAAGATAGTATGAAGCCAAAAATGCTGTCAGTCAGTGGGATACTGAGAGAAAAGACATTTAAGGTAAGCAGCCTTTGCAAGAAAGTGCTCGATATCAAAGATATATTAATTCTATTAATGCTCTAAGTGAAAGGTTTGTCGCTTAGCTCATTGATATTACCTTCAGCATCCTGACTCCAGAGTTTTGTAAAAACAGACACGTCCGTCCACAAAACACTGGAGTTGGAATGCTGAAGGTAATATCAATCAAGTGACAAACCTTTTACTTATTTCGGCAGAATTGAGTCACTGTCAGTCACTGTGTGTTTATCTAAAATCTAAAAATAAACACGCTAAAGTTCACCTTCATCCCTGCCGTGCGCCAACGGCTTAATGGGAGAAGTTCCGACTGATGCAAATTCAGTCGGGTTTCGATCCTAGCTAGAGACAACCGGACATCTAGCCACACTGATGAGCTGTGAAACAGCGAAACAGTCTGTCTGTGGATGACAAAAATATATATATATATATTATATATATATACATCCCCATTTTCACTCACAGGGCTTGCGTCAACCCGTGGTAGGCACTTCCCAAAGGTGCCCTCATTAAGAAGTCATCTTTCTGACAAATCAACTATGGTGAGATTCATATCTAGGTCTCATGGTCAGAAAGCAAACATTCTAAATACTCAGCCATGTGACTATAAGAAGAGCTAAATAACATCAAAACCAAACTAAAGATTTTTCAACAAGATTTTAACTTACTTTTTTTCATCAGCAAAAGGAACAGCCCAACATGCAAATTACTAATTGGAGATACCAAAATCAAACAACAACAATTTAAAGATGGAAAGTGCAACACCAAAATCCAAAGGTGCATTAGGATAACGAAAGATGCCTTCCAAAAGCTAAACAGAGTATTAAGAAACAGAAAAAACTTTATTAGAAACAAAGAAAAGAATACTATTATGTAATATCAGTCCTTCTATATGGCAGTGGTTACTGGACAATCTTCTCACGGATGAAGAAAAGATTTGAGTCAATAGAAATGTGGTTCTACAGAAGGATGCTGAGAATACCATGAACTGAACATATGAGCAATGACAAAGTTTTATAGAAAATGGAAAAAAATAGATACATACTTAACATCAAAAAGAGTTGAAATTTCTAGGGCACATAATGAGGAAAGATGGCTTAGAAGATCTGACACTTGCAGGAACGGGGTTTTGGAGAATTGGGGGGAAAAAAAAGACAATTTATTAAGAACTACAAAGGACAGGAAATTGTGGAGAGCCATGATTGCAAACATCCTGAAGGGACAAATCACATAGAAGACATCATCTTCTGAGGTGCCAAGTATAAAGAAAATTTAAATTTTTATAGCAGTTTTGCTCACTAATCAATAATTTATAAAAATTCAATGACAATTTTTTTTTTAATCTTTTCACCTCAAGCTAGTCAATAACAACAGCCACTAGGATACAAGGGGTTACTGAGAGTGAAAGAAACTGAGGACAATAAAAGAATAGGATTCAAGGAGACAGAAAATGACAATTGACATTGCATTTAAGCTTTTGAAGATCATACTTGTTGACATGAAAGCAGGAAGCTGGGAGGGAGTTCCACAAGCAAGAAGTGCAGAAGAAACTATTAGCATAGAACTTATGGTTACAACTAATAATTTCAGCAGTGAAATTATGAGACCTAGCTGCCAATTTAGTACTTCAATTAAATTTCTGAAGATGAGGTATCAAAGAGGAGAGCTCATCAGAACAATTATCATGGAAATATTTTTAGAAAAAGCACAGGGAAACAATGTTACAGAAGGGCAGGTTGAATTTTCACTTTTTTTTTTTTTTAAATCAACATTGCACTCAGTGTGAAAGTGAGGGTTTGATATAAATACTGACACCAAAAATTAAATTCACAGCTTTTAACAATTTTTGAGCACTTAGTTTTCAATATTGTCTGAAAAAAAAAAAAAAAAAATAATAATAATAATAATAATATACAGAAATACATAATTTCCACAGGTTTTTGCTTACAAACTGACTTCAAAATTTTACTATTTCAAAAATAAATCCAAAGTTGATATTTTTGCATTGGATACATTGAATGGAAAATATATTCAAAACCAGAATTCTAATAATGAATTACCACAACTAAAATAAACAATTTTTTTTATTTTTTTTTTTATTTTTTACTGTATTTGATAAATGAAATCTGTAAAAAAAAATTATAAGAGATTACAAAAAAACGCTACTTAATGAATAAGATTTGTTAGATCATAATTAATAAAAACAAATAGATAAAAGTGCAAATAATACCATAATACAGGTTTAAATCATCTCAGAAGGAACATTTTTTTTATTGTTAAGACTTTCAGTTTCTAAAATTAATTTTCACAAATTATAAGATAAAAGGTTTAAATTTGCATTGTTTATTGAAAAATCACACTAAAACTACTGCACCGTATAATATATTACATCATAATATAGCTAAATTGTTCAGTATACTTTCCCTTTGAAGTAAATGAAGGTTTTATTTGATGGCACAATGATTTAGTAACAATGTGCTTGTCCTATGCATCTTCACCATATACAATTTGTAAAGCTTCATTAAATTATAAATATTAAAAGGCTTTCACTGATCACCAGAATAAAATGTAAAATTCTCTTACATTTTCCATGACCATGTTTGAATATGATCTTGATATATTTTCCTAATTAGTTTGGTAAATTTTGCAGTACTGTTTGATATACTTTGTAATTGTGATAAAATGTTCATTAAAGGTAAGTTCATTAACTGTACTAATTTTATTCCTGATTAATACATCAGCATATAAGTGTATTTCTTTATAAGCAAACTTCAGATGATAGAATTACCAATACATACTTGTCTGTTAATGCTTCATTGCAACTCAAACTCATTATTAAATATTTCCATTGTTGAATATATGAATATAGTTCTTTGTTCATTCTATTCATGAGTCTTTCTCCTGTCTCTCTGCTAAGAAGAGGACAAAAAGATCTTCAAAGATGATAAAAAAAAGAGAAGACTGTCCTTATTTAAAGACTTTAAATTTTTTATTATTTTTTTTATTAGTGACATTTGTCATTTACAAACACAAAGAAAAACCAAAAAAAAAAAAAAACCTGAAGAACCATTGCATAATAAATCTGTTCATCTGTCAAGTTACTCAAAATCTTGCTCAACATTTCCCAAGTCTCTCAAAAAGCACTCCTCCAGAAAATAAAGAACCTCATTTTCCATCATTTCTTTTTGATGAAAGTATGTATTTTATGCCTTAAATATCTCACTATTTGATAGCACCTTTCATATTAGTAACCATTTCTAAGTCTGGTAGAAAACCTAAATAATTATCAAAAAACTATCACAGTTCATTATTAACCATAATTTAATACTTTAACTTATCAGGTACAAGAGCAACATATTTCTTAAAATAGTTACAAAAAAATAAATAAATAAGTAAACACCATTGACACCACCATCTCTACCACCATCATCATCATCACCACCACCATCAGCATCATCAACCACCACTATCATCATCATTATTGACAACACCATTACCATCATCATCACCACCACCACTACCATCATTATCAACAACTACCACCATTATCATCAACAACTACCACTATCATCATCATTATTGACACCACCACCATTATCATCAACAATCACCACTATCATCATCATTATTGACACCACCACCATTATCATCAACAATCACCACTATCATCCTCATTATTGACACCACCACCATTATCATCAACAATCACCACTATCATCATCATTATTGACACCACCACCAACACCACTACCATTATTATCAACAACTGCCACTATCATCATTATTGACACCACAACACCATTATCAACACCATTACCATTATTATCAACAACCACCACTATCATCATAATTATTGACACCACCATCACCATTATCAACACCACTACCATCATCATTATTGATACCAACACCACCATTATCAACACCAACCATGGACATTATTTCGTTCTTTACTATCCCCCCGCCACTGTGCTAAGCTTAGTGAAGCTTAATACAAGGAGGAAATAGAAGTAGAAAAAAATTGTTACAAGTGAATCCTCAAAGGGAAGAGGACTTTTCAACATAGAAATTGGCTGCCTTCCACCTCTCTTTCTTTTGTGGGAGGATTGAGCACCAACTTTTGGCCATAAATATAATGCAATTACCTCTGCTATGAAGCAGGTCAAGCAGATATTCATTTATAGCAATATCTGAAACTTTTGCCAGATAAAAAAAAAGGAAAGTACACACATTCCAAGAAAATATTTTTTCACAACTTCAGTCTACATACCCCCACCCCCACCTTGGCCACTTCCTGCCATCAAGTAAATCTCTACTGGACTACACTTTATAAAAACTGTCAACGACTTATTTACTTACTTCAACAATAAAATGAGACTTTACAATAAGACCGGTAGTAACCTCTATGCCTCCTGACCACTCATTAAAAAGAGTGCTCTTGCCAAAATAAACATGTGGAATCTTGCCTTTGCTGAACACACGAGGCCAATTTATAAATGAATTCATGGCAGCTACAAAATAGAAAATTCGCACAAAACATTGGACAAATCTAAGGAAATGATTTTGTATATTTAGAGATGAAGAGAAATCATGACAATTTGTTGACAAGATTGACTATAAAGTTTAGATTTTGCTTTCAGTGAATTCACAAATATCTTATTACAAACTTAAAATATTAGGTATAAAAAAATATTGGTGCATTTTTGGCCAAAATGACAGTTTTCAAGTTTTAAACAATTAATGTCTACCAGACTAAAAACTGAAAGTCTTAATAAAAAAAATGTTCCTCCTGTATTTTGTTTTTAATCAGATAAACCATTTTCAAGCCAAGTGTGCTTTACTATTAAGCCACGAGAAGCCATTACAGCAAATCAAAGATCAATTACCCTACTAAAGTTGTGAAGTTTTGAAGCCTATATCTACCATCTTTATTTTCATATCCAAAATATAAGAGTAATTTTTAAGCAGTTATCATAACTTTTAATCAAAGATTATTTATTATCATAAATGTGTTTGAATAGATATCCACTGAAACACATGTACCCATGAGATATAACATTTATAGTAATATGAAATAATGTTAGATTTAAAAATCTATGAACTGTTATATATATATATATATATAGTGTGTGTGTATTTAGGCAGCATTTTTTCATTGATGCATGTTTCATTAAATAATATAGACAAGTTTGTTATGTAAACATAAACAGACTATCATTATTGTTTTGTCCGTGTATTGTTTAATATATTGAAATGTAATTGTCATCTTTGATAATGGATTATGTAAGCTGAAAGCTTAGATAGGATTAAAAAAATAAGCATCAATATTGTGATTTTCTTTCTTCTTTTAATGATAATGTTATTAAGCTTATCAGACGATATGTAAAGAATTATTTACATAAAATAAATAGACAAAACTTGTCTATATTATTTAATGAAACATGCATCAATATATATATATATATATATATATATATATACACACACACACAAACATCACACGCACACACACACAAAGGGTGTCTTAAAAAAAAAAAAAATTGTATACACACTTTCATACCCTTTGTTTGCCAGAGTTCAACCCTTTATACTTTTCTTGTGGAGGATACTTGAAAGATAAAGTCTACACTACAAGGTCAGCAACAATTGTGGAGATTAAATTTTCTATAGAGCATAGATGCAGTCAAATACCTATTAAAATGTTGGTTGCAGCTTGTGACTATTGCATTGTGTTGTCAGCAATGTCTGAATCATAATAGACAAAATCTTAAGAGCATGTATTTATTGCCTTCATATGTATTATTTAAATTATTTCTTGAGAAAGTTTCAAATTGTGTATACATTTTTAGAGACACCCTCTCTGTGTATGTATGTATATATATATATATATATATATATATATATATATATATATATGTTCAAGTTGTCTGAAGATTGCAGGAGTGTTAAACACTGGTTACAACTAAGGCCATCCTTTCATAGGAATTAACATTGTCAAGCATTTTTTTGCTCTGTTTAGATACTGTAGGCATAGGGCAATTTATTTTCCCTTAGTAAGAAGGTGTTTTTTATTAGTACTTTAATTTTATCACGGCATATTTTATTATTATTGATCTCACTACTCTTATTTAGTTTTATTAATATTAACATTCATTTAAATATTTTAACAACAACAATAATCGACCCCAACAATAAAATATATCGTGATAAACAGAAATATTAAAGAAACAGTATTAACCCCAAAAATTGCACCTGATGAATGCAGAATGTATGAAACTCAGAGTTGTGCAATCAATGTAATAATGTATATTATGTATATTTTGTAATATATTAAATTGCTCTGTTATTTAACATTGAGCACCATTTTTCTTACACTATAGAGAAAATATATATATATATATACACACACACACACACACACACGTACATTTGGTATATATATGTATGTATGTATGGAAACTGTTCTCCCTCAAGTTCAGTAATCTTTTGCCTAACAAAATATATGTAGGTCTTTTGAATAGAATTCTTAGCTAAAATGAAAATAAAATTAAAATTTGCAATTTAGCTTTACTTTTGTTTTTTTTTTTTTGTTTTTTTACTATTGTTCACCCAATACAAGGTCCAAGAGTCATTCAAGGTAGATTGTTACAGAATGACGGAGGAAGAGTTGCATATTATAAAGATATGTAATGATAGATATCGGTTGACCTTAGACGTGAATCTTCATACCATAGCAGCTGAGTAGCAATCTGGCAAAATGGCTTCCAACATGAAAGTGCATTTAGAGCAGAAGTGTGTCACTGAATTCCTTCATGCAGAAAAAAATTTCTGCCATTTATGAATACTTACTGAACATTCATGGAAATCAAACAATAGATGTGAGCACAGCCAGTAGATAATATGTTTTGGCTTTGGTGACAACAATGCATGTGACAAGCCACCTTTACAACTGAAACAGTCTTGTTCATTGCTGATGAAAATGGTGGGAATTATGTGGAGGGGGGAAAGCCCTTTGCAGCTGACAACTTTCTTTATCCAATGCTATTATTGTGCTTTCTGTATTATCTGCTGTAATTTTGGTGGAATTAAATATAATTTACCTTTTGTCATGTTATCTTACACTGTAAAGTTTCATTTAACACCAATTCAATAAGCAGTTTTAATTTGCTTCTCTTGAATAGAACTTCCCATTGAGAACTGATAATCATAAAAAAAAAAAATTCTGCTTTTTAAATCCTTAAAAGTAAAATAAATAAATAAATAAATATAAATAAAAGAAATGAAAATTTTCAAATAAAAATCAATGCATTAATAACCTGCTTTTGTAATTAGATGTACCATTGTTATGGTAACTCAAGGCATGTTCTCTTTTATAACAACAGAATATTATAACTTAGTATTTAAACTTAGTTATATGTCTGATAAACATATGATGTAACCTTGTTTTCAAGATAATTATCTTGAAACAATGATAATCAAAAGGCAACACATCCAAAGAATATGAGAGAGTAATTCTCAACCAAAGCTTTCCGACTTAATTCTCACTACATGAGTGAGAAGTGGTCATAATGAAAACATCCAGTATGAAATAATTTGGACTCTGAAATTGTGTACTTTTCTTCCAGGCTGTAGCTACACACAATGCACAATTCCACCACACAAACACATAAAATATCTTTTGTTGATAAAACAAGGTTTAGAGTCTGCAACCAAGCTTGACCCAATGATTGCTAGATATGCAATTGCTTTGAATTGTTGTACAGGATCCATTTTGCTTCTTACTTCAATACACTGGTATAAAAGAAGTGACAAACATTGTTTTTTTCTGAAAGATGTTTATAAGTGTATTCATTTCTATGAGGAGATGCTTCTGAGGTTTATAGTGATAGTAAATGATGCAGGTTTCATACTGCTGAAATATTTGCAGACTTGCCATTCAAAAGGTTTATTTTAATATCTGATTCTATTGAGGAGAAAAAAAAAATTAAAAGAGTAAATAAAATTTCAGAGTTTAGGCAGATACATCAAAAGTATAGAGTTGAAGCAGACTTTCAAAATTATATCCATGTTTTTGATTGATTCATTCATTTTCTACAGCTTATCAGCCCTTTGCAGGTTATTTAAAGCCAGAAAATAATTTAAGATAGTAGGAATTTAGTGAGTGTGGGGGAGATAATGATTTAGTGATACAGTAACTGGTATTCCCAAGCAGTCACCCATCTAGGTACTGACTAGGCTCAATGTTGCTTAAACTTCAGTGATTGTACAAGAACCTGTGTTTCAACGTGATATGGCTGTAAGCCCAATAATTAAAAAGGTAGGAAGAGAACAGAAACAAGCAATTTCATTATCAATTAATCAGTGGCTTTTTAGGCTATGAGTAGGCAGATCTACTGCCTAAATTACCCACTAAAATAATAAAATTGTTGTCCATGAATAAAATCTAATGAACTAAAAGAGAAAGGAACAAATCAAATTCATATCTACAAGGACACAATAAAACTGACATTATATTACTGACATAATAAATCAATATAATATGGATATTAATACTGACATAATAAATCAATATAATATGGATATTAATACTGACATAATAAATCAATATAATATGGATATTAATACTGACATAATAAATCAATATAATATGGATATTAATACTGACATAATAAATCAATATAATATGGATATTAATACTGACATAATAAATCAATATAATATGGATATTAATACTGACAATTTAATACAATAGTATTTTGTAATTAAGTTTTTAAGCAATGACATTTTCAATAATGTCTTAATACATGAACCACAATTTGCCACTAGGAGGGTTAACATACAATTTGATTTAAAGCTACAATAGCAATGCAAAAAAATATGTCACTGTTTTTGGAAGAGTGCCAAGAAAGACGTGTGTGGGTGAGGGAAAGGCTACCAGATTGGGACTTGGGCAATGATTAGTTACAAGGAGCAAGAAAAGCTTTTTCAAACTGGTTTCTACACAAAGAATCACTTATACAAGATTAGCAAAAGAAAAATAAATGTCAGATTGTATAACGAAAAATAGTAAACTCACACATACACAGTATTAAATGATTTCTACTATGATTGGCATGTACACACATATCTACCTCAATGTGTGTGCAATATGCTCTTTAAAAAGGTATGCACAAATAGAAACCCTGTAGACATTTTCAGCAACACAAGAGAGAAATGTAATGAATTTATAAAGAGTGTTCCAATAACTTGGACTGATTTTAATGTAAATTAAGTTTAAACATCTAATGATTTTTTTTTCTTTCAGATTTGGTGGACATTTGGGCAATATTATTTTTCACACATAATTGCCATGACTTAAATAATAAGGTCCAATAGAGAAATAAATAAATTTTCACCAATAACACTGATTTATTTACTGCTGACTGTGATCAGTCTTAATGAAACACCCTTTATATCATTTATTAGTTTTAAACAAAATGGTCAAGCAAAGGCATATTAACAAATATTTCCTTTGCCATTTGAGCACTAGTAAAAAAAATTATTTAAAAACAAAAATAAACAAAAAAAAAAAAATGGAATACACCTATGTTTTGAAAAATTTTAGAAAACCCTAAAATATTCAGAAATATTAGCCTAATTATAAATGGTCTCTGACCTCGGAAATAACATTGTTGCTACATTATCTTTTGACCCTCAGAGTAGTAAAACAAGAAAAGGAATAATTTGAGAGCACAAGGAGACAAGAAAATTGTGAAAAGGAAAAGGAACATGTCCACACACAAAGAGGAAAATCAACCTAACACCAATAAAAAAAAGTGCATAAATTATAAAAAAATATAAATATAATGAAAACGAGAAAATTGACAGACATCTGCTGATACTTCCAGACAAGCAGACCAAATGATTATATAAAGGTTCAGCTATGAAACTTTGGAGTAGGGATGCTGAATATAACATCAATCAGCTAAGCGACAAATTTTATATTATATTTAGAATCTAACTTATATCTATCTAATACAAAGAGTATGTATATAAAAACAGCCCCAGATTAATAGAATAATACTCCACTATGCCAACTGACCACACAAGAGTGAAAACATTAGAACTCTTCCTACTAGACAGTCACACATACATAATTATGAATACATATTACCATCTGATGCCCACTTAGACATATTGCAAGTTTTAGAAACTTACATACATATAGAATTATTTACAGTTTTAATGCACATGATACATGACTGACCAATGAAAAGTTTCAATCCAAACAAAATTGAAAATACCAAAGTTCTATCTCTTTGTCTGTTGTCTCTCAATCTCTGACAGAGCTTTAATAAAAGTGAAACATGTTAGATTGATAAACATTTCCTATTTATTCGTTATCCCATCATCCTGTTGGATTCCGATCTGCATTTGATATTTAACTCACCCTCTTTATATATATATATATATATATATATATATATATAATAGTAATAGGTTACTGTTTACTACGGCGGCTAGCCAATCCCTAATTCAGACGCTTGCTCAGGCACATTTATGTTTGTTCAATACCCACAGATCCAACCTGTGGTTTATACTGCAACCATGCTGAGCAGAACTTCGCTATGATGACTTGTGACTTTGTGCTAGCACAGCTATCGATGGTACCCAATTTCACTCACAAGGCTTGGATCAACCTGTGGTATGGTTTTCAGGCACTCTCCAAAAGGTGCTGCACACTAGGAGTTTCCCCCCTTCAGATCGATAACATCAGGGAACCTGGGTCTCATGGTCAGAAAGCAAACGTTCTAACTCACTCAGCCATGCACCCATATATTTCACCACAAACAACGCATTAAAACCACTAAGATTCAAAATGTTACTGAGAGTGAAAGAAAATGAGAAAACTTTAGAGTGGAGAAAGGAGATAGTGATTGACATTGTATTTAAATTTTTGAAGATTGTTGTTTACAAAAAAGCAAGAAACCTGAAGAGAGTTGCATAGCTGATAAGTGTGAGAGAAGAAACTATTAGAATAAAACTCATATTATATATATATATATATATATATATATATATATATATATATATATATATATATATATATATATATATATATATATATATATATATATATATCTCCACTACAGGAAAATAGCCAAGTGGATTACAGCGATAGTTTGTTAATTTGGTGGCCTAATAATTGTGAGTTCCATCCCTGAGCTGGGCAATGTATAAGTGAAAAAAAAGCAGTAGTAAAAATAAAAACTAGAAGAGATATTCCTAGACATGGGCAGTTCAAAATTCCCTGTTGGAGGGCACAATGGCTGAAACATTAGGATAACCATAACAAAGATGGGCACAGTAGCCCAAATGGAAATAGTGTAAATATATATATATATATATATATATATATATATATATATATATTTAGTTTACGAAAAAACTAGGTAATCCATATGGGTAGACCCAAGGAGGATAAAAGTGGTCTGTTTTTATTTAAAGTGTGTGTGTGTGTGTGTGTGTGTGTGTGTGTGTGTGTGTGTGTGTTTGTTTTAGGATGTGCAGGTAGTGTAATGGTTATATTGGTGAGCCAAGTGAATTCCAGTCAAGTTTGTTACCTCCCCTTTCACACAAATACTCTTAGGAAAAGTTTGAACCCATCTCTTCTTCCTCAGCTATAGGTTAAATAGCAGGGCAGACAAGGCTTTCTAGCTGTTTCTGGCAACCAATCTGAGAGAAGGATAACTATGCATACCAAAGTATCTAGACCTAGAAAAGCATGGAAAAGATAATGGAGTTAAAATTAACTACAGTACAGGATTGTGAACTCCAGGATCTCAAATGCTGTTGATAAGGTAGGTGTGTGTGTGTGTGTAAAAACAGAGAGTACAAATAATGTAGTTTCATTAACTCACAATACTCATATATAAAAGAATTGTGTTTGTGTGTGTGTTGATATCTAAGAAAGAAAAAAAAAACAATATCAATCAAAACCTCAGCAATCCCTGGCTGCCCTGTTTTCAAAAGACCTACCTCTTTATTATCAGCAATTGTTTGTTTCTAAGTAAATGATTGGATAGAAATGAAGTCAATGCTTTTCTGACTGACAGGAAAGTAGAGATTAATGAAGATCAATAGAAAGCAGCTGAACTATAATCCAATCAAAAAAAAAAAAAAAAAAAATGAATCATTGGTTACTGCTGTGTCAACACAAAACATACACTAGCCTTATTCAATTCTCTTTTGGTAGATAAGCACAATTTCTTTAAAAGGAAAATGTTGTCCAATATGATAGTGAATTGTTAGCGATAATCCAATATCTATAACGATTTACCAATTGCATTGTCCATCAAGAAATGTGTATAGGTCTCCATTCAAAAAAAAATATATACACAAACTGTAAGATGTTAATTTCCTATGAGGACCAGGGCAGAAGAAGATGGCAATTTTTTTTTCGCATTACTTACTAAGCTTAACACACAAGTTCAAATTAGAATGGGGAGAGAGATTGCATTGCACCAATTTATCAAGCAGGGAGGGCCAAATTGCCTCAGAAAACAACACCAATCCAGTTTTTATTTTTTACCTAAACTCAAACAACAATTACATGATATCAACCATATTTCTTTTGTATTTCATAAAAAGGTAAATCCCTAACCAGTATTATGCACCTTATTTCGAAAGTTAACAACTCAATGAATCATAATTTTTATTTTAACAGGTACACTTTTAACAGAATGGATAAAAAAAAATTAATTAAATATAGGCAACAACACAGATTAAAGGATCTAATACATAATAAGTGTCCTATTTATGATGGGTGGGTGAGAGTTCTCAGAGGCTACCTTAAAGACACTTTTAGAATATAACAACCAGGACATGTTGAAATTAAATATATTTTCTAAGGTGATTTGTTTTTGTTTTGTTGGGTTTTTTTTTTAAAATAAAATAAATGACAGATTTTTATCACTTTAAAACATTATTTCTAATAGATATTCTTATTTGAGTAGATACTCAGTATTTACCCAAGCTCCCTACAGAGCGGGATGTGGCACAAGGCTGGTTTAACATGGGTTTTTCCAAGCCCATAGGCCCAGGCAAAAATTCCCCGTAGATCCCGTAATAACAGGGTCAGGTCTTTCTACCTCCCCAGATGAGACTGCCCTTCACCATAGCCTTGTCTGGGTTCCTCTCTACCCGAACGCAGTGAGTGCGACAAGCACTAAGAGCTTAGCATACGGCTAAGACCCAATGCAAACTTTGAGTAGATACTCCATATATTCATTAAACAGAATATTTGTTTATTTTCATCTACCTGCCTGAATATTCAAAAAATCTTATTAAAGAAAAATATGATTTGTCAAGATTCAAACCTGCATCCCTCTAGCCAGAGGAAAACAGTTGTTAGATACGACATGCCTTAACCAACTCGGTCACAGAGCTGCCTAGACAATTAAACAAAGTCTGAAATGCACCTTTAAGTGAAATCCTTTTTGTATTAGATTCCTTAAAATTTTCATATCTGCTCCGTTTCATATCCAAACATAAACAAAGTAATTTTCAAAGTAGTGGATTTTTTTTTATTTATTTATTTATCAATCCAACAGATTTTTATCACTTTAAATGTTATTTCTAGGGGACACTCAGATTTGAGTAGATGCATCATTTATTTATTTCCATCTACCGGCCTGAATATTCAAGAAATCTCCAGCAGGATATCTTATTAAAGAGTGCAAGTTGATACATTTTTGGACTTCCTTAGTATTTACGCTGAATTTCTGGTCATGAATAACCAGAGGCCATAAGATCCTCGAAGACAGTAACTCCCCAGTGTACTAGAAGAGGAGGTATGGTCAGAGTCATTCCCAGATTCCTATCGAAATGTGCCAATGGAATCAGATAAATTCCCCACGTGCAAATGTGCATAAGGTCCCATTTTAAGAGTCATCTAATGCATCCCATCCCTGTGGCGGGATATATAAATCTTACTTTACTGAACTCAAGATTAATGTGCAGTATCTATTTTTATTTCAATTTTCTGATAACTAGTCTGCAAATAATATAGAATTTAGGCACTTAGGTCTTTGAAATCCAAAGATAGATATCAAGGCTTCATATACCAATTAGACAAGTAGATTAAATATTTATCCTTATCTGTCCATGATAGATTAAAATAGTAAGACAACCAGTGAGACTGGTTAACAGCAGCCTTGGAGGCTACCTTACTAACCATTGTTTTACAGCAGATACCTAAATTCCATATATACATAAGGAACACATTAAGATTGTTCAATTCAGAAACAGAAGTATTACCATGTGAAGCAGCTTTCAGTGTAGTCTACTAAAAAGAGAAACAGCTGAAAAAAAGAACTTTGTAAAGAAAAATATCACTGAACAACAAATTACCCCAAGTGTAAGGAAAAAAAGATTTCTATATTGTTGAAACAAAAGTAAAGGTAGAGTAACAAAACACTTAATGCAATACCTGTACTTCTAAAACTAAAGCAAATATGTAAATATACAATAATGGTATATGCACACACACACAAAAAAAAATTTATTTTACATTTACAGTTGAAAAGTGAAAGTAAATATATCGATTGTAACTGCAGAGAATTATATACAGATACACAAAAGTGAAAAATAAAAATCACAGTAAATTACTTATCCACATGCACATATTTCTAAGCAATTAATGGATTATATTTTTAATCAAACATTATTTCTTATTACACCAAATGTTATTTTAGTGGGTACCCATATTTGAGTAGATGCCCCACTTTTTAAACAGTTTGAATTATGTCTATTGGCCTGCACAGTCACGAGATTTAATAAAAAAAAATGTGTTCTCTGCATTCCTATTTGTAGGGGAAATCACCATTTCATCTGACATGCTTTAAACTGCACTGCCATAGAGTGTCACAGCCCAGCAAGGTCCAAGGGTCCTGAATGAAATGACGTGCATTCTTTAGTATAATAAAGTGTGTGTGTGTGTGTGTGTGTGTGTGTGTGTGTGTGTGTGTGTGTATGTATAATAAAATAGGCAGCATATAAATAAATAAATAAATAGCTCATTCTTAAAAACATCTTTCGGTCGAAAAAACATTTATTTTGTCTTCCAGTTTTGATTCTAAAGGAAAAAATACAGCCCGAAGATGAATGCATGAAGCATTTGAAAGTACTAACTGAATTAAAAAATACACCATATCCATTTTATACATAAGTATCATTCAGTGGATTATTAGTAGTATAATGCTTATATTTATGTCTACTAGCAAAGGGATTTCGCCAATAATTGCACTAATATTGCTAATTGATTCAAGGTATGATTAACTCTTTATAATATATATATATATATATATATATATATATATATATATATATATATATATATTTGTCGATGTGGGATTGCAATATATATTTGTGTGTGTGTATTTAGTAAGTATTTTTATTTGTGTTTGGTGATTGTCCACATGTTGATTTTGGGACGTTTTGTGTGAGGGTGAAAGAATTTAAGTTACACTGGTTGTAGTAGTAGGTAAACATATCCTAGACTCTTTAAGCATGGATTTTGTAAAAGTTGGTGATATAATAAAGTGTGTGTATGTATATATATATATATATATATATATATATATATATACACACACACACACACACACTTTTCCCAAGGGTATTTAGGCATAAGTGAATATCACAAACTCAAAAGGAATTGGAACTCTGCTCTCCATTTAACAATTCCATGCCATTATTCATTATACCACTGGTACATTCAAGCTTACAGCACTTGGTATTCCCAAGTGGTCCCCCATCTCGATACTTACCAGACTCAACATTGCTTAACTTTGATGATTGTATGAGAACTGGTGTTTCAATGCGATATTACTGTAAGCCCAGCTGTATATAAAAGGTTTATATAAAAACCACTTTATTTTAAGATTATGTTCTTAGCAGCATACCTTGCTGATTGATTTGTTTTTCACAGCTTATACACCTTTTGCACATTATTTAGAGCCAGAAAATACCTTTGGATTGCAAGAACATTTTGGAAACAATAATGATTTACTGATACAAGTCCTATTTAACCCATATCTGGGCATACCTGAAACAACATTGAGTAATTGCAAAGTAAAAGGAACAGTGAATTTAAGCATAGAAACATTTAATGATAGAAATAAAACTAAAAATACTTGCCCTACAATTCTTGTATAATACTAAGAACACTGTCTCAAAAAATCACGCCCCTCCAAAAACATTCTTACCAAAGAAATATCTCCTGTTTTGTGAAATTGTATTTTGAATTTAAGATTACCCAATATCAAGACTGCTGTCAGTGAATAGTCATTCATTTTTATGGGGTCTGAAAAGCAAAAATTAACAAGATATGAAGAGAGAAAAGGCAATACAATATATGACCAGAAAATCTGTTATTCCTGAGTTGCACATCAGCCTTAGAAAAAAAAAATTAAAACTTTGTTAATATTGAAAAATATGCTTTCTCTTTCTCCAATGTTTACAGTTCAAAAGATTTATACTTGCTGACATTTTTACCTAATAAACACAAGTTATCCAAGCATGGCACAAAAGGCCAGTCTTGTTCTGGCCTCTGGTTCTCTTATCCAGTGACCAACTATTCTTGTTTTCTTTTCCTCTTCCCATGTAATATATATTTCTTATCACCCACAAAACAATTTTCTTTCTTCCTAACTGAATAAGAAATTTGCCAGCTTGTATTTAAATGTATTTGATAATGAGTTTATTTGACAATTTTATAAGCACTGGCTTCTCGTCTGCAGTTTCTCTCACAGACGCGCCATCGCCTCTGTCTCTTTTACAAATACTTCCATGGTAATTGCTCCGATGAGCTGCTATCGCTGGTTCCCAGGCTCCATGAATTCAAGTGTCGTACGAGGCTGGCATCCCGTTCCCACCCTTTCACTGTTGAAACTGTTAAATCTAGACGTCTCTTCTACCCCAATAGCTTCATATCTCGCACCTTACACCTGTGGAACTCCCTTATTCCTGTTTCCCCGACAACTATAATCTCCAACTATTCAAATGTAACGTCAATCGACATCTCCAGTTGCATTGATCTTTCCACTATCCTTCTCCACATCCTTTCCTCTATCACTCCTATCTGCTCTTGCTCCAAATCCTCTGTAATCCCTTGCATGCTAGTGGCTTCCAGCCTTGCCTGGGGTGAAAAGCTTAAAAAAAAAAAAAAAAAAAAAAAAAGAGCAAAAAGGTGGGGGAATAAAAATCCAAATTATAGAATTTAGATTAAAACAATTCCACATAACAAAATTTATCTCAAATTATATGAAAAATTATCAGTATTAATAGTAAGGAGAGAGTGAGAGACAGCAATGACAACATCAGCTGATAGTAAAGGGTTTTCCATGTTCAGGATAATTAATGAGAGTTCACATCTTTGAATATAATTCTTTACTTCTGACTCTTGCCACTTAAAATGTATAAATATTGAGAATGGAGAGGAGAACAACAAAATAAAAAAAGAGCTGTCAAAATAAAAAAAATAATTACAAAACTTCATGAAAAATTCAGAACTTTTCTCTGGTTTACTTTTTTATCATTTTAAAAGTTATTTTTATTTGAGTAGGTCAGGCAAGGCTAAATTTTGTGCTTTCAAGCAAAATTTCTCCTGTCATAGATCTCTTAAAAGTTTCCCTGTCTTCTGCACACAGTTTTGTATCTAAACATGAACAAAGAATTTTTAGAATGGATCTTTATTAATCCTAGAGTTTTTATCACTTTAAACATCATTTTTACTGGATACTCATATTTGAGTAGACATTCTGTTTATTTATTAAAGAGTATATTTCTTTCTGTCTATCGCAGGAATGTTCAAGAAATCTTATTAGAAGAAAAATTTGTGCTCCCCAGCAAATTACAGGATCACACAAAACTAAAAAGGTAGTTTGTCTGTCTATACAAGAAAAATCCCAGAGGAAGCCTTAAGGAAAAAAAAAAATGAACACACAAAAATAAGAAACAAAATCAACACCTAAAAAAAAACCACACATACACACACAAAGAAGATAAATATAGCATATCCAATTACTTAGGTAAATAATAGATTTCATTGGCCAGCTAACCCTTTGAAATAATTCTCTTAGGAACATCCACTGTATTGTCAGTCTTTCTTCTATACCACAAAAGCATTACAAAAAAACCCTCTTCCTGAAATATATCCAATACTGCCAGCAATTCATTTTGAATTTAATCTACAGCTTTTATTCCAATCATCTGAAAGCTGATGGATTGTTTGGCAAGTCCCCTCAAAGACGTGTTAAATTATTTTTTTCTTTTTACACATTTTCTGGTGTTTAGCTGGTAATTGGTTGCTCTGAATACTCATCCTCTTCAAATGACTCTCAATTGGCCTTGAAATGAGTTTGCCACTCATTTTTTTTCTGTCTGACCAAAACAATATTCACCAAAATGCATTCATGATTCTAATTTTGACCTGGAAAATATCATTTTATTAAAAAAAGAAAAAAAAGGGGGGGGGGGGTAATTCATTCAAATCAAGATGCATTCACAGTGCCATGATCTCTGACTCCCCTACAGTTGACATATGAATATGAGGTGTTCTTCATCCTCTCACCTATTCTTACTAAACTGGTGTTGAAACAACTCCCAAATACCTGCCTAGGATAGAATTAAGTCCCAAGAAATTCTTATTATTAATGACTTATAAAAGTTTACAGTGCTCTACAAACATGGGACAATTTCTGTTCAAACTCTGCTCAGAAATCAGAACAATGGAGAAGAAAAATAAATCTGTTGAACCACTTTTGGACTCTGGTCTGCATTGGAAACCTATGTTAAAAAGACCTGCCACATTTCGAACAAGTGAACATTCTGCTAAATCTTAAAGAAAACTTTTGTTGCAAAAGTGAGAAATTGCTTCCCAAATATATACAAGTCAAACAACTTTTCATCTCAGAATACCATCATTTTATTTTATAATCTCAGTACAGTATTTTTTTTTTTTAATAATAATTAATAGTAGTAGTAATAGTATTCAATTAATGCACTTATCTGACTGAAATGTCAATTATAAAATAGTGAGTTCAACATTCGCTCCACCTATCAAAATTTATAGCATTCTCTCAGAGGCTGGGTCTGTGTGTTTTGAGAAAACATACTCTGGTAAATGTTGCTCTCAAGGTCTATGTCACACATGCTAAGGACTGTAGGGAACAGGTGCTATAGGAAAAAATATTCTGTATCTTGTAAAAAGTGATGCTCTTCAGTAAGCAAACAATCTTGATGATCAAAAACCAGATTTTCATTTCAGAATATTCCCTGCTGAAATTAACATGTAAAAAGTGTATTTTATATGCTTCCAAATACATTATTAAGTATATTTTAAAAGGCAAGTGTACACACACACACACACACACACACTATTTGTAACAAAAATAAAGATTATATATTTTTTTATTGTGAATATATTGTTTAAAAAAAAAAATGTATGTCTACTCAAACACATGTATCCACTAAAATATAGCATTTAAGTAATAATAATGTCAGATTAAAAATAAAATCCAATAATTCCTGAGTATTTATTTTATTTTTATCATTCCAGATGCAAAAATAAAGTTAGCACTCATGGACTTTTGATCAAATACAAACGTTTGAGAAGATCTGAATGAGAAAATGTACATTTCTTTAAGAAATGTACATCTTGTCATTCAGGTAATTTGAACCTTGCTGGGAAGTGAAGCTCTCTGTGGTTGGATGGTCTACAGCATACTGCATAGTGGTTTCCTTGACAAAGAGAGATGCAGGTTTGTAAGACTCTTGAATGCACAGGAGGGTAGATTCAATTCACAGTTTTAAAAAAAAAAAGGTTGGGTCTACTCAAATATGTATATCCACTAAAATATAGTGTTTAAATAATAAGACAATGTATGTGTGTGTGCCTTCAAAATATAAAACACTTGACAGAAGCAAAGATTTAACAAGCCCAAAATAAGACCAGACAGATAAAAGGAAAGTGTACTCTTCATAAGTAAAACTCCCAAACTATATATTTACATAAGATTACCAGAGCTGCTGGCACCTGTGACTTGCATTAACTCTAATGTTGTTGATAATCCAATAAATAAAAAAAGGAGAGAAAAATAGAAAAAATAAAGCTATAAATTCCTTTATTTAACAATTTATTCATCATTCAAATCCCAAGTCTATTTTTCAGTAGGTCCCCTATTTTTTATGGTCAAGTGTTCATATTTGTTGCAAACATTTAAAGAAAACAATTTTTTTATTAAGTACATTATTTATTAACCAATATCTTTGCTGATCTTGAATTTTCATTCTTATGAAATAGGTTTTTATTTCAATATATTTGTCCAGACTAACCTTTCCCAATAAAAGGTTCTCCCTTAGCCTACATAATATTCACTGGAAAAAAAAAATTAATACAAGTTTCTTCAGTGTTAGACACAAAGAAAATATCACTTATAGAAAGGGAGGGGATTAAAAAAAAAATTTTTAAAAAAATTAAGAAAAAAAGAAAAAAAAACTTCTCCCACAGGGCATACATAAACCAAGATGAAAAATATACACACACACACACCTCATAGCTACACAGAACAGTAGTGAAAATAGTATGAGGTAGTAAAAGAGTAATCTAGTTTATGGGAATAATGTCATGAGAACATTGCTGTGCAGGATTATATGAATTTGTAAAGAGGCAAAAAGATTAGAGGAGATTACCAATCATGGAAAGAGAAAGAAAGAGAAAAAAAATGACCTAATGGCTAAAAAGAGTGGTAAGAGAAAAAAAATAAGAAAATTACTAAAACCAGCTTTGAAAATAAAGATACGGTTATGCAAGGAAAGTAGTTGGGCTTTTTAGAAAAAAGGACAAAAATGTTGCCAGACAGCAAAGCTTTTTAAAAACATTATGGAAAAAATAGATATTTTGATTAAGGACACCACAAAAAAAAAGTGTGTGTGTATATATATATATATATATATATATATATATATATATATATATATTTAAAGACATTTATAATATGTTTAACGTTCTTTTTATAGATACAAGTATTTAAGCAAATGCTCTGTTTTATAATAAACATTTTATATTGCTTAAATACTTGTATCTATAAAAAGAACGTTGAACATATTATAAATGTCTTTAAATAAATTGTTGGACTATGTCCAATTAAAAAAAAAAAATATATATATATATATATATATATATATATATATATATATATATATTATCTCAGACACAAGTTCTATTGCACAACATCTAAAAACACATTCCTGTCCACCTTCACAATACAGAAAAATACTTGTTGACAAGACCAATATACTACATCACAAGAATTATAGACAAAAACTTCTCGAGGCCCTCTATATCATAATCAACCAACCAAGAATATAACAACAACAACATATTAAAGTTCATATAACATTTAATGCCATTTCTACCAATTTCTGGTCAGCTCCCTTATATTGAAATGCTTATTTTGCAAAAAAATTCCATAACTACAATGGATAAATTTGAAATTTTAAAATAATTACAGAGTGTGTGTTTGTAAAAATCACCATCATAACAGAATGCAGATTTTATTGCAGTTACAATAAAGTTCATCTTTGTAATTTACCACTGAAGAGGAACTTGGGGGGGGGGATCAACAGGACTTGGGTTAACAAAAATTACAGCACTTTCATTGATGAATTTCATCTTAACATCATGAAATTGATTAGAGAACTGGAAAAGATCTGTATAAAAATAGACACAATATGTCTATATTATTCAATGAAACATGTTTGAATGAATATATATATGTGTGTGTGTGTGTGTGTGTGTGTGTGTGTGTGTATGTACTATGAGTGGTTCTAAAAACTTAAATAGTTTATACTAAAAATAAATAATTTTCTTCACATGGGTTAACAGAATTTTAAAGATACCCATTTGTTATTAACTTCAGTATCTTACGGTTTTAATTTTAAAATTTAATTATCTGACTTTTATACTAGTTTTTAAATTCAAGCTTTTGGTAACAGATACATTAGGCAGAGGAATTTAATATCTAAATTAGCCACGAGTTTATAAATCAATTAGAAAGTTAAAGATGAAATCAAGACATGATCAAAATTAATAGAATATCACCTTAAAATACCCAAAGTTTCTGCCCCAAAACACAAAAAGCAGTAATTCCATTACAGCCTATTATCGGAACTGGTAGTGTTCCCCAGAGATTAGCAAAAGCTAATAGAAAAATTTTAACCCCCTTCTCCACCAATTATTTTGAGAAAAAGGTTTCATTTTCAGACAAATTTTTTTTTAATTTGTTTTAATATAGTAACTAAGAAATTTAGGCACCTTGAAGTACTGAAGTGTAGGAGTTGATAATTGGACTCATTTCAAACTTAGGACATAAATAGAATCAAGATTGACGTATAAACACGTCTGTAGTGGGTTTTTTGTAAGATTATGTTTTTGTGTGTTCAGAACTCATAGTTTCTTATAAAATTTTCTTGTTTCTTAATACTTTGTTTATTCGTCCATATCTGAAAAAGACACTTCTGGTAAAAACATATACATACATCTACACTGGAGAGGGGGTTAATGCCACTTCTTAGAATAATTAGCCCTTTACATTAAAAATTCTGGTGACCTGGTCAAAAGACTATTTTTACTTCATTCATGTGTAGTCATAAAATAGATTAATATTTCTGTGAATAAATCTTCAAATAACAAAACACTTCTTTAATGAAAGAGGAAAAACAAAAAAAAAGAGTTATTTTGGTTCACTGAAAAAACTTTTTTTCTTCATTTATTTCTGTTATTACACTTTCCAGCCATTCTTGGGAATCTGTTGTATTTTGGAAGATTGAAATACAAACAAACAAATGAAGATAATTGGTGATTATAGCGACAAAAATATTCTCTGGAAAACAAAAATATTTTTGTCTGAATTTCTGGGATAAGGAGTTATTTACATTATTTACACTATTTATATTCAGACTATCTCATCTTTGTTGTTTTTTATCTCAATGTTTCAGCCACTCTGCTCTCCAGCCTTCCTCAGGTGTATATCAATCTGGGTAGCCTACAGGGAATTCTGGACTGAACCCTTTATTTAATCTATGGGAGTAGACTGTTCTTGTTCTACTGCTCATGCCTAGAGATATAAGAACTAGACAGTGTTCCTTTACTGAATATTATGGGGTATTGTCATGCATGAAAATTATCATCTTTCTGAAATTGTCTTCTCAAAATGTGGTTCTATGTTTGCCCTAAAAAATAAGTAAATACAACAATGTATGTCTGAGCTGTCATCATAAGCTGTGAGGGCAATTTTCACCAGTAAACATCCAAAAACAATTGGAAATGGGGGGGGGGGAGAAAGAAATCCAGGATTTTCATTTATTCTATTGCTACTTTCTTTCAATTTTTATCTTTTAAAAGAAGCCTATTTATGAGTCACACAATTTTTTACCACTTGATTCAAGACATGACATTTTGTGCTTTTTGCACACTGCCAAAACATCACAAAACTTTATAGCCTGACAAAGATTTTTTTAATAATTTTTCACTATACAGAGAGAGATAAGAGATTCATCCAGCCTGTACTATTCATTAGAGATCTTCAAGGTTCAGTAGTTCCTGTCATTCATTTTTACAATTTCCGGTATTATTTTACCTTAAGCTAATTAAACATCACTCTTTATCCATCAAACCAACCTACTACAACCCACTTTAAAAGCTTAAAACTAGCAATGTGGTTATTAATTTGAAACTTCAAAATTCTATATAAATGGTTGTCATTTTTGCTCCTGCACCAAATGAACTGAGTTTCATCCTAGTTGTACAGATGGTGCAATCATTCAGCAAATAAACCTTCAGATTCCAATACATATCAAAACAAGAAGTAGCTAATGATGTAAATACAGGGTGTATATGTGTGGGGGTTGTCCTTTTATCCAGCTATTGTTTTGATAGGACCCACCAGCCACTGTGATGTTATACATTATCATACATATTCATAGCAGAATCTAATTTCCTGCCATCAAATAGTGTCATTGGTATTTACCACAACAACCTGACATCTGATAATTTGGTTGCCATTTGCTGGATATGATTTGGTTAAGTTCCAGATTTCAAGACAATTACATTCACAATATCATCCAACCTTAAGGAACTCCAATCTGAAAGAAAATCAATTCTGTTTCTTTCTCACAAATGCTTCAATTAGAAAAGTTTCACCCCACACAAGTTTTTTCCCATTTTGTGAATATAATCCATTTTGATTTTAATTAAATAAAGTACAATTGACTACTGATCTCATATTCTTGCAAAATCTACAATGACCATAGTATTACAATATTAAAAGACTCAGTGTATAAACTTTGGAGCTTTTAACTTGAATTTTTATCAATTTAAATCTCATAATAGGAAGAGTGATTTTGAAGAAAATGATAAAGATCATTGAAATGACACAAAGAATTTTTTTTTAATCATTTCACTCTAAGCAAGGCCATAAAGCTACTAAGGCACAAGGTGTTACTGAGAATAAAAAATATGAGAAAAATCATTAAGAGACAACAATAAAAGAACAGTAATTAAGACAGAAGATAACAATTGACATTGCATTTAAATTTTGGAAGATCAAAGTTAACTGGGAAGCATTTAAATTTGATCAAAGATGACAGGAAAACCATAAAGAATTTCTCAAACGTGAAGTACGAGAAAATTTCACTGTTAGTATAGAACTTACAAGCTTCTCTGTTATGGTTACATCGACAATTTCAACTGATGAAATCTAGCTGCCAATCTAGTACTGCATTTATATTTGTGAAGTCTAAATACCAAAGAGGAAAGCTCATCAGAACAATAACCATGAACATATTAATATATAAAATATATAATCTGTAGAGTTTGTGAAGAAAAAAATCTTTAAAAATCTATATAAATTAGGATTTGTTAAGATGAACAAATTATACAGATTCAAATTATACGGAAAACATTTACATATTCTATTAATTAATCAATTACAGGCCAAATAAAAACCTCTTTATTGAAAATTATTAACCTTTAGCACTTTGCAGGTCACTTCAGTTGCCAATCAAAAAGTTTGTGAATTCACTGCAGACAACTCCAGTCACTGAATGATAGTGTGCTCAAATTTCATGGTTGTGTTGTCACATCCTGCTATGGCAACCTTGACTGAAATCAAATATGAAGCAACTGCAGTTGAGGAGCCTTGAAGAAGAATGCAGTTGAAGGGAATGTAATACTCATGAATAAGGTAGAGTGCTAAAAGTTAATAAAATACAATATCTGTATTTACTAGATACCAAATTAAAATAAAATTTAACTATAATTCATAAAGAAAGATAAGTTTACACAGCATTTAAAACACATCAAATTATAAATCTGCAAAGTTTCAGCTTTTAAGCATGTACAGGGTGCGATGCACCATTTTATATTTATAATTTTGCACATATGTGTTGTTTTTGATTTTGTTGACTGCACAATATAATAGGGTCAGTTGGGCACCATCTGTGGAATAAAAAAAAAAAAGAGCACTATGATGCAATTCACTCCACCAGAAATTTGGAAACAGCATGCTGTACTGCTTGACATTCATGCCAGTTCCAATACAGACATTTCAGAGTGTTTGGGTGCCAATCTGAGGACAGCACAGAGGATTCGGAAAGAGTTGGAGGAGTCTAATGGTGATTACGAAGGTGTTTGGATTGATCACTAACGATGGTGATGTTATGCCTCCATTCATCTTCCCACAGGGCCTCAAGACTCAACATGGAGGCCTACATCAAGTGCCTTGAGGAGGTAGTGCTGCTCAGGTTAAACAGTGTGGCAGCTGGAAGACCCTATGTCTGGCAACAGGACTCTGCACTGTGCCACACTAGCACAAGAAGCCTCCCTTGATTATTATGTGCAGGGCGGAGTTGAGCGAGAGACCAACAAAACTCCTTGTAACACCAAAGATGAACTGAAGGCAAGGATTGTTTCTTCAAGTAGCACACTTTAAAATTGAAGTGAGTAGTTTTCTATTAAATATTCACATACATTTTGTATCTACTCTGATGTCCACACACTCAGTATAAATAAAAGGACAATGTATCAATAGTCTGCATGATAATACAAGTAGAAACTGGATGTAACAGTCCTAGTCAAAGTCGTTAAGAAATCTGCCTGTCTAGTCTATTTCCTGCTGTATAGAAACTGTCTTCATAAGAAGCTGAACTTAAAAAAAAAAAAAAAAAAAAAAAAATTTGTAAAACACCTCAACAATTTCTGGAATATAAAAACTTTAGATTATTATTTATTTGTTTCTTTCTTTTCTTTGTGAAAAATTTTCATCCTCTCAACTTTCCACAATGTGAAGTTGACAAAGGTACCTACAATATGAATGTACTATAAGTTACCCAGAAGACACATGTTTAAGTTTGGAACATTTTGGTTAGGAAAAAAGATTGAAATTAGATTAACTCAAAAGAAATCTACTTAGATTATCAGTATCCATTCCAAAGTTAATCAAGTAATAATCAAATGGATACACACTTGGGCAATCGTGTTTCTTTGATTCATGATTAGCTTGGCGGAAGAATTCCTGCAGTAGGTTGCCGTTACTTTCTGTAGTAGACTGGTTTCCAACCAAGGCTATAGGATCTAGTCTACTCTATTTAACCCATAGCTGTACAGATGAAAGGATGTTCATACCTTTCCCAAAGGGATTTGCAAATAAGTGAATGTAATGAACTCAACTGGAATTCAACCTCAGCTCTCTGATTTCTCATTCCAAGCTGTTCACAACATCTGCAATTACAGCACCTGATATTCCCAAGTGGTGACCTATCAAGCTACTGACCAGGCTCAATGTTACTTAACTTTTGTTGGTTTCAATTACAATGGGGAATGACTGCAAAATACTTTCCCTTCCCCTTTTATTGGCAGAAGCACACAAATGCATATGGGGATTTTTTACTAGCCAACAAAATAGGCCTGTTCTCATTCAGTCCTGAGCTGTCTTGGCTCGAAGTCAGAACGCTACGTTTGCTTGTCCAAACTTGCTTTTGTGTGTCAACACCAATTCTTAGTTTGTAAACTTTTTGCCATATTACTGTTGATTTGTCTTATTACTGTTGATTTGCAATATTACTGTTGATTTGGTCTTATTACTGTTGATTTGGTCTTATTACTGTTGATTTGGTCTTATTACTGTTGATTTGGTCTTATTACTGTTGATTTGGTCTTATTACTGTTGATTTGGTCTTGTATATATTGTCTGCTTGCTTTATATTATTTTTTTTACTCTGTTTCTTTTTCTTTTTATTGCAAACTTTGTCAATTCTGTTTGTTGGACAGTTCTGTTATTTATTTTGCATTTGACCATGGCTACTCCCTCCCCAACTTTAGTGATCAGATGAGAACCAATGTTTCAACATGATATGGCCATAATCCATGGCGTTCTATACTTAATATAGAACGCCATGCCATAATCTCTTATCAAATAGATTATAGTAAAAGGAATAGATACAACACTAAAAATAGGTAACAATGAAATTTAGTGATGAAAGCCAAATCAAACTATATTCTAATTAAGAAGAGAGTATGCCCAAAAGATCAGTTGATGCAAGAAACAATCCAAAATATACAATGAAAAAAAAAAAAAAAAAGGGTAGTGGGTGTTTAATGGTTTAGAACTACATCAAAAACAAAACTGTAAAAATTTTAAAAATAAAACAATATTGATGAATAGTTAGCAGCAAAATGTATTTGTTACCAGATATAGCAGAAGGTGAAATATTCCAACATAACAGTTCCTCACCGATGAAGACATTGCAGATATCCTGAGGAAAGAATTTTTATTCCTCCATCTCACATTGGGCTGTTTGTAGCTTTTGGAACTACACCAAGTATTGATTATAATTGTTAATGTATCTAAATATATAAATCAATCTAATTCTATTTTCCTTTCATGGCACGTAAATTTTGTCCTATTTTTAGAATCACCACGCATAATCAACCTGAATGACCAGAGATTGTACTTTCAAACATACTATATCGAACACATCTAAAACTTAATCAAATATATTAACTATTAGGTTGGTGCAAAAATAATGTCGTTTTTTGATGTTCAACTTCATGTGAGAAAACGACATTATTTTTGCACCAACCTAATAGGTAGATCTTTTGCTCAACACTGTACATATCAGAAAAAGAATGAATACAGTGCTTTTATGAGAGAAGGTCCAGGAAGAAAATTTCCAACATTTTATTCTGAATAAATGAGACAAATATTGAATTTAAAAATTAAAATTGCTCTCTTTCAATAGCCAAGTTATACAAAATCTGTTAAACCTTTAATCAGTAATAAAAATGAACCACCTCATTTTATCATTGCAACAATTACCTTGACTAGGAACAATGATTCACAAGCTAGAGTCTATGAAATTAAATATTACAGCATAAACATTAAAATCCTAGTGTAAGTCATCCAAAATATTTCATGCTCATACAGATAAGGTTGTGTGTGGTTTGAGTTGAATTAGAATCAGATCCCTTATAAATCTCCTCAATAGATAATCTGATACAGATGTCAACATTCTGTGTGCAGATGATATACTTCAAGTTTAGTTCCAACATATACAGACAGGAAGGTGGCATAGCTATGGGATCACCATTATCTTCAGTAATGGGAAACAGATACATGGAATACTTTGAGTAAGTTGCTACAAGAACTTAAACACTTAAGCCAACCATGTGGTTTAGATATATATATATATATATATATATATATGTATATATATATAGATGACTCCTTCATATTCTAGCATCACTTGGAATATGTGCAAGCTCTACTAGTTCAAAATAAAAAGGAAGCAGACCAACTAACTTTCTTAGATATACTAAAAAATTGCACAATATATGGGTTCAAGATATCTCTATGTCATAAGCCAGCATTCCCTGAACAATGCTTGAACTTAATTCTCACCATCTATACAGCATCAAGAAAGTGATTGTCCAGTGCCTAAAACATTGGGCCAAATATGTGGCGACCCAGCCACATATCAACAGGCAGTGATCAGTAATAGAAACACTCTACAAAGTAACAACTACCCTGCAAGCATAATACAGGAAGGAATAAAAAATCATGAAGGACAACCATCAAAATTCTGCCACACTCTGTCATAAAAAAAGGGGTACATCTGAATAGATTCAGAAGTTCTACAGTTCAGGCAACATCAGGACAGTACTCAAAAGCAGTTCAGCTTTCCAGAGATATTCCATCCCATGCATTTGTAGCAAAGAATACAAGAGATCAGCCACTCCCCAAAAACAAGAATGAAAGCACACTAAAAGAGAAAGACAATGAAATCAGGCATGGCTGATTATGTATGAAAGGAAAGGATGCTGTCAACCTTTATGGAATGAAATAGAGAACAACAATGGAAGATATGATAAAGTATCAGTACACATGTTTGGCTCTGACAACCTCCTCAGTAGGCCTAGCAAAGTGATGAATACCATCTGGGAAATTCTCAAAAATTCCATCATTTGGGTACAGACATTACACTAGTGGAGTGTCCAAGAACCAAGTAGATTAAGGCACTAGTGACCTGATGAGAGTTCAATCCCTGGATTGGGTAGAGCAGAATAGTCACATACTCTGGTTCAAAGGAAGAAAGAAACAAGCAAGCCAAAGGTGAACAGTATTAACTGATGCAAGATATCCACATAGAATAAATAAAGAGCTTAGTTCAGTATTCTGAGAAGGTTATCAAGTATGGAAGATGCCTGAAGGAGGGTGTAACAACTAAGATGAATATACAAGTCCAAAAGGTAAAAAGCATATGATATTCAGTTCAAGACAATCAGATTAAAGTGGATTTCAACTTCAAGAATGGTTTATTTTGTTCAATTCACAGTTGAGATATTCAAGTCTTACCAAGTCTGTATTACAGATTGTGTAGTTTCAGAACTTTTAACACATTCTTCCAACACATCTTTTAAGTGCCATATCACTTCAAGACACTGGCGATCATGGTCCTCCACAATTTCCTGTCCTTTGTAGTTCTTAATAAATTTTGTCTTTTTATTATCTCTTCTAAACCTTGTTCCACCATTCATTTACTGAAGTTTGCAGAGGTACATCATGTGTTTTCATCTGTCCCACTTGCCTTCAGTATGTCCTGTGAGTATCAAATTTTTCAAGCCCTCTTTCCTCATGTACCCTAGAACTTTAAAAACTGTTTCTGTTTAATGTTAAGTAGAAGTGTCCTTTTTGTTTCCATTTTCTCTAAAACTTTGTCATTGCTCACATGTTCGGTCTATGGAAAATACCGTTTACAAGTTAGATTAAAATGTAAAAAGTACCTACAGTTAGTTAAAAGCTTTCAATTATTCTCATCAATTACAAACAGAGAACTGGATAAAATCAATCATAAAATATAAAACCTTAGCACAATACTAAGTAAAAAAAAAAATCAAACCAGTTTCGTAAAGCTAAATAAAAAGATTGAATTAAGGGAATAAAGTTAGCAGCAACCGCTTCATCAAAGTCATTGACTATTTAAAAAGAATTATATGACTGTTCTGCTTATTTCTAGATATGTATAATTGTTATACATTGCAAACAGGAACAAACTTGATAACTGTTACTCAGTACAATAAAGTTTCAGTCACTAGAGTGTTTCTCTCTTTATTTCTATTCATTTTGTTCACTAATTTTATATCCAATATGCACATAATAGCCCTATTTTGTTATTGATTGATTTGTTTTTTTACAGTTTATCAACCCTTTGCAGATTATTTAAAGCCAGAAAATACATTTAGATTGTAAGAATTATTTCTTTTTTTTTCTTCTTTTTTTTTTAGTGGTGGTGATGGGGGGGGGGTAATTATGGTTTAGCTGACTAATTAACCCATAACTGAGAGGGGCAGAAGAGGTGGATTCATACCTTTCTCAAGGGTATTTGCACATAAGTGAACATAATGAATCCAATGAAAATTGGAACTCAACTTTCCGATTAACAATTCCGAGACATTATCCTTTACACCACCCACATATCCAAGTTTAAAGTACCTGGTATTCCCAAGCGGTTACCATCTAGGTACTGACTAGGCTTGACATTGCTTAACCTCAGTGATCATACAGGAGGGCTTGGTGTTTAAGCATGATGTGACTGCAAGCTCCTACTTTGTTAGTAATTGACTATATATATATATATATATATATCTCGTCATCCACAGACATACTGTTTCGCTGTATCACAGCTCCTCAGTGTGGCTAGACATCTGATTATATATATATATATATATATATATATAAGGAAATGGATTAAATCTGACCTATTTTTAATTTGTTTTTTTAAATGTTATTTTTAACGGACACTCATATTTGAGTAGATGCTCCGTTTTTATTATTAAACATTACATTTATTTACATCTACTGGCCTGAATATTTGAGAAATCTTGTTAGAAAAATATGAGCCCTCTAGCATTCCTTAATAATAAATAAAACAGAGCATCTACTCAAATACGAGTATCCATTAAAAATAACATTTAAGCAAATTATATATATATATATATATATATATATATATATATATATATATATATATTTAGGCAGCAATCCTTTTTTCATGCACATTTCATTAAAAACAACTGACAAGGTGCTTTTATTTATTTTTTTATATAATTTCTCGTGCGATCTAATAAAGTTTATCTTTTTAGATGATAAATTATATAAAAACTGTCTGAATGTTCTTTTTATCCGAGCACTTTCGGCTATACTTTTAGCCATTTTCAAGGATTATATTTCAACTGTTAGAATTAGAAATAGTTTGTTATATGTATGTTTTATAAAATAATTCATTTTTTTTTTTGTTTCAAAACACGGTCAAGATATTATGTCCATGTTCAAAGTTAATATTATTAAGTGTTGCTTTGTTTGTTTTTATAAGTAAGGCTTCCATTATTTTTAGCCTTTTTTTGCAAGTGGATGATGCTATTATATTAGTGTTGTCGACAAGTATATTCCGAATAGTGTCCGGTAGGTCTCCATGAATATTTAAATGAGATCTAATTGAGCTATTGTCAGAAAGGTGAAGAGTTAGTCTGCGTGTTAAACAATTTGTAGTGTGGCCTATATAATTATTTACGAAAGTTGATTCTTGAGGAATACAATTCCTTAATGGGCATTTGAAGTTTATATATATATATATATATATATATATATATATATATATATATATATATATATAACTTAATTGTCAGCACCTGTGAAATTTCAACAGTTTCTGTTACTTATTAATATTCTTTATTTTAATGTTTTCATTTGTCATGACTACTTTTTATTTATTTTTTTTAGTGCATCATGCAATTCTCCATAACTAGTGAACCTGTGCCATAAAAAATTATGACAATTGTTAGAAAGTTTTAATAGAGATGCAATGGAAGAACAATTTTGAAACAATGTATTGAGATTCAATAAAGTAGAGATAAAGAATTTAAAAAATAGATGCCAATGAGCCATTTAATTAATCTGTTCCCTTTATATTTTTTTTTTAGATGTTCAATTGTATCAATGATTCATTGATTAATCCTAGTATTATATAAATAGCTTTTCGCTCAGTATCTTTTCATGTTAAAAATGCTGTGTGTTCATTATAACAGTAAAAGGGAAATATCTCTGCATTGCCTTCAATACAGATATATTTATCAAAATTACACAAAATATCTTTAAATACTAAAGAGTAAATTTATTTAATAAAATCACCATTGGCTTCAACTATGACTTCTGGAAAATTTTTGAAATCTCCTGCAACTCTTCTGGATGGTCTATAAGTATCAAATAATAATATGCTGCTATCTGTTTACATATAAGAAAGTTCAGTCTGCCCTACTAGTTAACCCATAGCTGGAGGAAAATGGATTCATTAACACAAACTAAAAACAAAATTTATTGAAATTTGAACACAGCTTGGTGACTTCAATTTCTGCATCAATAACCATTACACCACCTGCACATCCCAAAAATTATACTTTACCAAATACAAGTATTTATTGATTCAAGGATTGCTGCAGTTAAAAAAAAAAATCCAGTCAAAATAAATAAATAAATAAAAATAATCAAATTGTTAAATTTATGCTTAACTTTTTCTAATTAAATTTTCAAATTTTTGCTTCATTTCAGTATTGTCCATATCACACATTCTTTCATTATTCAGATAGTATATATTCACTGTTGCTCATAAGTCTTCAGCCAAACCTTCCATTCATGAAGTCAGATGCTGAAGTTTCATTGCAAACATGGCCTTGGCATACCCAAGTTCTGATTAATATTAACAAAAGAAGCCAACAGAAGAGATCTGGCAAATTGTAACAGAAAAATTTTTAAAAAAAATAAAAAATAAACTAGATATATTGTGAGGTATTGCTGGAGCACCACCCTGAGTTAATGATACTTCAGCCCCCGAACCATCTCTGACTCCAGAGACATCATTTAATGAATGGTTTATTAGGGGCATTTTCTTATTCTTAGAATTTCTACAAATTTATTTAAAAAGTAAAAATTTTTAGGTTAAAAGGTATCTTTCAGAATTAATATTTTTAAGAAATATTTGTGTACACTTTTTGTAGATGATCTTTTTTTTATTTTTTTTATATATATATAAGATGTTATTACAAAGTTCCTAAACAGTACATACTATGATTACACCATTTAACAAAAATATGACTGACACTGACATTCCTACTGAATCTGCCAATAGGACTTCTGTTCAATTATTGTGCAAACTCTTGTAATATACTGGAATGGTTCTGCAATCTTTACAGTGGTAGATAAACATGACCAATGTTCCTACATCAAATTTTATGTGAAGCTCAGCAAATCTGCTACCAGGACCTTGAAAATATTTCCTCAGGCTCTTAGTAAACATTTTTTTGGTTGAACATTGATTCTTAAATGGCACACATTTTAAGGCAAGAAAATGTGGAAAAATATTTATGAATTCAGTCACCAAGAATCCATCAGCTTTCTTACATGGTTGGAATCAGTCACGGATAATCCTGCAACTTGCTCATATGGCTGGAATCAGTATCATAGCCTACCAGGAGATCCTAATCCAGAACCTTGCAAATCTTCTATATGCGGTATCCTTTCAGACATGGGTAATCATGGCTTTCCACAGCTCACTAATCTTTGTAGGTCTTAGCAAAGTTTATCTTTTCACCATCACTGTCAGTTCCTGTTCTATCATCCACTGACACAAGTTTGTCAGGTAGATTACTCGCCATTCCCTCTGTCCTTCAGCATTTCAGATGCAAAAATAATATGTTTTCCTTTGTCTTTGTAAAGTTTTTCTCTCCATAGAATTTGAAACAAAGAGAAATGATTAATCCCTTGTTAAAGTTGTGCATATATATTTATCGTTTGCTACTACTACTTAAACAGTTAATATAATAATGGTAGAAAGGCTTGCCCAAGTGCTAGTATATTTCACTTGCTCTTCTGCCAACCAATATGTCATCCCAGTGGTGGGATATTTTGGTGTGGATATCTGGCAATAGGATTAGCATAAGAACTTGTAGATGCATGCCTTTTCCAAAAAAAATTGACTTAAGTTTGATTCTGTTTTGCACGTTACCTGCTAACCCATACTTCCAAAACAAAAAGAAATAATCTAAAAGTAGAACCAACTGAAGCAGATCTGCAAACAAAAGCAATGGTCATAGAGTACAGCAACAACAAAATAAAATGTCTTATAGTATACAAAGTAGTCAGTAGCCACAAGCGCACTTCTGACCTATTTCTTTTTATGCAAATAACAAGTCCGATTCAGCAACTATAAGAATTTCAAGAAATGCAAATGCCGCCATCTAAAGAGTAATTGGCTGAATGACATTTGCAACAAGGACACATTTGCCTGATGTGAAAACCAAATCATAAAGAGGAAAAAAGTTTCTTACTATTTGTTATCATTGATAACATAACTTTTGAAGTAACATTTAGTCTTTTCACTAGCCTAAAATAAATATCTAATAAATAAAATTAAGAAATATACAACACACTAGTACTACAGATTGGAAACCAGCCACTAAAGACCTGAACCGAATGGTTAGGGGCTCTGGAGTTGCAATGAACAGAAACAACTAAAATGTTTCTTATAGGCTGCTGAATATGGTAAATATTTGTGCATGAGTAATGTAACCTTTAACATTGTTGGAAGAATTTATAAAAAAGAAAGAAAAAATTAATCAAAATATCCTCTGTCTGAATTTCTAGGATGAGGAGCTATCATTATTTACACTATTTATATTCTGACTTGTCCCTATTTTTATTGTTATCACAACATTTTGGTTGCTGTTCCCTCCAGCCTTCATCAGGTGTATATCCAGGTAACTTGTAGGTTACCCAGATTGATAAAGATTAGGACAATAGTCTGAATACAAATGATCAAAATATTCATTCACACTAATGATTAAATAGTGATATAACAAATACTAATATTATCATTCTATAGACAGTAAACAAATGTAAAATTTCCATAGTACATTTAGTACAAGACAGAATACATTCAAAAAGATGATGTCAGAATATATATAAATTACATATATCAGACTAAAGGTGGGTATCAAAATGGAAAAAAATACTATGTAATATTTTTTGGCAATGTTTAACCTCTGTGCCCCCGCAAAAAAACGGTATTTCAAAAGGATGATTATCCCTCTAATACTGACATTATAGCATACACTTATGATTCACTCGGCAAGATTTATTTACAAGATCAGAAAAAGGTGAACCAAGTACAATGAGATATTTCTTATTTAACATTTTATAAAAAGAAATAAATTTGAAAAGAAACCTTTATACTCAAAAATTTATAAAAATTATCCAAATATGTAAACAAACTACATGGTGGTCCGAAAGTCTTGTCATCCCTACATAATATAATTTTCTATTTCAGATGGCTGACATGAGAACCTACTGTTTGGAAGAGAGGTAAGGTGGTGAATATACTTTCAGACCATCTTGTACAATGTAATATTTATTATTTACCATTTTATAAATAACTATGGAAACAAGTTTTCTATTCAATCTAATAAATAAATAAATAGTTTAATATTTTTGTTCTCAGTTCCCAAGAATAAAGAAAATGCATAAATCCACTTTCATATATTTGGGTTTTATTAAAATTCTAATCATTGCTTTTTAAACATTGCTGAGGGACAAATAGGACAAATATCACACTATTTATTACCCATAATAAAGTCTTTTTCTTAGGCAAAATATAGACACACCATTACCTGTGATCCAAGATCTAGTTTGATACAAAACTGTGCACAGATATAAAGAATTCAGAAATCAATTGGGAACAAGGCAATATGCCAGGCCTGAAAAAAGGATGCACATGTGGTGACCATCAATGATGAGACTTATACATGCTATAAAGTTCAGGCCATTATCATGTCTTGGTGGTGGAGAAAAAGACACTGTGCTTCAACCTCTTGATCAAAATGAATGGCATCAGGGATCAAATTGGCATTCATATATCATGTAGTCAGGCATAGTGGATTTTTGCGACAACGAACCACTTATTGTGATCAACAAACCTGATTTCAGTGCAGAATTTGACAACAGAAAATATGGATTGTGTCATGGAAGTGACCAGATGCCAAAGAGATTGTGGGACAACATGTTGAAGTATCATGCATCCAAACAGGGTAATGATGAGTGGGAAGACAATGGATTGGTTGCAACACTACAAGCCCATCACTATTCTATCATTTCTATAGCAATAGCTCAGATGAGCTTCATTATGCATTATTTCCACCAGTTCAAACCTTTACAACTTTGACATGTCATGCTACTTTCATGGAGTCAAATCAACCTCATTTTCCCCAGTGTTCCAAATGTTAGAAGGAATCTCCGTACAAAGAGATTTTTCCTAAAGAGCTGCCACTTCATGGGACATGCGGATGTTTTCTCTACAACCATAACCTATTTATTATCTAGCCTCCTTATCCTCATAATCTTCACTTCCTTTTTCATTTGTATCACACACCTCATTCATCACTACCATTTTTTAACAGCAATGTTCTACTTTGAGTGACTCTTTTTTAAGCTTTGTCTTGGATAAATTCTAGTATTAACAAAAGAAAATCAATGGATTTCTGACAGCCTGACAGGAAAGACAAGAGTAAATACCAAGGTTGCAAGCAAAATGTTGATAAGATAGATCAGCATGTTCAAGGAATATTTTTTCCATGACATGACATTTGTAAAGTGTTGTAAGTGAGTTATCAAAAACAGTAGAAAACCGGAACTGGTTTAACAACAGGTTTATTACCTTTTGCTACAGGGAAACAATGTAGAATAGAAACTAGGGAAGAGGATGTTAAGCCGTAAATGACTGTTTTCAGCAAAGACTACAGCTGCTACTGCTACTATTCTTGATGTAGGAGTATTTTTATGTCTTTCATCCAACGAGCAAGTCCAAACTTGTAGGGAAATATTCTTCGTCACAATATAAAATTTAGACAGAACCAAGTGGATAAACTAACAAGGATGTTGCAAAGGTGGTTCACTGTAAAAAAAATTAAAAAAAAAAAAAATACACCTGTCACACAGGCATGTGCTGAGTTTATGGATGAACTGGTTCCCAGATAATAAAAATCTATCAGTGCAGTGGTCATCCTGAAAGGAAGTGAACCTCTTTGTGCAAAGAGTCAGCCCTTCCACACTGAGGCCACTGCTAAGGTAGTGTCAGCAAACATGTTGAACTCCAATCAATAGATCAAACATCAGTGCATTGGCAGTAGGGGAAATCAGAAGTACAAAGAAAATGGCATGGACTGGGGATAGATATTTATTCAGTACGCTATTGGCCACAACTTTAACCCTGATGGATCATGATTCAACATTGTTCTTAATTTAACAGGCATTAGCATGGCAGGATTCCATGAGGGCCATACATCAGCTGGAGACTGTTTTACAAAAGAGACCCACCTCACAAGCTCCTTACTAACAACAGAATTCTCTAGCAGGATGTTCAAAGCATTTGGTTGGGGAATGGGATATTCCCTCATACTTTCAATGTGAACACCCTCCATCAGGAAATGGAATCAAAATGTCAAAGGGCTATGAAGGTGATTGTTGCAAGGAAGTGGTATTATGTATAAGAAGCAGTTTATTAATATAACACATAAAATCCGCATTGGTCAATTCAATCAAGCTGTACAAGGTTCAACTGAAAGGCATTGATAGCGCTTTTGCCAGAACCCATGAGAGCATGAGGTGCCTGAAGTTTGGAGATGCAGTGTGAATAAAGATCTCCCAAAACAAATGTATATCCAAGTTTGGGATAAGCAGAGTGACTGGTCAATAACATGTCATGCCACATGAAGGAGATTCAACCATTTCAGCTCCTTTCATCAGCATGAGAAATCTTTAAGTAAAGATAAAACTCTTAGTATGTTTAATGATGACCCAGCAGTGATTGATGCAATGAATAGCAAGAGGAAGCCTCATTTTTGGCAAAGCACTAAAAGGAAAATGCCGACCAATTTCTATTGAGAGATCAGGGGAGGGAGCTGTAGTAGGAACACAAAACACACCGGACTTACTGGTCAGTAGCAAATGTAACTACATATTGAGTGTATTATTAGAAAAGAAATCCATAAACATTCAGCCGTTCATGATGGATAAAAGCAAGCGTATTTTGTGGCTTAAGCAATAGGTATAGATATAAACCAGGACGTGCACAGGGAACAACCATCCTGGTTGAAGAATGGTCAACAAAGAAAACCTGGAGGGAGATCTGGTAGAGTTAAGTCAGTTAGTTTGTTGCGGATTTTTGCTTTCTTTTTGTAACTATGACTTGCAATCTGAAGTAATGTACCGCCAAGAATATCACAAGGAAGAAGTGTTATCAGTGGATAGGAATTAATACAAGTATGAATGAAAATAAGACTTATGTCTATATAATGCAAATCAATTGGAAATGAGTTTTAGTTTAGAAATGAACTGGGAATTCAGAAGTTACAAAAGTCATTAATAGTCATGTTGTGTCGGAAACCTACCACCCCTCTTGAAGATGAACTTGTCTGCGTCTGTGAACAAAGACTTTAAATAGTGGCATGTCAGTTGACATGGGAGAGACAGGAAGACAGAGAAGTTCTTGGCTGAGCTAGTTATTGACTACTCAGGCGATTTCTGTACCTTTTTACCAACCTATTAAAACCCTTTTTATTGTTACGTGTTATTTGGCGTTTGTCTCTACTAACCCCAAATCAACATCATAACAAGTCAGAAATTATTGCAAGAATTCTTAAAATCACAAAAACGTAAAAGAAGAAAAACCTGAAAACTTTTCTACATTACTTTTTCCTTTAAACCTAAACCTGTCCAAATGAAAACATGATATAGTAAAAAGCTATCTCAATAGTATTTTTATTATTATATTCATACAGTTTGTTCTTGAACTGATTGAAAATGTAAAAAAAAATATATGTGTAATAATATTTAAAAGAAAATACACTTAATTAAATGGTGAGTATTAATAATATCTATGAAGCATTATAAAAAGAAAATTTCAGATCAAAATTCAGTTAATAACAAGGTGTTAGGTTACAGACTTATCAAATCAATTCACCCTTGTGTGCATAGAAATTAAATCCAATGCTGCAGAAGAAATATTAATATATTCTTAGCATACCGATATAAAAACGAGATATACAGTACTTTATTTTTATTAAATCATAGCAAAAATGACTACGTATTTTTGTCTTCATCAAGGCTGAAGAATATAATCATGTTTGCATTATGAGAGCAACAAGTAGAAAACAACTGATTAAAAAATAACAGTATTATTTTTTTATGTGAGCAAACTATCCATATCGACACTTCTTACATTGTTCAAACTGTTGTCCTCATTTTTATTGTCATATCCACAATGTTTTGTCCGTTGTACACTCCGGACTTCTTCAAATGATATATGTTGGAATTTCAACCAAACCCTTTATTTAGTCCACCAAAGTAGATCGTTCTAGTTCCACGTGCCATGCCTTTTCTTGATATCTCAGTTTCAGTTATTTCCCTTTAGTAACTCAACTCTCCAAGTTTTTGTTCACCTCTGCTGTGGCCAGGTATTGAACACACAACTCTTTGGGTCAAGTCACTTTTGGATTACTTCAACTAATGCTTTTATCCACTAGGCCACGTGCCCTTGAGAACAACAGCAATTAAGAGGTGGTTCCAGGCTCCTCAAAACTATATATTTTGTATCAGTGCTGAAGTTAGTGTACAGAGAAATTCAGAATTTCATGTACATTTTCCACTGACATGAAGCAAAAAAGATTATACAGAATCAATTGTTACGGTCTGCTGCTAGGAAAGTTGGTTCACTGGATTGGGCTAGACCAGTGCTTCCCAACCATTTTTGGGGTATGCCCCCCAGCTAAGCATCTCTAAAATCCTGATACCCACCCCTGATACCCTGTGACATACAATTCTTATTATTCAAAAAGTGAACTCTTATTCATGCAGTAGAAGCCTAAAAAGCCATTAGCTTGGTCTAAACAAGTTTCCAAAGAACATGACATCCATGAAAGACAAAAATAAAAGGACTGTTGAAGTACTGAAAACGAAATTACTAAGATATATATATATCTCTGTCTGTGGATGACAAAAATATATATATATATATATATATATATTTTTGTCATCCACAGACAGATTATATATATATATATATATATATATATATATATATATATATATATATATAGAGAGAGAGAGAGAGAGAGAGAGAGAGAGAGAGAGAGAGAGAGCGAGAGAGCGCGCGCGCGCGCGCCTCGGATTGAGGAATCGGAGAGCTGAGTTTGAATTCCAGTCAAATCCATTATTCACTTACATGCTAATACCCTTAGGAAAGGTATTTAAATTTTGGCATTAAATAACCCATAGAGGTTGATATGCCGCTAAACAAATTCAACCAGCCAACAATACCTATTCACATGGAGAAAACTTAAAAACCCATTAGCTTGGTCTAAACAATCTTCCAAAGAATATGGCATCCATAAAAGAGAAAAATAATAGAATGAAAGGACAGTTGAAGTACTGAAGAAGAAATTACGAAGAAATTGTTAAAAAAAAGAAAATTTTTATATATATATATATATATATATATATATATATATATATATATATATATATAAAAATTCACTGTTAGTAAGTCATTCTCGAATTGCCACTTTTAAAATCAAATTGCCTCTCTGTGGGGCATGCACTTCATGATAGGAACCATGGGGCTAGACAATTTTTTCACCAGAATACATCTTGCACATTTATAAATTTACCATTCTTTTGTGCATTGAATATTGCTGCCACATCAGGCCTGGTGTTCCTGCTATATATCTTGAGATTCTTGTCAAAATCCAAAGAAGGGTCTGTAACGTTATTTGTTTTGACCTGGCCTCTCAACTTCGGTCACTTCCCACTTCTGTAACATGGCTTCACTGTGCCTTTTCTATAAATATTTCCCTGGCAATTATTCTACTGAGCTTTCCTCCCTGCTACCTCATCCACATGAATTTAAGCATAGTAGTACTAGATTGGTCTCATCATTTTAATGCTGAAACAGCTAAATGTAACCATAAGTTCTAATCTAATAATTTCTTTTCTTACACTTCTTGCCTTTGGAACTCTTCCGGTTTCTGCCTTCCCTGCCCCCTACAATGTTCGAAAGCTTAAATTCAACATCAATTGCCATCTTTTGTCTTCCTGAATCCTGTTCTTTTATTGTCCTTTCTCCTCACTAATATCTTCTCCTTTTCTTTCACTCTCAGTAACCACTTGTGTCTTAGTAGCATTGTCGTCTTGAGGTGAAAGGATTAAATAATTTTTTTTTTTTAAATTATTTAACTTGGGACTAAAATTCATCACTGCATCAATAGCTAAGTAAATATCATTGAGAGGCCAAAAACAATTAAGTCCAACTTCACACTGCTAAATTAATAAAAAAAAACTACAGAACAAACAATTTAAGCTAATTTACAATGAATGCATCTTAGTAATGAAAATTAATCGCTGTCCTTTTTATTTTATCAGAGACAGACAAGGAGAATTCCAGTACTTACACTTTTGGCTCTAAAAGAATAATTTCTCTTATGGACAAGTTCTAGAAACTTTACACATATCTTCTATGTGCCATGTCCCATTGGAATGTAACCGTTCATGGCTCTCCCCAACTTCCTGTCCTAAGGTAGTTTTGCCTTTTTGCTATTTCTCCTAATCCTGGTTCTGCCAACCATTTACACAAGATTGTTAGTTAGGTTATGCACTGCTTTCCTCTGTCCGTCTTGCCTTCAGTATACCCTATGAGTGTCAAATTCTCCAAGCCCTGTTTCTTCATTACATGCCCTAGGAATTTCAACTGTCTCTTTCTACGTAGAAGTGTCCCTTTTGTTTTCATTTTTCACAGAATTTCATTGATGTTCAGTTCATGAGTCTACAAGTTTTTTTCACCTCTGCTGTGAATTGAATTGACAACTCTTTGGGTCAAGTTACTTTTGGATGCTGGTTTATAGAAGGATGCTGACAATCTGTCAGCATCCTTCTATAAACCCACACAAAATTTTCAACTTTGACTCTTTCTTGTTGAGCAAGACTCTTTAGACATCACATGGAAGCTGGGTACCAAGTTTTTGCTGGTGTAAAAATAACTGCATTTTTTTGTTATTTTAAACTTTGATGATTCTTTATTTACATTATTTACATGCAGACTATTGTCTTCATTTTTTGCTGTTATTAAATATTTGAAAATAAAAAAAATACTCAGTGAATGGGCACCAAACAAGCTGAATGGAAAAAAAATGCCATCATAAAATCTGCACTATATGACTTTTTGCACAACAAAATGATACATTTTTTATTGCATTGTCACAAAAAAATAAATAATGATTCTATACTGCTGAGATTTTGACAAACCAAAGCTGTATCAAATGAAGGCTATGGTCAGTGTTTCACAATTGGAAAGTGAACTCATTCACTACAACATTTTGAATCCTGGCAGGAACATCACAAAAGAAATGTACTGCCAGTTGATCTGCAATATGCATCAAGAACTGTAATGCCAATATTGGTCAGTCAAAAAAGACCAATTCTTCTATAGACTGCAACTGGTTCAACAAAAACAGAACAAGCAACTCAACATCACTCATCAATATCAGCCCCGCGACTGGGTGTGGCCATAGAGTCATTGCACGGCTGAGAACTTGACCAGTTCCCTCCACATCTGGGTTGAAACTCAGAGATCGGTATTCATTCATGCTTGGGCAAGTAGACCTAGCAGATTTTTTTTTTTTTATAGCTTATCAACTTTTTGCAGATTATTTAAAGCCAGAAAATACTTTTAGATTGTAAGAATTTTTTTGAGGTAGTGATTTACTGATACAAGTCCAACTAATTAACCCATAGCCACGGGAGAAAAGAGATGAATTCCACTCTGGCTGTTGACATCAGTTGAGGAAGCCCTCCACCCAGCAATGCCATGGCATCCCCACACTTGTTACATGCATAGCTATAGATTCCAGTCTACCACATTGTGCGACAAGGCTAGTGGCCCTTTACAAAAAGGTTCATTGACAGGTCTTCTTTTTAATTCTGCTGAGTGTCTAGACACCCTCTTTACCAAAATAGCCTGGTGAGGGAACTGGTTTAGTCATCAATGACCTGACCATGCGGCAAGTAGTATTAGGTTAAAAGGTACCAGTGGCACTTGTAGGGTGACTTGACAAACAACATCCTTCAATAACTATACAGCAGCCCAAAATGTCTTCAAAGAACTCATTGGTTCTAGGACACCACAATTCCATACTACCAAAATAGGCTTCTTTACGACTGGCAAAAATATATAGATTCCAATTGCTCGATTGAATTTCATTGAAATACTTGAAAGTTGAGAGCTAAAAAACAACAATCATTTTTGTACCAGCCTAATAAACAAATCTTTTAGGATATCCTTAGAGAATTGACATGATTTGCATATCTAAGAAATGCTTTTGTATTAATAGTGCATTTAGGAATTAGAGATCTAAGTTCAAATTCACTTATGTGCTAATGCTCTTGAGAAAAGTATGAATGGCATCTCTTCTCTCCTTAGCAAATAGCAGGACAGACTGGGTTCTATAGCCTTGGGTGGCAATTGGTTTAGAAGACGAAAAACTCTGAATTCAAAACTGTATGTAACCCTGGCAAATGCAGCTAAGGAAAGGATCATTTGTATTGACTTGATGATCCCAACTATAGTCGATTCATCTAGTGCCAACTTACATAACTAAAATAAGAAACCAATTTTTCTGCCTTTCTAAAATGTCTCTTGATGTATTGTAAACTATATATCTCACTGCAAATGATTTTATAATAGTTTCCTGCACTTAAAAATTTGTTAATATCCTTAAATGAGAGTTATGATAACTGTAAATATGGTTTTCCAGAGTTGTGTTAACTTTTTTCATGGAGAGCCATATCATTGTCAGCCCTGCACAAAATGGGTGACATCACAACAATAGTTTAAATAACAATTATTCATGCGCATGTTATTTTTGTACATTTATTTGGTTAGTTGACATATTTTATGAACTGACTGCACAAACGAATGAGAAATTAGTTTCATATTTAACTAGACATTCATTAATGAGATTTGTGCAACCGAGAAAGTTTTTCATGATCAGGATTCAGTTTACTCATTGATGTAAGCAATACAGATTGCCTATTCAGTTCTGTTAAACCAAAACCTATTTTTTCACTTGTTAGTGAAAATATAAAATAAATGTATATGGCTCCCGTCTTTGTTCTCCGTTTTTCACCACCACCATTTTGAATTACTATTTTGTGCAAAAATATCAAATTTTTTTTTTTAAATATTAAATTTATAATTAATTTATATAATTTATATTTTAAGAAAATATACCAAATTTTGTTATATACAATTTCGTGCAAAAATATACCAAATTTCTTTTATGGACCTTAAAAAAAAAAATTAAAAAAATGAAATGTTTGTTGTACTCTTGCAGTATGCAAGCAACCAGCATACCATGATTTGCCCGGCTCTGGTTTAGGGGTAAATGTCAAGGGACAACTAAGACGGGGTAGCTAAAATTAAGCCAAAGTCCAGTAAGCAAATATTTTTACTATGAAATAAAACTAAGAAACTTAAAGCTAAAACAAGTACAAAGACAATTCAACTAAATTAATCTATTCTAGTACTTGTAAATGCCTTTGTTTTATCAAGTGGATTAGCCTATCTAAAAAATAAATGAATGAATGCCATTCATTCAGAAAACTGAAGAGGAGAAAAAAGAAAAAGAAGTATAGATATTTTTTTTTTTTTTTGTAGAACTGAATGAACAAAAAGATAAATTACTACAATTATTCCTGTTTGATAAAAAAATTAAAAAGCCGAAGGTGAAAATCGATACAATACTTCCTTGATTTTCCAGAATTCGATTACAAGAAACGTAGAAAAAAATTGAAATCATTGGAACATTTTCCAATTGAACTAAACATATTTTAATATTTCATTTCAGATACACATTGAGAATTTTGAAAACTATATGCAATATTTAATAAAAACAGATAAAATCAGTTAAATTCTTGTCAATTTCATCATTTTTCATACAAAGAACGTACACTTGAATTATCACCGGGACCAGGGTAATTATTGTTGAACAGGAACTTAACCGTGCTAGAAAAAGTTGAATAGGAGGAAAATGATATTGATATTGCCCTTGTTGAAGTGAAACAACCCCAATGTCCTATTTCAAATAACGAAGCAATGATGGTTTGAAAAATACTGAAGTTGGTTGTGTTTTTAACCAGAAGCGACCCTTACAAATAATTACTACTTTAATCTCGCTTCGAGAGAGCGACAGAAAAACGTGAGGAAAACAAAAATTGACACATTTTTTTTTCGTGAAAAAATAAACAGAAGCTGAACAAAAACCTTGAACAGTGTTTCAAAATGTTAAATTTATTCCAGAAAAATGAATTTTTTCTTTATTCTTTTTCAATAGGTATTCAATTATTAAGTTTTTTTTTTAATAACATTGGATGGATTGAAGCCTTCTACTACATGCCCTATCCCTTCAGAACATAGACGATCGTGACTCTCAACAACTTCCTATCCTTTATTTATAACCTTTAACAGTCTTTTTCTATTCTTCCAGTTCAATGTTCTGCTTTCCATTTTTACACAAACTCGTTAGGTAAGTAGCTTCCCTCAAGATGTCTTGTGAATGTCAAATTCTCCAAACCCTCTTCATTTTTCCAAAAATGCCAACAATCTCTTTCTTATTCTAAATATCCTTTTTGTTTCTATTTTCCTTAAAACTCTATCAGTGCTCACATACTGCCCATAGCATTCTCAGTATTATTCTGTAGAATCACATCTTTGTTGCCTAAAAGTCTCTTCATCTGAGAAAATTGTCCAGCATTACTGTTAGAGAGGGGGATGAGTAGCAGACTGGCCTACCAAAACAGTAGCTTATGTAGGGTTTTTTTCTCTCCATATATGGTCGACTAATGTTGCTTTGTATCACACGAAGGACAAAATGGTTAGTATTCCGGCTCAATATAAAAAAATATATACTGATTCAGTCACACAGTTCATTTTGATACTTGTAAAAAATTGCATATAAAATTTTTAAAAATACAGAATATCAAATAGATTAATTCATAAAATTAATGTAAGGGTTTTTTTTTTTTATAGTGGATGTATATTCAAAGACGTAAAGGTGTCAGATTTAAAAACGTTCATAATTGCCTAAAAATTACTTTGTTTACATTTTGAGTGCAAATATAAACTTCAAAATGCCCCAACGAGAGATGCACATTTCCTATGTAGAATAACCGAGCCTGGCTTTGCTGTACCAACTTCTCGTAGTTTAATTGGAAAAGCGCATTTGGCTTAAAAGTGGTGAGGTGGGAGTTAGTTCAATTCCTGTTATATATTTTTTAATTTTTTGTTTTGACTTTCATTCACTTGCTCGGTAGACATTAACATTAAATAAATTAATTTAAATGCCATGATTTTTTTTTTTAAAGCATATCTACTCAAGAACATAACCATTGGCATTAACATTTCTAAGAATATGAAATAATTTGGGATTTAAAAAAACTGCAGATATAAACTTCAAAATGTCCTAACAAGAGATGTGCATTTCCTAGAGTAATTGAGCCTTGCTTTGCATGGTCAACTCAAAACTAAAACTAAAAGTGATTTCGCAGATTAAAAAGAAATACCGGCTCGATTCCAACTGCGAGGCACATTTCCTTTAAGATTTTCAATCTCTAGGCTGGTTTCACTTTTGTTTTAAGGGGGGAAAAGTGATGCCTAATCTGAAAATACGTTTAAAAGACAATGTTGGTTTTTTTTTTTAAATCAATTAATGACCACCCACACAAGGTTGCTGAAAAGTTCAACACTTCCCAGAGTCTGATCCAACATCTGATTTTAGGATCAGAACAGAATTGTGTCGATAACTTCTCAGCATCCTTTCTTTATATTCGAAAATAAAATTATTGGGGAAAAAATGGATTTTTTTTTTCACCCACTAATAATGAAAAATGTGACTAATGAAGTATCTTTGAGCGCTGTCTAATCTTACCTAAGGGATTAAAATTTAAAAATAATTTTAAAAAATTGAAGAAATAAAATCGGTCCAATGTGTGCGTGCGTCATACATAATGATGCCATCATACACATCTTTTCTTCATGCATAATTTGGTTGGTTTGTTTGTACAAAATGGGGAATCAAGAAACGGTTGAGGGCAAAGCCAAAGAGAAACTAGGTTCATTGAAAAAGAAATTATACAGAAGGAGAGAAAAAAAAAGAGAAGCCTACAATCTCCAATAACAAGCGTAATGTCGAAAGTGTAGGGCGAGACCAATAAACAAAAACCTTAATAAAATAGAAAGGATAAGGAGAAGGACGGGATGCAGAGAAGAAAGGGTGTGAAAATGTAGAAGAGTGGAGAGTGAAATGAAAGAACATGAAAGAAGAAACGAGAGAAACCAGGGCAAGGAAGGAAATTACTCCAGTGACAAGCAGACGCGTGCTAGGACTTCAGAGAAAAAAAAATGATGTAGTAACAGAGTCCACTTGTTATTTTTCTAAAACTAGTTCTTTTTTTTCTCAGCAGAAATAAATCTCCAATTTTAGCAAATTAGATGATTTTTTTTTTTTATAAGACGCTTTTGAGAGTTTCAGTCTCTAAACTCTGACAAATCATTTTTTAAACAATGCTATGAATAAATGGCGTTATTAATCTACTTAAAAGTGAAAACAGGAGACGAAATTTCTTAAATAAGAAGACTTATTATTGGCTTACAAATGACTATTAAGGACCCACCCTGAGTGGGTTTTTGATACTGAAAAAAAAAAAAAAAAAAAATGCAGTCTCATTCCCATTAGCAATAAAAAGACAATTCTGGCATAAGCCACATAGAAACAACGAGGATCGAACTCAATCGATGCAGTGTGAAACCAGTACCTAAACTGCGAAAATATTTTCAAGAGCCTCATGGAAGGAAAAATATTTTTTTTAAACTAAACACAGTTACCTCACTGAAGACAGAAACAAACTTTGTTCACATGGAAAAAAAAAATTAAAATGCTGAAGTAGTATTCTTCCCTCAAACAACCGCGGATATTATTATATTACATTACAAACGAAGAAGAATGTTACGTACCATGATATACATTTAAGGTTTTTCATTTTAAAATTTAAGAGCGGGAAGTCGCTCCTCGACTTGTCGCGTAACTCACGCGATTTTTTTTCTTTTTAGATGAAAAATTAAGTTTCTTGATAAACTACTACTACTAAAATATTTCAGTCTGTGTCTTAGTATTCTTAAAAAGTAGTTCAAATTAAAAAGGACCAATATAAAATATATAAAAACACTGTAAAATAAGAAATTACTACAAACATAAAACAAAGGGTGAACAGTTGACTTGATATTCAACAGTGCGACAGAAAACAATGCCATTCACAACACAACAGAAGGGTTTTCAAATTCATTTTCTTTTCAGTAACATATGAAAAGAAAGGCAATTTAAGAAGATCTTGAATTGAAAAACTGGCAATTTTTTTTTAAGTCACGGAGATTGTAGTAATGTAAAAACTGGAAAAAAAATATCTTAACACGAATTTAATTTAAATTTTAATGTTCAATTTTTAAACATCTTTCTCCAGCAAAGTTAATGACAAAAAAGTAGGAAAAGTTTTTTAAAAATTGCTTAATAAAATAATCAGATGGTATTTACTTTCACTTTTATGATTCTAAATAATTAGAATCATTTTACTTTACTTTCTTCAACAACACTAATTGATGAAGATTGGGCGTTACGATCGAAACGTCGTAAAACTTGCGATGAAGACAAGATAACCGATAGCGGACACTTGCCATTCAAATCTACAAAAAAAGTTCTCAATCTCGTTCACATTATCCCACCTTTAAAGGGCAAAATTTTTCCAGAGAAATATTGATTTGGGCAGCACTTTTTTTTACTATTATTTATTATTATTATTTTAGAAAAATTCGTTTTTTTCTTCCTCTTTCTCTCTTTGCTTCTCCCACTGCAAGACTGAAAAGAAAAAAGTACAAAGAGAAAGAAGGATTTCTTTCCTAATTTTAGGAGTAATAAATAAAATATTAATTTCTTGTAATTCACACGACAGAGAGCCATAGGAAATAACTGAAATCTTGTTTTATAGGATTTTTTTTTTTTTTACTCTTCCCACATTACTAATTCACTTTAAGATGAAAAAAATGTAACATTATTTTGATCGTAAGCAATAAAAAATGCAACAGTAGCAGTTATTTGCACAATCATAAAAATATGAATAAGACAGCTATGTATGGACTTTTTTTTCTTTTTAAAATATTTGATCAAGAAACTCCTAGCTATTGGCCCATCAAGCAAAATTTAATAATCCGATGGTAGACAATTATTATTATTATTATTTTATTTTTTTTTAAATGTCTCAGTTATATCCGCTTTAATTTAAAAAAGAGAACAGGGGTTAGTTGTTTAGAGGACTCCCTAACAGCTAGAAGATGAAAAAAATGCACAAACAAAGCGGTTGTGCCCTAAGAGAAAATCACAAAAATTGATGCAAGCAAGCTCAACAAAGCATGAGAAAGGATAATTGTTGAATGTAGGGACTGGGAGGAAAAAGGAATTTGCGAACAAACTAGAAAGATTTTTAAGGAATAAATTTTTAAAGTAAAAAAACAAACAACAAAAACTACAAAATTAAAGATTCCATAATTAAAATTGGTCAATACACATTCTACACTTTTATTATGCCATGGTTAAAAAAGAAAAGAAAAAGTAAGAAGCATGCCGACAGTCTGTAATGACGTACGACGATACAACAGATTGGAAATGAATATATCAGGTTTATTAGGGATCAATGTGGAAAGAGAAAAATGTCTAGATGATCGAAATAGTTAATCACGAAATCGAAGTTTTTATAGTCTTTTCTGATAAGTAAAAAGAGTAAACGAAATAGAAAAAAAAAGGAATTCAAATTAGGAGGGAATTTTTCAAAGATCGTATTAAAAATCAGATTTCATGCGAGAGAAATAAATAATATTCAGTACGCGATGAAAGTTTAAAAAAAGACTATAAAAAGAGGATTAGTAACTTCTTTAAATTACAAAGAATTAAAATAAAATATAGAATTTATATAGTTTTTTTATTTGGGACAGTTATCTATTTTTTTTCAATAATTTGGAAGTTTGTAATGGACCAAAAACAAAAGTAAAATAAAAAAATTAATTCTTGATGAATTTTGACTAAAGAACGTTAATATGCGTATTTGGACCCAGTAAGAAAAACAGAGGATAAAGGAAATTTAAAACGATAAAATTTAGCACTTTGTAAATTTGATGGTCAAAGTGAGAAAGAAAGAACTTTAATTCATTTACACACCACATTCATAAGAAAACCGTATGTAGCACTCGTCAACAGATTTAAGTACCACTTAGAGGAAAACGAAGCATAGAAAGATAGAACAAATCTAAACTAAAGCCAAATAAAATAGTTATTTTTACACAATAAGGGAAGCGATGATAGTAAAAATTAAAATTCATTTTTTTTTCCATAGAATTGTCATCATGTGTCAGCGTCAGGCCCGTTATCAATTCGTTGAACCAAAAAAGAAGTGATGATGCGTATATAATATAGTTAGATCCAGATGAAAGAAAGAAAAACAATCCATTCAGGGCAATTAAAAAGCAATAAAAGAAATGTTTCAATAAAATAATTAAGAAACGGTGTTGCACAGGAGATTTGTGAATGTCACGTGATGACAGGTGCTCTTGATTACCTCAACACCACCCTCATGAAAGCGTGAAAAAAAAGCAAGAGTTAACGAAGGTAATAAATTAAAACAATTTGGAAAAGAGATATTGACGTACCTCATATATCCTGACACCGAGTACTAATTAAAATTCCCCCCCAGGAGGAAAGAGTAGCCGCGAATAAATGGTAAAACTACTCCCGCACGAGTTAAGTGATGGAAGCCTTCCTTCTACCACTGCGGCTTTTTGTTGTCATAGCTGTTGAGTCAGAATTTCTTAGTTATCTGCCCTTCACACAGATTACTGCTGCACTGCAGAGGGCGCTCTCCACTCAAATTCTATATTAAAAATGAAATGGTACGCCGTAAGAATGAGGCACCTAGTGAGGATGGACATCCTAAAGGAAACATCTGAACACACAGCACTGAATAAATATATTCATTTCGTGTATTCAAATGTTTCCTATTTTCTTTAAAAAAAAAACAACAAATGTTTGCTACTGTGTACTTATTGAGTTTTGTCTTTCAAGCAAGAGGACACTTAGCTTACTCCATCAACAAAGGAAAATAAGGGTGGAAAGATTATTCAAAGTAGGGAAATATTGCTTATCATGTAAATCAGTATTCATTTTGCATGTAGAAAAATCAGTGGGTACTTTGACATGATGTAATGATTAGCAAGCTTGTCTCGATACATCAATTACGACTGAGTAGTGAGTTTGATCCTCACTGGGTGCTCCATACTTTCGGCCTTGTGCCATATGTAAGTGCACTGAGAAAATCACTGTACAAAAATCAGTATTCAAAATCCAGGATGCACAAAGTGAAGTAATAATAAAAATAACAATATTTTGCCCAATTCAGTTTTGAATTTTAAAATAAGTCAGGAGACTGTGAACTTGCTTTTCTTGTCCAATCAAAAAAAAGAATGTTGCATAAAAAAAATTAGATAAATAACTGTGATTAGCTGGTAAAAGAAAAAAATATATATATGTACCCTAAGAAGATACTTCAGCACCAAGCCTACTTACAAACTTATTTGTTGAACTAAGTCAACTTTAACAAATATCAAGTTTTGTGGATCACTCTGAAAAATACTAACAATTCCAAACAAAACTTGCTTGCCGTCACTCTAAAGCAAGCATATAATGTGCAAACAGGCAAGCAGACAAGGACTTTCAATGCTTAAACCTGTTCATCTAAGGCTCTTCTAAAATTTTCAATTTGCAAGCAGTATCAAATTATTGCTTTTTTCACCTCCTTAACCAGCAGATTCAACTGTATATTTACCCTTTATGCAGGTCTTTCACATTGCATGCAAATTGTTCAAAATCCTGTTCTTTTATTGTCCTTTCTCTTCAGTAAAGTCTTCTCATTCTCTTTCACCCCTTGCATCCTAGTGGCATTATTGCCTTGCTTGGAGTGAAATGATTAAAAAAAACTATCATGTTTCCTTATGTAGCAGAATAAATGTGTGAAAAAGCAAAGAAATAAATCATCTCTAAACAGCTCTACAAATTTAAATAAATTTTAATATTGAGTATTTGTTTTCTTTCAAATTGAAAGAAATGAATTACAAAGATCCCTGCAAAACAAATTCACACAAAATACTTTTGTTTGTCTTTCTTTACAATACAACTGAATCAATTGCATTAGTGTGATAGAAAAGCATAGAGTGCATACTTAACAAAAGAGTCATGTATTTATATTGTTTTATAAATGCATGTAATTTTTCAGCAGTAGCAGAAAGCAGTCATTGAACAATACCTGTATTATACTACTACGTAATATTTTTGTTGATAATAGTTTGTATGTTTCAAGTGTGCTTAATTTACTTTAAAATCTCTGGGCTTTGTAAGAAGCTAATCAAACAAAATTTGTGAAATGTTACATAATAAATTATACAAAAGGTTTGAGAATTCATCTTCTTCGCAGCAATGAGTAACCAACCCAGGTCAGGTTTATGGAAAAACTGAAAAACTAACTTTGTTAATTTAAGTGATTGTATTTTTACAGAAAAATAGGCTCCAGAAATTTAAAAGTTATATTTTACTAAACGCAGAAGTTTATTGGTTAATAAATATTTTTCCCAATTTTTAAATATCTATTTTTTAGGAGGGAAAATATTGTTGATTATTTTCTGGAGTGATCCTATAAATTTCATAGCAGACAACAAACATGGTCGTTTGGTTTTTCAAAGGCTTTAATGCCTATAAAAATAACATCATTGATTGGTTATTATATGCAAATGTGGAAATTCAAACTGTAGCTGATTTTGTGCACAAAAAAAATGAGTCAATTTTGAGTTCTAGTAATATTATTTAAATCTATTGAATTTTTCTAACAAATTTTAACAAGGTTCCAACTTGCAACAAAGATGCATCATTGTATTGTAATATGAATGATTTTCATAAACTTCTAGTGTTTGTGAAGAGTACTAAAAATATATATAAATTAAAATTTGATAAAATTAATAAATTATACAAATTCAAATTATAGCAGATATATTATTAGAATATATTCTATTAACTAATCGATTACAGGCAAAACAAAAACCTCTTTTTTAAAAAAAATTATCAATAAAATATGCTATTCCTACTAAATAAATACCAACTTAAAAAATTTAATTACAATTTACTGAGAAAGATAAAATTTGACACAGCATTTAAAATATACATCAAAGTATTAATCTGCAAAGTTTCAACCTTTAGGCATTTATTAAGCTATTAGAAACTTTATACTCTTCAATTAACACATTTTGAAATAGAATTTTACTTATTGTATGGATCTTTATGTCTACTACTCAGTCCATAGAAGACAATGTATTAAGTAGTCTGTTTCTGGCAGCATGAAAACTTTGTCTTCAAAAGAAGAAACCTAACTCAAAATATTTTTTGCAAAACCACATCAACAATTCATGAAGGTAATTTTTTTATTGCACTTTATCAGCTTTCTTCTTTTTCTTTGTAGACATGTTAAATATTTTGACAAGGCCAAATCTTCATCACCTTCAAGGTTTCACAAGCCTATAGTAACTCAGTACATATGTTGCAGAGTATGTTCATCGGGTGTCTCCAGTATAATTATCCCACTATAAAAATGGCATGAGTCCGGGTAATAAAATATAAGGTAAGAACCAAACTATATATATATAAACAAATGTATGTATTTATGAAACAAAGGTATACATAGACAATAAGAAATTGTTACATGTTACAAAACAATGAACATGAAAGAAGAAAACATTTTAACTAATGAATTGTTTGTGTGTGTGGTTTTGTGTAGGAGAAAGTCCTAGAGAAAATAAAGTGAAAGGTGTATGTGTGCATATGCACTCCGCAGTGGTGAAAGCATTTTCCTCATTCGACCTATCTCTTACCATCCCTGAGTGAAATAGGAAAAAGAGGATGACAGAGAATGTTACTGTCTATTTACAGGCTGAAGGAGTGCCCTCTAGCGTTTTTTTCTTTTAGGAAAGTAAGTGGGATAACTCCACACATATACCACAATAATAATCTACAAGCCAAATCCTCGTCTTATGAACATTTCTCTTAATAATAATTTTAAAATAATCTGGCAAGTAATGTTGTTTTATTTATGGCAACTGAATATTTGTGTGATTGCCTTACTTGGTTTCTGTCATTCGATACTGTGAGTCTGAAAAATGACAGCATTTTGGCTGCGATCAAAGTGTAGTATCTGTCCTCAGTCAGATAAACTACATTCCAACTCACAGTTGTGTCTCTGTGTTCGGACAGAATGCAACTGAAAATATTATTTAGAGGTGCCCAGTCCCAGGAAACAGCTGTCTGTAGCAGTACCTCTGGGGCTGGGATATTTTGGGACCTACCCTGGCATACATACTCAGGTTCCCCACATTAAACTGACCTTGTGTCCTGCCAGGGTGGGGCAACAAGAAAATACAATTGCCTCTCGGCCTTTTGGTTAAGATCAAAGTGTAGTATCTGTTCGCAGATTACTCGCTGAATGATCGCCTTTAGGCCGGGAGCGATCACTGATACAGGCCGGTCGCAGGGATTCGTCCCTGCGCTGGTAGTATCGGGGCTACGTCTGACAACCTAAGACCAGCCATGACCAGCTATGACTAGCTAAGACCAGCTCTGACCAGCTTGGACAAGCTAAGACCAGCTAAAGCACTGCGGCCCGGGTGAAAGCTCGGGTCCACTCCCCCTCCCGTCCCACGTTAAACCCCGACCTTGTGTCACAACCTGACCGTGTGGGAGGTCAAGTAAATCCACGGCCTTTTGGTTAAGATCAAAGTGTAGTATCTGTTCGCAGATTACTCGCTGAATGATCACCGGGAGCGATCACTGATACAGGCCGGTCGCAGGGATTCGTCCCTGCGCTGGTAGTATCGGGGCTACGTCTGACTAGCTCTGACCAGCTTGGACAAGCTAAGACCAGCCATGACCAGCTATGACTAGCTAAGACCAGCTCTGACCAGCTTGGACAAGCTAAGACCAGCCATGACCAGCTAAGACCAGCTCTGACCAGCTTGGACAAGCTAAGACCAGCCATGACCAGCTATGACTAGCTAAGACCAGCTCTGACCAGCTTGGACAAGCTAAGACCAGCCATGACCAGCTATGACTAGCTAAGACCAGCTCTGACCAGCTTGGACAAGCTAAGACCAGCTAAAGCACTGCGGCCCGGGTGAAAACTCGGGTCCACTCCCCCTCCCGTCCCACGTTAAACCCCGACCTTGAGTCACAACCTGACCGTGTGGGAGGTCAAGTAAATCCACGGCCTTTTGGTTAAGATCAAAGTGTAGTATCTGTTCGCGGATTACTCACTGAATGATCGCCTATGGGGCCGGGATTCGTTCTCCGATACAGGCCGGCGGCAGGGATTCGTCCCTGCGCTGGTAGTATCGTGGCTACGTCTGACTAGCTATGACCAGCTCTGACCAGCTTCGACAAGCTATGACCAGCTAAGACCAGCCAAGACCAGCTATGACTAGCTAAAGCCAAAGCACTGCGGCCCGGGTGAAAACTCGGGTCCATTCCCCCTCCCTTCCCACGTTAAACTCCGACCTTGTGTCACAACCTGGCCCTGTGGGAGGTCAAGTAAATCCCGTGTAGTATCTGTTCGCAGATTACTCGCTGAATGATCGCCTTTTGGCCGAGATTCGATCACTGATACAGGCCAGTCGCAGGGATTCGTCCCTGCGCTGGTAGTATCGCGGCTACGTCTAGCTATGACCAGCTAAGACTAGCTATGACCAGCTAAGACCAGCGACCTGAGTGGAAACACTCGAGTCAACCCCCCTCCCTTCCCACGTTAAACCCCGACCTTGTGTCACAACCTGACCGTGTGGGAGGTCAAGTAAATCCACGGCCTTTTGGTTAAGATCAAAGTGTAGTATCTGTTCTTATCTGCTTAATCTGATTCTCTCTCTCCACCTCTATCTTCCCTTCTTTCTTTCTTTCATTTTCTCACCAAAACTAAGTAGTATCTTTTCCCCTCTTTCCACGTGATCAAAACAGAATAGTCCATTATTCATGAGGTATTGGCAAGACATAATAGTCATGCGAACTAACAAATGGAAGGACAAGCACAATTATAATAGGATATGATTCAGATCATGTGTCCATAGAAAAAATACAGTAGAAGTCAGCAGCAGCAGTGGCATCTATATAAAACTCATGCTGCCAACAGAAAAATTATTCCTTTTCTTTCACATAGAACATTTTCTTATAGTCATTAATGCAAGTAATACTTTTCTTGTCTCTGTATAAATCTTTTACAAAATTTCAGTGTGTCTTGCACTGTGCTTTTGTTCCATATCATTTTGTTAAAAGCATATCAAATGGTACAGATACCACCTTGCTATTTAAAATTATCGCTTCATATGGAATTACAGAATTGTCATGAGTGGAGACCATGCTATTAGAGTGATAAAATAAAAACTTAACACACATGCTAGAGTTGAGATTTAGCATTTTCTTGATTAAGACTTTCTACTTTCAAGAAAGGCAGCTTGCTCAGTTTCGGGACAGAATATTGGTTTTGAAATGTCCAAATAAGCATTTAACATAGAAATTTAGTTTATCTTTGGTTAGTGAGAAAATTTCCAATCATCCATAGACGACACATAGTAGCAGCAGCTTACTAGTGTCTTTCAAGACACATGCTTTCAACAAAAAAAACTCTCTTTTCCTCCATCTAACAGGAAGTGTCCCTATCCAGTTGCTCAATATATATATATATATACATATATATATATATACATAAAAATTCACCTTCCTCTCTGCTAAGAGCCAATAGGTCAGGTGAAAAATCTCCATCTGATGCCAAATCAGTCAGGTTTCGATCCGGGCTTGAGACAATCGGATGTCTAGCCACACTGATAAGCTGTAATACAGTGAGACAGTCTGTCTGTGAATGGCAATATTACATATATATATATATATATATATATATATATATATATATATATATATATATATATGCAGTAGCAGTCACTGTTTACAAATTCATGCTTTCTCTCTAAAGTGCTCAACCAAAATTTATTTTTTTGCGGTCATATACATATATATATATATATATATATATATATATATATATATATATATATACATATGTATATAAGTCAATGCACTCATATATAAATGAGGTAAGATTTATTTCAATATCATTACAATTGGTTATTTCACTTGTTTATTTAATACTAATTTTATTTAATGTTTAATGTTATTTAATACTAATATTTCATAATTATTTACTACAATTATTTAATAAGTATTTAGTACAAATGATAATTTAATATACTATGTTGAAATATCTTAACTATATCTGCACTATAAATTATCTTAACTATATCTTTTATAACTTATCTTTATATCTTAACTATATCTTTAACTATGTTTGAAATTTTAAAATCTATGTTTTTAATTAATTCTATGTACTTAATACAAATGATAATTTAATACAAATTTAATACAAGTATTATCATAATTATTTAATACAAACATTATTTAATATTTATGTTTAATGTTATTTAATACTAATGTTTAATGTTATTTATTACTAATGTTATTATGTTAACATTGACTTTCTATAATAACATCTGACATAATATATGTCAATTTTCTTTTTAACAGATATATTAAAAAGTGATCAGGTAGATGGAACTTGCCAGCCTGTGAATGCAGTCCATCTAAAATAAGAAAAGCTTTGATTTTAAACTTCTGTCACCTTGTAGCCATACTCAATCAGCTAAATTGGTCACAAGGCCACAAATATAGAGCATCCAGTGAAAATCAAAGTCAATGCAGTAATAATGGCTTATGAGATTCTTGTTAATTCTGACTCCATGGCTTCAAGGCAGCATTAGCTACTGGGATTCATTATTGGCAGCCACAATCTTAACAAGATAAGATATGCAGATGACACAGTGTTGATGGCAGATGCAGAAAAGAAACTACAAGAACTCCTACAGTAGGTGGCAAAGGAAAGCAAGAAGAAAAGACTAAACATCAATTGCAAAAAGACTGAATGCATGGTTGTTAGCAAAAGGAACAGCCCAACATGCAAATTAGAGATACCAAAATCAAATGCCTTCGAAAAGCTCAGCAAAGTATTAAGAAACAGAAAAATATTGTTAGAAACAAAGAAAAGAGTTCTGATCTGTTATATAGTATCAGTCCTCCTATATGGCAGTGAATGCTAGACAATCTCCTCACAGATGAAAAAGATATTTGAAGCAACAGAAATGTGGGTCTGTAGGAGGATGCTGAGAATACCATGGATCGAACATGCGAACAATGGCAAAGTTCTAGAGACAATGGCAACAAAAAGGACACTTATACTTAATATCAGAAAGAGACAGTTAAGATTTCTGGGATACATAATGAGGAAGGAGGGCATAGAAAATTTGATACTCACAGGACAGATTGATAGAGGAAAGCAATGCACAAACCTGGGGAGCTTGAGTGAGTGGATGACAGAGCGGGGTATAGGAGAGATGGTGTTAGGGATGCAAAAAACAGTTGTCTCTCTTTTGTTGAGATACTCACAAATGTCACATGACAGCCGGTGAGTGATGTCAGGGAAAAGAATGACAAAGAACAGTTGTTATACAGAGCCCGGAGAAAAAGGACGTTCATAGCCCATAGCAGTAGGTTTTACACAAAACAATATAAAGGGAGAGTGCTATGGAAGAAAGGTTTATTCTTCCATTTACATTTCCCCCATTATGGGCATTATTATATCCATGATATAATAGCACCATACTTCACAGACAGAACAGAATAGCTGAATGTAAAACAAATGATAAACATGCTTTGTTCTCAGAGAGAGTTTTATAATGCTATGTCATACCCAAAATTATATATATATATATATATATATATATATATATATATATATATATATATATATATATATAATCATTTATTTAAATATTATAACATAAATATGTTATAAAATCACTACAAAAATAGCCATTTCGTTTCAACACTTCCAGTGTCTTATCAAGTGATGATGTTGAATGTAGAGCCTACATGTAGGTTCTACATTCAACATCATCACTTGATAAGACACTGGAAGTGTCGAAACGAAATGGCTATTTTTGTAGTGATTTTATAACATATTTATGTTATAATATTTAAATAAATGATTATATCTGCTCTACTCTGTATCAAGCACTCTTTAAAGAATAATTGTTGGTTATTGGAATTTACTCCGTATATACCAATCCCACACTTGGGTATATATATATATATATATATATATATATATATATATACATGTCCCACACAGAGAGAGAAATTATGACATATATGCAACAGCAGTGTGTAAAAAAGAAAGTGGGGAACCATACTTGTAATATTTTCTGAAGGGAAAAATGGACCTACAGCGGTTTCTCTATGAATTTGGTGAGGCTATGTGGTTTTTCCTGTAAGACCTACCGCTGTGGGCTAGGGACATCCTTTCCCTAGGTTCTACATAACAACTGGCTTTCATCACTCTATCCTCTGCCGTCACTCACCAGCCGTTATGTGACTTACGGGATTATCTCAACAAAAGGGAGACCATCGCCTATTGCATCCCTACAATGGCAAAAAGACAAAAGTTATTAAGAGCTACAAGGAACAGGAAATTGTGGAGAGCCATGATCACCAACATTTTGAAAGAACACAGCTCATAGAAGAAGAAGAACTTATAATATCCAGCTTGGACAGCAGCAGTTTTAAAAAGTATATTTCAAATGCTGCTTTCTTTCTGAGTTTTAAGAACCAATTCTTTTTTTATTTCCCACAAATCTAATATTACTTGAATTATTATATTGTTCCATTTCCTGTGGGATGGATATTGGGGCTAACACAAGTTTGTTTTATGAATAGGTTAAACACAATATGGCAGCCTTGAGATTTTTGGACCAAGCCCAACAATTTATAGCTTTCAAATTCAAAAAGATTGAAGTTCATTACTTATAAATGCAAGTAATCAAATTTTAATTACTAAACAAGAAAGTAAGGTTAATTGGTTTATTATTTTGATGTTCATATATACTATCTTTAAAATTAGATCACAGAATTAAATTTTGGAATATTAATAAAATTAACAACTGTTTTTTTTGTTTTTTTTTTGTTAATCTAATATCGATTGAAACTAAATGCTTTGGGAATTACTTTAATCCTTTTTCTAATTAACACAAGAATAACATTTTTGTACAGCAAATATCCATTCCAAAGAAGGATCATAAAAAATTATAAAATACTAACCAGTTTTACATAAAAACATTCTTAAAGTAAATACAAATGATTAATTTATCTACAAAGCAATTTTATGCAAATCGTATTTTGTCAAAAATTTAAATACATGTTTGGAGTTCATTATTTTATTTACATTGTGGCGTTAGTCTACCTGAATTTTAGGAGGAAAAATAAAATCTGAGTGTCATGTCCACAAATACAATACAAGATTATAAACAAAGAAAAATTAATGTTCTTTGTTGTGGCTAATAAGAGACCAATAGTTTGATTGTTCAAAGTGATTTGTTGCAAGTGAATCTGCAAAGTTTTGAAGTGTTTTTGTTGCCAGTGAGGAAATCAAGTTATATGGTACAACAATATGTGTGCATGTGTGAAGTACACGCCAATGAAATGTGTGTGATTGCTGGCTGATTGCATGCAATAGTAGTAATTTTAAAACACAGTGAACAAAGAGAGGGGATATAGGGCTGACTTTTATTGTGGCATTGTATGTAGAATAATCATCACTGACATATGCATTATCATGGTACATATGTCTATGTTGTTGATTGAGGCTTGGTCTGATTTGCTGACTGTCTTTTGCCAACTGTTCTTCACTGACTGTGTCATTGCAGATCTGATCACTGACTGTTACTGACAAGCCTTTTTTTAAGCTATTTGACAGCCAGTGCTCGGCTAACAAATCCTATCTGAGTTTTGCACAGAAATGGTCCCAGTAGGCCAAGCACTGACATATTTCCAGGTCATTTGAATTTCAACCACACCGACATTGTAGCGAGCACATCACATGACTTGTCATATCCAATCAGGTTCCAGAAACCACTTATTTAATTTGGAGCCGTGGTTGTACAGAATTGTAAAAAGTTTTTCATATCTGCTGAATTTACTAAGATTTATTTGTAGGTGTCTTTTGTCTGTGCTTCACTTATTGGCCATAGGAGTTTATATCCTATAACATCAAGCATAATTCTTAATAAAACATCAAGCATAATTCTTAATAAATTAAACTATATGATTAAAATCTTGCATAAGCTTATGTTATTGACAATTGTTGACAATTTCATTCTCACTACATTTGCCTATATTTCTGAGATGAGGTATTGCAACTATTTACACTATTTACATTGTTTGGACTGTTGTCCTTATCTTTATTGCCATATTCATGACATTTTGGTCATTATGCACCCCGGCTTTCTTCAGGTGGAATTTCAAACCAAACCATTTATTTAACCCACTGGGATACACTGTTCTAGTTCCACATGCCATGCTTTTCCTGAATGTTTCAGTTTCAGTTGATTCTCTTTAATAACTCAACTCTCCAAATTTTGTTTACCTCTGCTGTAACCAACTCACAATTCTTTGGGTCAAGTCACTGGGTTACATCAACCAAGGCCTTTATCCATTAGGCCATGTATTGAATATGACAATAAAGATAAGGACAACAGTCTGAACAATGTAAATAGTGTAAATAAATTCATTCTTACCGTTTTATCAAGGTTAATGCAAATGTTTACAGAGCTATCCTTTTTTTACAATGTTAAGAAAATGTGGTAAGTGCCTTGTAATGTGTATATCACTAGTCATGTTAAAATCAAATATTATAATGGCTGGCCACTTGTATCCGGATATGCCTGTCTACTAGGGCAGTTAGCCCATCCCTGTTGCAGACTCCTGCTCAGGCACATTTGTATTTCTTTAACACCCATAGAGCCCACCTCTGGTTTATATTGCAACTATGCTGAGCAGACTTTAATTACAGTTTCTGGGAAAGAGTGCATTATCTGGCATGATTAACAGTCTGAACAAGGCCATTACACTCAAACCTTCAGTCATGATGACTTGTGAGTTTGTGCTAGCTCAACCATCAATGGCTCCCAAATAGTTCTGTTTAACCAATTTCACTGACTTTACCAGTTTTAAACTGAATCTTTTATTTAATCTATGTTTGTTCTCATTCCACTCTCCACATCTGGGGATATCTTATTCTTATTCTTTTTAATACTACTTAGTTATTGCTTGCTCTATTTCTGCAGTCTGAATTTGTACAAAGTTTGAATTACTATGCCACCAAATTCACAAATCAATTCCAATCTCTATACTGATAACTATTAGATCGATTGATTTGTTTTTTACAGCTGCAATTACAACAATTGATGCTATTGGGGTTTCAACAGCAAGTGAATTTTTATAGGACCACATTGCCTACTATTTACTCAAAACTGGGAAAAGAAGTGGATTCATGCCTTTCCTAATGGCATTAGTGCAAAGTGAACACAAACTACTCCAGCTGGGGTTTGAACTTTGTTTGTCAATTTCAATGTTCTTACTGATAACTGATTAATTGATTGATTCATTTGTTTTTTTACAGCTTATCAACCCTCTGTAGGTTATTTAAAACCAGAAAATATTTTAGAGTGTAAGAATTTTGAGGAGATAATAATGAATTGCTGATACAAGTCCTACTAACCCATAGCTGGGGGGAGAAGAGATAGACCCATACCTTTCCCCAATAGTATTTGCTCATAAGTGAATATAACGACCACATCATCACACGGTTCACACTCCTCCCTGGTCTTTTGAACAGGAGTAGAGGTTTATCCCTTGTTTTCTGTTTAGGATTGGGTTTTCAGTTCTTTCTATAGACTACTTCTGTAGTCTACTCCTAAAGCTTGTCCTTTTCTATGCTAATATGAATCCACACAGGAACCCTCTACCTTGAGTGGCTCTTGGGTCTTGTATTGGGTAAACATTAGTAAAAAAAAAATTTCAAATTTTGAGCTATTATCCATTACAACGACATATCTAAGCTTTCAACACCTGGTATTTGCAAGCAGCCACCCATCTAGGTACTGGCCAGGCTCGATGTTGCTTAACTTCAGTGGTCATATGAGAAGCAGTGTTTCAACATGAAAGCCCAATAACTATTAGACCACCTGTGCTTTCTGAATAATGATGCTATGAACTTATATGAATAAAAGATTTTGTTAAAAAAGAAAAATAAGTTGGAAACCTTTGCCTGCTGATGATGCCTCAAATGGTTCAGCTCAGGAGAAGAACAGGAAAGAAGAAAAACAGAAGAAATAAGGTTTATATTTTCCTTCTTTCTCTTTGTCCTTTTTTTCCTGCTAAACCGTTCCTACACAAATGTTTCAATATAAAGCAGTCAGTGTTTCTATTCAGCTAATAATCCATTCATAAAAATGAATAAGCTTCACTGATTTTCGCTTTTATTCATGAGTGTGGGAATATTCAACAGCAACTATGGGAATTATAAACTATAACCATGGGAAGTGTGGAAGAACAGAGATCTTACTGCTTACGTTGAAATTTCTCTTTCCGGCTTAGGAAGGAAGGTTTCCCCAAAATAGAAACTTTTGAATCGTAAAACAAGGCAACCTTACATCCTACAAAAATGAAACAAAAATACCCTGGGGTATACATTCACAAATATTTTTTGTGAATGAGTGCCTATATAAATTTTAAAATGCCTGTCCATTGATATTCTTAAATACTTATGCATGCACAAATATATAACTACAACTGAAAAGAATTTATCTAAACTCAATATACAATTATCTACAACTATGTCTAAAACAATAAAAGACTTAATACAAAACAAAATAATAAGCTAAAACTTAAGGGGGAATTTAATCCACTGCAATTTCAAATCCCAGGACACATCAGAGTCACAGAGGCACCATATACACTGCAGTCACAGTAGAAATGGTGTTTCTTAGGCAAGATAGCCTGATGGAGCCCAACACACTCCTGGCTGGTTTTTGAAGTCAAAGTTACCTTTTCCCAAGGCTATAGAACTTGGTTTGTCCTGCTAGTTACCTGGGGGGTGGATTCATACCTTTCCCAAGGGTATTAGCACGTAAGTGAATGTAATGGATCTGACTGGAATTCAAACTCGGCTCTCCAATTCCTCAATCCAAGCTGCTCTCCAATTCCTCAATCCAAGCTGCTCTCCAATTCCTCAATCCAAGCTGCTCTCCAATTCCTCAATCCAAGCTGCTCTCCAATTCCTCAATCCAAGCTGCTCTCCAATTCCTCAATCCAAGCTGCTATCCATTACTTCACCATACCTCTTACACCATTACCTGTAACGATTGCCGCCAAGAGAAAGCTGAGGGCATTTAAATAAAAGATAATATAAATACAAAAGAGACCTCTTACAAAACAATGCATTAGATGCATTAGATGCTCACTGTAACAAGGCTGACCACAAATTTGATTTTAAAATGCTACTCTAATTAAAAGAGAAAACAATTTACAAAGACAAAAATGTTTAGAAGGTGCTTTAATCATTAGATTATCCACAGTAAATTTGCACCCAGGTTCTTACAACATTCCACTATTCTAGGTAGATCTTCTATTAGCACCATGTAGAAAATTTAATTACAAAAGTGATGAAAACATAAACAAAAAGAAAAAGAATCTAAATGAAATCGGCTAGATTATTTACCCAAAACACATACTAAAGAAAAATATTTAATTGAAATTCTCAGCATCTCTCATTCATGCTCATGTATAGTCACATGAATGTAGACATAAACTTAGTCTGATGAAGTCCTAAAGGAAGAAAAGCATCACACAAAAACTTTTTTTACACTTTGTCAGATATATATATATATATATATATATATATATATATATATTGGATAATATGAACCAGTTGAATGGTTACCCAGACCTCCAGATCTAACATCTTTGGATGACTTCCTATAAGAACACTGCAAATCAGTAGCTTGTCAAAGCATTTTGTGTGACATGTGATATGTTTCGTCATTTAGGACTTCATCAGAAAAAAAAGTTTTTAAATTCCCAGCATCTCTCATTCATGCACATGTGTAGTCACACCAACACAAACAAATTTAGTCTGATGAAGTCCTAAAGGATGAAATGCATCACACAAAAACTTTTTCCACTTTGTCATACTTCTTTCCCTTAAAATTATACTTGATATATCATTATCCCATATATATATATATATATATATATATATATATATATATATATATATATACACACACATATATGTGTGTGTGTGTGGATGTGTAAATTTCAGATAGAGTATATCTGTAAAAGGATAATGTGAATAAAGACAAAAGGAAAACTTATCTCAGCTGATGTGTTTCATCCTCTAAAGGCAAATGCAAGGATTTTATTTTGTAACATGTATTTATATACAAGGGCAAAAATGTTATTGGTTTTTCAAAATTTTTAAATTTAAGAACATTCATAAATATTCATCAGGTTAGCCGAAATGTCAGGCAAGCTATGGAGGACGTGAAGTGATACAATTCAATGTCTAATAAACAAAAGTAAGTTAGTGAGTGATGTTCTTATATTTTTTTTTAAAATGCAAATTATTATTTAAATTATTTCAGTTTGGGGGTAATTTATATGGTATATGTTTTAAATAACATAAGGTGATGAATTTAATGTGTGCAAAATAAAGGGTTCAGTTCAATATTCCAACCACAAAACATTGTAATAAATATGGCAACAAAGATGAAGTCAACAGTCCGAATAATGTAAATAGTGTACATAATACCTCATCTCAGAAATATAGACAGATACTGAGGAATCGGAGAACTGAGTTCAAATTCCAGTCAAATCCACTACATTCACTTACATGCTAATACCCTTGGGAAAGGTATTAATCTTCTTCTCCCCACTAGCTATGGGTAACGAGCAGGACAAACCAGGTTCTATAGCCTTGGATGGCAACTGGTCTACCGCAGAAAGAAATGGCAACCTATTGTGGGAAAAACTCTGCCTCATCAGTCATGTATCAAAAGAAATATGATTGCCTAAGTGTGTATCATGCACAGCACATAACTGACTGACTGATAGTCATGTATATTCACTTGAGAAAGTAGTAATTCTTTCAGGAATGGAGATATTATGAAAAATCCAGGGTGCAAATTTATATTTTGATAAGATTCAATAGCAGCACTCTCAAAAACCTTCTGTCTAAATTACTTGCTATTTTAATAAGTGTAGCATTCAATTAAGGTTGTTAATATTTTTGAAGTAGTTGCAACAAATTTTATATTATGTTTAGATAAATTCTTTTCAATTGTAGTCATTATTGAGGTAGACAGTATTATGTGTTTAGTTTTATCAATATTATTTCCAAAATTTTCTTTTGAATTTTTGGCAAAGTTAAAGAAATATACCCACAAAAGGTGGTATGTTAAAAAATACTTTTTCTTTTGACACTTAGAGAAAATTTTAGAAAGTTTTAAAGAAAATGTAAACAAAAAGGAAACTTATACTTAATATTGGAAAGAGACAGTTAAAATTCATAGGGCACATAGTGAGGAAAGAGGGCTTGGAAAATTTGACACTGACAGGACAGACTGAAGGCAAGAGGGGAAGAGTAAAACAGTGTATAACCAATCTAAGAAGCTTGTGTAAATGGATGGCAGAACAGGGTTTAGGAGAGATTGCAAAAAGACAACATTTACTAAGAGTACAAAGAACAGGAAATTGTGGAGAGCCATGATTGCCAGTGCCCTGAAGGGACATAGCACATAGAAGAAGAGCTTTCCATTGAAAATAATATGATTTTACACAACATATACTAAAAAAAGGATTCTTCATTGTGATCTCTTGGGAAAATAGATTTACTTGGTGATATTCATCTTTTTTATAAATAGCATAACAGGGTAACAATGGCCAAGGGAACTCTCTGACCTTACTGCGGTAAAAAGTGATAAGCCTTCATATGATATAATACTATGGCGTTGAAGTTTTGTTAAATACAATAAAACCCAAACCTGAGCATGTGCAAGCATTTTATAAAAATGACGATTCCATGTATCTGGGTTTAATACTGGGGAGGTATTCTTTCATGTGTAGCATGTCTTGGGAAAACATATCAGGTGGAACCCATCTGTCTCTAAGTGAAACTACAGCTGATGTCCTCCAACTTGAAGGCTTGTCTTAGTCATGGACAAGTGGTCATTGATTCCATTGGGGGGAATCCTCCAACTTGGCTGTTGACTTTAGACTATGAAGCCCTCTTCCCAGCGATGTCATGTTGTCTTTGCACTTCCTGCATCTATATCTATGGAGGCCAGTCTACATGGTTGTGCTAGATGGCCATTGACCTCCTCACCAGAAATGCCAATGACCTAACCACGTGGCAGGTAGTAATGAGTTTCATGGTACTAATATCAAACATAGAGTAACCGGAGATGGTTTGGTATAAGCAGATTTCAAAATATCTCAGTGAAGTTAATTATAGAAAAACATTTATCATTTTGATTATTTTAAATTGTTAAGGCATATAGTACACTTGACAATTTAATAGTTTTATTTTTTCTGTCAATCAGATTATAGTAAGTTTAAGAACCTATCAAATTTTGTCAGAAGAGGATATATTGCTCACTCAATCATGTATAAGCAGATTATAACAAGGAAATTGTGCACTTGGATTATATACTACAGGGTGCGATGGGTAAATTGTCGCCATTTTATATTTTTAATTTCATGCATGCACGTTGTTCATTTTTTTATTTTGTTGAATGCACAGTATAGTAGTGTTAATTGAGCACTATCTGTGAGAAAAAGAGCACAATGACACAATTCACTCTGCCAGAAATTTGGAAACTTCTTGGTATTCACACTGAAAGCTCCAATATGAACATTTCCAAGTGTTTGGGTATCAATCTGTGGACAGCGCAGAGGATTTGGAAAGAGCTGGATGAGTCTAATGGTGTTTACAAAGGTGTGATGGCAATGTTATGCCTCCATTCATCTTTCCACAGGGCCTCAGACTCAACACAGAAGCCTACATTAAGTGCCTTGAGGAGGTAGTGCTGCCCTGGGTCAAGAGGGTGGCTGCTGGAAGACCCTATTCATGGCAACTGGACTCTGCACCATGTTACATGAACAGGAGAACCCAGTCATGGCTGTCAGACAATTTCTATGACCACATCACCCCTTACATCTGGCCACATAACTCTCCAGACTACAACCCCCTTGATTATTATGTGTGGGGCACAGTTGGGCAAAAGACCAAAAAACTTCTTGTAATACCAAAGATGAACTGAAGGCAAGGATTATGGCAGCATTCACCAAATTGAACAAGGAGACCATCCAGAATAGTTGCAAGAGATTCTGAAGTCATCTAAAGGCTGAAGTTGAAGCCAATGATGAATTTATTGAATAAATTTACTCTTTAGTATTTCAAGATATTTTTGTGCAATTTTGGTAAATATATTTGTTAAAATGAAATGTCAGTGTTATTTTCATTTTTTGTGTAATCTAGATGACAATTTATCCATCGCGCCCTGTAGTTTTAGTGAAGGAGTTTCATTCTAAAGTTTATCAGATATATATCAGACATTTTACTAATGATTGTCACAAGATAGTCTCCACTATATATCATAATCCTTGACAACCAAATCTTTCTCTCCTTATCACTTCTACTAAAAAAAAAATGAAAAAGATTAAAACAAAAATAGTTTTCATTGCTTATCAACAAGATTATGTACTAAAAGAGGGTTGTAAGAAAATAAACACTTATTCCTTTCATGTCTTGCAAATAGTAGCGCAATGGATATCATTGCAAAGATTGATGGCGGTTTATAAGCCAACAGTTCTGGGTTTTGAGTTCCACGTTAATTCCTTGCTGATAGTGCAAAGACAGTTGCAACTCTTTGATTGTAATTAATCATTCTTTTCTGACATCTGCCCTTTTGGGGCTGACATTGATGCTATTTTTTTAATCAACTGACCACAAGCAAGGCGATAATACCAGTAAGATGCAACTTATGGCTACATCACGTTGAAACACCTGCTCCCATGTGATCACTGAAGTTAAGCAATGTTGAGTCTGGTCAGTACCTTGGTGGGTGACAACTTGAGAATACAAGGTGCTGTAAGCTTGGATGTGCAGATGGTGTAATGGATAATAGCTAGGAATTGTTAATTGGAGAGCTAAGTTCCATTTCCTGTTGGATTAATTATATTCACTTAAGTGCAAATACCTTTGGGGAAAGGTATGAATCCACCTACTTTTCCCTAGCTATGGGTTAATTTGTGATACTTTTATAACTAAATCATCATTATCTCAAAAAAAAAAAAATTCTTACAATAAAAAATATTTTCTGGCTTTAAATAACCTTCAAAGTGTTGATAAGCCATAAAAATGAATGAAACAGTAAGACACAGAGGACGTCTACTAGAAGTGAAAAAAAAATGCAAAGACTTTAGAAGGAATTGGAAACCCAATCCTAAACATGAAACAAGGAATAAACTTCTACTCCTGTTCAAAAGACTGGGGAGGAGTATGAACAGGGCAGTCTGAAAAACTATCTATTCCTACTCCGAACCTATCTACTCCTATATAATATTATTAACACTTTGGATTACATTCTTTTATGAAATTAAAAGATAAGTGTTTTCAAGAACAAATAAAGATATATTATAAATATGTAATAACAATACAAGAAAGAAGATGTAAAAAAATCACTGAAATATTTTATGAGAAAATTGTCATTGTTTATCTCTGAACATGAAGCACTGTTTTGTTTGTCAAAATATTTTAAATGTAAGTATTGTGTAAAATAGAAGCAATCATTGACCTTCTTTGTCAGGATCATTTGACATATTCCCTGTGAGGTCCACTTCACTTAACTCAAAATCGTCTAAGCAATAATTGTCAAAATAATTTCTGTAACATCTTTCAGATGTTTTTTCCTTTAACAAGATATCGGCGGACACTGATATCGTTACACTAGGGTGGAGTCTCAAGCCTTGATTGGCAATGATCCTAGAGATGATGTCTTGATAAAAACACTCCGTGTACTTGGACTACCATGAGTATCTAAGTTGGTCTTGTAAAATCTTGCCTCAAAACATTATAACAAACCACAAATCCTTTGTCAGGCAAGACCCACCTATCTTTGCACAAGATTAATTCTGGTCAACAAAAACACAGTTATATATGTATGTATGGCTATATTTTAAACAAAGAGGCATAAACATATATTCAGATTGGTTAAATGAAACACATTTATTTGCCAAATCCTTTCTGGATGTGGACAATCATAATTCTATACAACATCCAGTCTTTTATTGCTCTAAGTAGTTTGTGACCCTTTACCATTTCTCTTTGACTCTATTTTGACACCCATTCGCGCAAACTCATTATGTAGATTACTCACTCTTTGTCCTGTGATTGTTAAATTCTCTAGGCCCTCCTTCCACATTATGTGCTCTATATATTTCAGCTGTCTCTTTCTGATTGTCAGTACAGTTTTCTTTTTTGTTCCTATTTTCCTTAACATTTTTTTTCCTATCAAGATATGGGCAATCATAACACTCAGGAACATCCTGTTTTCTTTGTCCTTGTTCTACCATCTATTCACACAAATTCACTGTTTCCACACGCTTTTCATATGGAGTGGTGTTAAATTCCCCAGTCCATCTTTCCTCATGAAATAGACATTAACCCTAAATGCACTTTTTCCTTCATGAATTTATACCTGTGTTTATACAGCTATAACACAGAGCCAACTATAGAAATTGTAACAGATTATCAATAATCAATTAATAATAATTAACTGAATCAAAGAATACCTCATAAAGTATTTTGCCAATGAGTTAAATTTTAGACTTTGTCTTCTGCTTTGGAAATTTACATTCCAGCAAGATAAAGTATTGGATGGAATTATAATATGAGGAAAACTGTCTTCTCTTTATCACCTCTGTGGGAGGCATAATTAGAACTGCCAAGAGAAAGAAAGTGGAACACTATTTACTTGGGCAGACCAAGCTAAAGAACCTAGAGCGACAAACAGAATTCCCCTGAAGAGAAACAGTACCATATTCACCCTAAGTTGAGCTTTTTACTTTTTTCCCCCAATATCATTTTATGTTTTTGAAATAAGGGGTCTCTTTTGGTTAATACAAAGACATTTTTCTATAGACTATATTTGCCTTATTCCACCAAAGTATAAGATGGTCACATCCTGAGTTCACCAATGTTTTACGACCTTTTCTTTTAAGTTGTACTTGAACTCCAAGAAGTTGCCTTCTGAAAGCACAAAAAACGATTCTATACTACCAAAAGTGACAACGATATTCAATTTCACACTGTTCTAGCTAAGCTATAACATGGTAACAATCTTGGCTCTTTTTTCTTACCATGTTCATACTATTAAATGCCTAACAGGAACGTTTATTTTTGTTTTTTTTTGTTTTAAGAAATTAATTTCAAACTTTTTGACTCTTTAAATGATTTTCTCACCCCCTTTTATTAAGACACCCTGTTTATTGCCTGTTGAGGAAAATTCCAACCCCACCAATTATTAAAACCCCACTTGTACTAAGCACCTGAGAGTAGCAAGTTATTCCTTTTCTCACAGACACAAAATGTGTGGGTGGGTGTAATGGATATCAGCTCATAGAGCCAAGTGTGAATTCCAGTCATGCTTGTTACATTCACTTATGTGCAAATACCCTTGGGAAAGTTATGAATCCATCCTCCTCCCCCCAGTTATGGATTAAACAGTAGGACTTGTATTTGGAAAAATCATTGTTATTCTTGAAAAAATTGTTAATGCAATTTTCACTTGCAAAATCCAAAAATGTTTTGGCTTTAAATTACCTACAAAGTGTTGTTAAACCATAAAAAACGAATCAACCATTCAATCAAAACTTATTTTTTTTGTGTGTCTTCACCTAATTATATATTATACTGGTGAGACAATTATATAAAACTAGTTTTAACCCATGAAAATTTCACGGTTTTCCTATTTTAATATTCTGATGAATCCTAATTCTGAAGTTAATGATTGAGTAAGCTCATGGCGAGTTCTACAATAAAATATCCATAGAAATTCTCCTATCGCATTGTTAAATATTTGAGCTTAACAACTTTAACAAAATATTGAAATATTATGATTGTATTAAATATGTTATTTTAAGAAGTGGGTAAAAATGAAGAGATTGTGAATTGAGAACTTTTTCCATTTTACTGAAACAGTTGTTAAATACTTTCATCTTCCCTTCTTACTTTATTTCTTTCATTTTCTCACTGAAACTAAGTAATGTCTTTTCCCCTCTTTACATGTGATCAAAATGGAATAATCCGTTATTTATGAGGTATTGGCAGGACATAACAGTCATGCAAACTAATGAAGGGAGGAACAAGCCCAATTATAATAGGATGCTTATACAATTAAGAATTTTCAATTAATTATGATCAATAATTATACATTATTCATTATTGACAGTTGAATTGATAATTGAATTAATATACTGATTGTTTTGTTCTAGGAATGACCTTTAGAATATAAAATTTGTTAAAAACTGAAAATATCTCATTGACAAGTTCCGGGATTAAGGAAAAATAAAGGTTGCTCTAAGACAAAATTTTTTTATAATCATTTCACCCCAAGTAAAGCAGTAAAAGCAGAGAGGATGCAAAGGGTTATTGAGAGTGAAAGAAACAGAGAGGACAATAAAAGAACAGAATTCAAAGAGACAGAGAAGAAGGCTGATTGATGTTGCTTTTTAATTTTTGATGATCATAGTTAATAGGAAAGCAAGAAGCCAGAAGAGAAGTTCAGTAGAAGAAACTGTTAGTATAGAACATATGGTTACAACTAGCGATTTCAATAGTGAAATTATGAGACCTAACTGCCCATCCAGTATGCTTAAATTCATGAAAACAAGGTACCAACAAGGAAAGCCCATCAGAACAATTGCCATGAAAGAGGCAAAGAGAAACTACATTATGATGGTGGGAAAGTAACTGAAGCTGAGATGCCAGATTCTTTGGATTGTGTCAAGAATCTCTAGATATAACACAGAAGCACCAGACCAAATGTAGCAGGAATATTCGAAGCATGAACGAATGCTAGACTTATGAATTTGCAAAATAAAGTCTGCTGAGAAAAATTGTCTAATACGATATAGTGAACTGACATTCCTAGCAGCAGACTTAACAGGTGATTTAATATAATCTTTCCACTTCATGACAATCGAAAATTTATTTCATATTCTCTTTGTTGGGTTGGTGGAATTTATTTCATATTCTCTTTGTTGGGTTGTCTCCCTCTACATAGAAGTAGAAAACCACATGATGACTATCGAGGTTCAGAGACACAAGAACTGGCATAGAGAAAAGACACACACACAAGGACCTGAGACCTGCTCATAGGCCAAATGATCAGCTCCAGACAAAGGGAATCACAGACCTGTTCTAATGAAATGGATACCTGTTATCTGTGTCAACAACGGGCTCCTCTGGCACGTCTTGCTACACATTCTATGCAGCAGAAGTCCTATGTGTGGATTAGCTTTTCTAATGATAATGAATGTTATCATTATAACTTGCATCTAAACCTTTTCATTAACCTCTTCACTCTAATATCATGTTCAGTAATCAAAATCTCATGTCTGATTTGTGAAACATAAACACTGACCAGTTTTTTATGTCACTTGCAAGATCATTATCTTTATACCTTTCTGAGTTATTCTGCACCCTGCTGTCCAGAATTATTCTTCAATAATTGTCTTCATTCAGTCTGAGCACAGCTGAGAAATTAAAAAGCATTATTCAAGAGTGATAGAATAAAAAGCATTATTCAAGAGTGATAGAATAAAAAGCATTATTCAAGAGTGATAGAATAAAAAGCATTATTCAAGAGTGATAAGTTGAATGAAGATTGCTTCAGTTTCTAGAATACAATGACAAATTTCCTTTCTTACTCCATATACTGTCGTATTTCTCTTTTTTTTATTAAATGATTCATAACTGTTATAAACATTTAATGCAGGGTTTCCCAACCTGGGTAATATTGCCCACCAATGGGTGATTTGAACTGCTGGGTGGGCAGTGAGCAAACAAACAGAGAATGCTGAAAAACTGTAAATTTTGGTGGGTGATATAGGATTTTAAAAAGGTATTTCAACATATGCTACTAAAAAAAAAACAAAAGGCTAGTTGGGAATAACTGGGTTACATTCCTAGATAAGATATAAATATTCACCCAAACAATGAATATTTTGTTATTTCCTATAGTTTTGAGAAGGGCCATTAACATTCAAATACTTCTTCAGATGAAATAACATTTTTGGGAGATATAAATCAGATAAGAGAAGACTAAGAACAAAAAAAATATTTGTTGAATTTTTATTAGTTGCTTATAGTGTATATTCTTTTTAATTTTATAATTATGAACAAAGATCATTTAATTTTTTTGTCATGGTGAGCCAAATTCCAATTCCATTCAGGTTTGTTACATTCACTTACACACAAATACCCTTGTAAAATATATGGATCCATCTCTTCTCCCTCCAGCTATGGGTTAGTAGAACTTGTATCAGCAATTCATTATTATCTCCTCAAAATTCTTACACTCTAAAATATTTTCTGGTTTTAAATAACCTACAGAGGGTTGATAAGCCATAAAAAAACAAATGAATCAATCAATTAATCAGTTATCAGTAAGAACACTGAAATTGACAAAGTTCAAACCCCAGCTGGAGCAGTTTGTGTTCACTTTGCACTAATGTCCTTAGGAAAGGCATGAATCCACTTCTTTTCCCAGTTTTGAGTAAATAGTAGGCAATGTGGTCCTATAAAAATTCACTTGCTGTTGAAACCACAATAGCATCAATTGTTGTAATTGCAGCTGTAAAAAACAAATCAATCGATCTAATAGTTATCAGTATAGAGATTGGAATTGATTTGTGAATTTGGTGGCATAGTAATTCAAACTTTGTACAAATTCAGACTGCAGAAACAGAGCAAGCAATAACTAAGTAGTATTAAAAAGAATAAGAATAAGATATCTCCAGATGTGGAGAGTGGAATGTGAACAAACATAGATTAAATAAAAGATTCAGTTTAAAACAGAAATAAATGGTAAACTTTTGCAGGAATAATAGGTAAACTTTTGCAGGAAAATCTTCTGCCTGGTCAAGCATGTATCAGGTATGGAACTTAACTGAGTTGGTGGTAAGTTTATGGTTGTTACATTAGTTCTTTATGCCTTCTGCTTTTAGTAGGTCCAGGAGGTTTGTGTGTATTTGCTGGTATTCATCTACCCAGGTTATTGTTGCTATTTGATTCTAAACACTTAACAACAACCCATCTTTTAAATGAAACACAAAAAAAGTTCTTTTCTGGGTGAAAGATAGAAGCTGAACATCAGTTGAAATAACATTTATATATTCTTTTCGAAAATATACAATACAACAAAACATTCAATTTTCTTTGCAGTGAAGTTTGTTTTATCAAGTAATTATGTGTTCTTAGTCCAGTGTGAAATGTGTGAACAGACTTCCTTTATGACCATCAGCCTAATGTTTATGAGTTCATGGACAAAAGACATAGTCGGCGACTGCTGTCTCTCTTCCATTGCGTGCATATATGTGGGTGTGTGTGTGTGTGTATGTATGTACATGTAGGCCAAACTGTCCTCCAAAATTGTTTTGAGCCCAACACAAGTAACAAAATCCTGGGTAGATTTTCTTCAACATATTTGTAGTTTGTTCCTTAGTAAAGAACTTTCATTGGTCTTCTTTTCTTTTACACTATTGTTCACCCAGCATAAAACCCAAGAGGGTTATTGAACAAGGTTGGACATAATAGGAGAGGGTAAGAAGCACAGATTATGAGATTATGTTAAGTTTGTTTGGCTAATGTGGAGCTGAGATTAAAGAGTAAGTAATTCCATTATATTACATTCAATAATGTCACATGACTAATGACAGTCACAGATAGCACGATCAAAGGACATAACTCACAAATTTGGTAACATGATATAATTAAAGAAAGTAAATGACTGTTGTAATATATCAGCAATGTAGATTGACTAAAGGGAGTCATGGATGGCATGATCAAGTACACAATTCCTATTTGTAAAATGACATTGAATGAATACACCTATCACTGATTATGTAACTACTTATTGTGGAATCATATGACAAACTAAGTACATTTCATGGTTAGAGACACTTGTCTGGTTGACTATTACTGCTGAGTAGTGAGCTTGATTCTCATTGGATGCCCAATATTTATGGCCTTGTGCCAAAAACTAAGCTATGCTTATTAACAACTAATGTTAAGCAGGTGTGGTCTTAACTATAAGAGGTAAATATAAAGTATTAAAGAAAGAATATGATGTGTCTATCTTTCAAATACCTAGTGTTTTGGTGCAGGGATCTAGGGGCACTAAAACTCAAAAGTGGTTGAACAATTTGAAATAAAGAAACTTACCACTAGACTGATCACAGACCATTTCAACAGCTGTTTGAAAGACCTTCAGAAAATTACAATAAATTATCATATAATTATTACTTCAAGAAAGGGTATCATGGTTTAATGAATAGTTTGGCTAATTTCCTCAGAGAGTCCATTGGAAATAACTTGTTTCAGTGAACAGCAGGTGGCCTGAGGGAACTCAGTAAGTGTGACTAAATATAGTCTGAATTTTTATTTGTATTTATTCATATGGAATTCTGGTGAGTTCTAAAAATTTACTAAGTTTAGCTTAGTCTAGCTCAGAATCACAGTACTGGGCTACCTAGTGAGGAGCAAACTCATTAGAAAGTTTGTAGTGGAAACACTTTTTATAATTTTCTATTCAATTTTTTTCCCCGCAGTTCAACATTGAACTGAGAGGTTTATCCCACAATTTAGTAGAGTTTGAGAACTTTTTGTGCTCGAGTCTGTGAATTATTCCCACATAGCTTTGCCAGTTTTGCCAAGAAGTCATTAGGTGGCACTTTCAAGCATCTATAAAAACGGGACACTTTTTGTCTTCATCCTCATCTCTCTCTTTTCTGCCCAGCATGCTGTAATGATGACATTCATGAGACTGTATTCCCAAGGATGGTTATATTTTTGCCCTTAAAAACTGAAATTTATTCACACATACACACACGCATCACTCACATGATTGTTAACTTTCAATATCTCCTTTTGCATGCAAGCTCGTGTGTTTTCTCTCATTAGTTATATAAAAACAAAAACATCACCTTGTTGAAATTCATTCATTTCCTTACACTTGTCATTTACTTCTGAAAAATATTATTGCTACTGCTTTTAGTCTAGCTAGAAGTAGTACCCACAACAAGTCTAATAATTGTTTATTATAACTAGTATGCCAGTCTTTCTGCATCTACAGAAGCCTGCTGATTGTTTTTCTTTTATAACCACGTCAGTGCTCAGTAATAGTTATTTTTGCTTGATAATTTGTGAAGTATAACATTCAGAATTTTCTTCTTTTTTTAAATGTCAAGTTTCACTTTCAGTAATGTTGGTGTACAATTTATTTTTTCTTTTCTCTTAGAAAACAGCTTATTTACAAAAATACATACACAAAAAAAGAAAACAGCATATTGTACAAATGTCTTCAATAATGGAGAAAGACTAAAAGTTAATTACTTTTAGTAAATTTCAATTCAAAGCATTGCTAGAAATAAAACTAACAAATGAGGTCAAATAGATTTATGTGGAATTTTAAAGATTTATGGGTCATGAGTTTCAAATCTGTTAATATTTTGTTATAGCTAATTATTATGTCATTAAGAATTGTTATATATTATGGAATTTAAAGGTTGTGTGTTTGTGTATTGAAGATGTGTGCATGTTCATTCATATGTAAACAAAGATAGAAGCATATAAAACTTGGGATTCTACCACAGACCATTTATTATCTTTTCTTTATAAACTACAGTGAAACAAAGTTCTCAATGTCTCTTGGGTATGTCCATTTTCTTTTAGGCCCAGGAGTTAGGGTGAGTAAGTATAAGCATTGTTATAATGGTCACATTTAAGTCAGCCTTGTGCAGAGTTGGAATGACCAAAGACAATTTTGGAAGGTTTAAGCATGATTAGTGTATGTCTGTTTTCTTTTTCTTGGTTCAGTAGTTAGGGTAAGTAAGGATAAGCATTGTTATAATGGTCACATTTAAGTCAGCCTTGTGCAGAGTTGGAATGACCAAAGATAAGTTTGGAAGGTTTAAACATGATTAGTTAGGGTAAGTAAGGATAAGCATTGTTATAATGGTCAAGCTCAAGTCAGCTTTGCACTGAGTTGGAAGGACCAAAGAAAAGGTTGATTTACTTCAAAGGTGGAGGTTTTGGAAGGCACGTGTGATCACCATGCATTGGAAGTGGAAAGAGAGTTTATTCATCAGTGGACCTGGGAAACATATATTCCCCAGCAGGAATGTAATTTCCATGTTGTGCTACACCTTGGTGAAAAAGAGAAAGAGAAAGGAAAATGCTTGTCTTTTTATAGACTTAACCAGCATCACCTAAAGGCATTTGATGAAACCAAGTGGGGCAATTATATTTCCAGTTCCTTTCCTCCTAGCATTATGGGAAAATGTATTTCTTTTTCTTATTCATTATTATTATTTTATTGATTTTATTTAATTTTCTCACAATATCCATTCATTATTTCTAAGCTTCATTATTACAGGACATCACCAGTTTTTTATATTTCCACTAGTGTTATGCACTATTTATACTAGAAATACCAGCGAAAATTTTATGGTTTACTTATTTTCATTTTATGATGAATCCTAATTTTTAAGTTAATGATTGAATAAACTCATCACGAGTTCTACAACAATAAAATATCCATAGCATTTCCCCTATCACAATGTTAAATATTTGAACTTAATGTTGGTTCCAGTCCATACTAAGTATAATTGCAAAATACTTTCCACTCCCCAATTTATAGGCAAAAGCACATAAATGCATGCTGGGATTTCTTCCTAGCCAATAAAATAGGCTAGATCTTGGTGTCATCTCAGTCCCAGTTTGTCTTACCTTGAAGTCAGAATGTTGCATTTGTTCATCAGCCCCCAATCCTTAGTTTGCGAACTTTTTGCCATACTACTGTTGCTTTACCTTATTACTGTTAATTTGCTTTGCATATATTGTTTGCTTACTTTATATTATTATTATATTAATTGAGTACCACAAAGCAATACTTCTCATTCACCACAAGCCTAGTAGTATCAAGTTATAGAGGAATGGGGCCAGAAACCTTAAATTGAGAAATTACAACTACCTAAAGAAACTAGCCAAGAACTAAAAGATATTCTTCAACAAGGATTGTTGACAAGATAACCAGATGCTGTTCACCTAAGTCTGCAGATGCACATTATCTGCAACCACTTCTCTTTTCTCATTTCTCTTTTTTCTAAGTATATTTAAATAATACAGGTTTTGTGTTTCTTTCTCTTTAAAAGCTGTTGACCAATTCATTTGAGCACTCGAGGACTTAGCACTTACCTTCTATAAACTTGGGCCTGCATCTTGGTGTAATATCATGAATATAATCACCACACTATTGATTATAGAGGAACATGGATTATTTTTAAAGTTTGCATAGAATCATATAGAAGACTATTATTATGAGTTTATATAATTCTCTATAATACTTTTACTATAATAATTTTTCTTTTTACCAACATTTAAAGAATCTAAACAAAATAACATAAAACAAATAAACAATGTCCATATTCACTTGACTATAGGTACATAATTTTGTTCAATCAATGGTCTATGAAATAATTGTCACAAAAAAAACAAGAGAAGTAAGGGGAACGACAAGAAGACCAACTAAGTTTTATAGCAAACTGTTATATAGGGATAAAGTGTTGCTGCTGACACTTGAGTATGAACATAGATCACCAGTGAGCAAACACGTAGACCACGTGATCATAGAGGAAACGCTATCCTCTATTACTATACAGACTGCTATTCTCTACTCTATTCACTATACTATTTCTTTACTCAGAGCACTATTCGTTGACATCACAAAAGTTGGCAATAAGTGTTTGTTGACATAACAAAATAAACAAAAAAATAAAAGGATTTTATTATAATTTTACTGATTTGATCAGTGGCTGAAAAGGAACAAATATAAAGACTTACTGGTAAGAAGTTAAAAAATACTTTGAAGTAAATTCAGTCGTGAGTTACTGAGTTTTTGTGGTATGTTTACTTGTCAGAATGAGTATGAATACCTGGATAAAAGACCTCTTCTTGTATGGTCATTTGACCACATCAAAGAGTTCTTTGAAGACTTTTATCTAAATGACCCAGAAATCAGAGAAATTTAATTTATAAAAATAGATTCTCTTAACATAATTGAGTGAGCTTTTTATCCTATGGGCATTAATGTTTTGGCAAATAAAGATATATGTGTGGGGCGCTAATGATTGGTAAGAAATTATCAGAAGGTTTTTGTCGAAGGTTGCGTTTTTATCATTAACATTCCACGTTAAATTTGCAAAGAAAACACAGAAAAGAACAAGAGATGATTGAAAGATCAACAAGTAAAACGTATATTGAAACAAAAGCATATACAATGACAATAAAGATTAAGTCGTAAAAAGTGATTTCCCTTGTACCATGTGGGAAATACAAGTGTATGTGTAAGGAGTTTCTTTGTTGATATTTGTTTAGTGTTTAAGAATGTTTGAATTTGAAAGTTCTTTGTGCAGAAGAATGTTAAAGTTCTGAATAGTTCGCTTGGCATTGATAACAGACAGTTCACTGTGTGTGTGAATGTAGTTAATGTCTGTGAGTAGAAAATTGCGAGAATACACGCACAAAGTTTTCGTTGTGGAATTTAATATTCTACTGAAGTTTCTTCCTTAAATTTCTGCTTTTATACGGTAAAGTAGGCTCCCAGAACGACCGTGGGAAGAATATTGAAGAAAGTGTCAATTTCTATGATTGGCCTAAAATTGACCAATTGTTGATTTTTTACTATAGCTAGTTTGGTTGAAACAAAACATGAGGAATTTTTATGTGGCTCATGTGATGCATAAATTGTCTTTACGAATAGTACTGTTTATTTATTGTCCAATTGCTGTTGAGTAAATTGTGGGCGTGGTGTGTGTAGGCGTCACTACATATGTACCCACAATAAGACATAGTGTCAAAAAGATGATTTTTCTCATGATATTGCTTTTTTTTTTAACTACCTTCACTCTCCAGCAATGTTTATTGTTTTAAAAAGTGATGATTTTTTTTTTTTTTTTAAGCGTATCACCCCAAGCAAGGCTGGAGGCCTCTATCATGCAAGGGGGTTACAGAAGATTTGGAGCGAGAGCAGATAGGAATGAAAGGTGAAAGAATGTGGAGAAGGGAAGTGGATAGATCAAGGCAACTGGAGATGTCGATTGACGTTACACTTAAATAGTTTGAGATTGTATTTGTCAGGGAAACAGGAATAGGGAAGAGAGTTCCACTGGCGAGATGTGCGAGACATGAAGCTATTGGAGTAGAAGAGACGTCTACATCTAACAGTTTCAACGGTGAAGGGGTGGGAACGGGATGCCAGCCTCGTAGGACGTTTAAATTCATGAGGCCTAGGGACAAGCGAAAGCAGCTCCTCGGAGCAATTACCGTGAAAGTATTTGTAAAAAAGACAGAGCGAGTCAACATCGCGTCTGTGAGAGAGCGACTGCAGACGAGGTGACAGATCAGGGCCAATCACATTGCATATCTGTCTCTGGATCTTATCAAGAACCCTGAGGCAAACAGCAGGGGCTCCAGACCATATATGGCAGCAATACTCCATGCAAGGGTGAATGGTCGATTTATAGACTTGGAGGATCGATTCCGGGCAGAAAAATTTCCTGGCTCGGCACAGGGAACCAACTTTCCTTGCGGTGGATGATGCAACTGACTCGATGTATTTGTTCCATCTCAGATGATTAGAATCTTAATACAACCTAAACATATGAAAGTGAATTTATACATTTTCTTTGTTCTTGAGAATTGACAACAAAAATAATAAACACTGTTTATTTATTAGATTGTTTATTTACACTATTTATTATATTATTTATTGGAATGGTTGGCAAAACACCAGTAACCCTTCTCCTTAGGGTGGTCTACCCTTATGTCTATTCTTTTTCTGTTTTTGCTATATAAGAGGGGAAATTTTGATTGTAAGCTCAAAACCGACTTGTAAACCAATTCATTATAGGGTCTATACTTTTACAAAGTTGCTGAAGATGTGAAATCACACTAATTTGCAGTGTGCCTTTATATAAAAATATTAAAATGGTATGAAAGAAAAAAAATTTTTTTATATATAGGCATACTGCAAATTAGTGTGATTTTACATCTTCAGCAACTTTGTAATGAACTCTTATCAGTGTTCTCCAAATTTCCCTGTCATATGCTAACTAACAAAAGTGCTTCCAAGATCTTCACATTTTGGGGAATGATGGAATTTAATTGAAAATTCTTTTAATGGCATTTTTCAATGTGTATACTATGGTTGTTTGTCTAATGTCAATGGATATTATCCTTCTATTTGATATTGATGACAAAACTATTTCCATAGCTATTAACTTGATTTTAAATTTTAAATTGTTCTTTGATTTGGATTTCTTGTATACAACATATATCAATGTTATAACTATCAAAATCCCAACACAATAATTCCTACTTTTTTCACAACCCCTCTAACATTAAATGTCCTCATGGTAAAATCTTTATATGCAAATGGAAGCATTTACATTGTTTTAAATAAGAATTTGCCAACTTTTGATGGTTGATATCTGGAGATGTCATTACCCTTCTCCACCAATATACAGAAAAAAAATTATCATCATTAGAAAAAAAAAAACAATCATGAAATATACTGAATACTTACACAAGACATTTTTCTGAATTTGTATTTTAGAGTTTTAACAGTTTTATGCACACAAAAATTGCAAATAAATATCTCAAGGTGGAGTAAAAACTGATGAACAGTTTAAAACCAACTGATTTAAAAAATTAAAAAATAGAAAAACTCTTACACATTTTAACCGAATGGTATACATTTTAAACCAGACAGAATTATCTGCCCTTCTCCGGAAGTCATAAAATCTTCACTTAATATCCGTGTTGATTGTCGCAGAAGGGATTTTACATTGGTCTTGTGCGGTTGAAAAACAAACAAAAAACTCCAGTCAAAATGCTTCTTATGTACTATGTTGACGAAAAAGGTGAACGGGTGTACACACTTAAGGTAAGACCGTATAAAAACAATTTTAAAAGACAATAGCTACCGGCGAATTTATTACTAAATCTCGTTCTCATCGTACCCCCGTGTAGTACTTCCCACGTGGGGAAGTTGTATTTCCGCACGTGGCGCGTGTTATAAATTCGACTTGGTGTAATGAATGGTTTGCAAGCTTGTCTTGCCAGATAAATTACGACTGAGTTAGTGAGTTCGATCTTTACTAGGTGCTCCATGCTTTCGGCCTTATGCCACACTTAGTAAATGGATATAAATTCAAATCTAAACCTAGAGTTCCGTTTTAAAATTTATATGGAAACTTTTTTTTTTTTTTTTTAAGTGAAATTGTAACCTAAGTGTTACTCACTGTTATGGGACATTACCCTGCGCGCATACGTCTCTCGCTAACATTTTTTTTAACAGCTGATGTTATTTGAATGCTTAGGCAAGAAGACTAAACTGGCTCACTAAGTAGTGGCAAGTCATTTCTGCAGTATGTGACTGATATCGAGGAATCTCTTTGTATTTTTTTTTTTATTCGTCGTCATTGTAAGCAGCTTTCTTACTCTAAGAAAAATAAAAAGTTTGAACAAATGAAGTAGCTAATGTGTGCAGTGATTTATGTCGAATCGAATGACCAGCGTATTTAAGTAGCTTTCGAGAAGCCATGTTCTTTTCACTGGCTGGAAAAGACAAAAATATTATGCGCAACTCTAACTTGATAACTAACAGTATCTGCGTACCGCTACAGACTCTTAAAAAAGAATTTAAACAATTCAAATGCCATTTTTTTTTTTTTTTAACTTAAATTTCGGTTTTAGGTAAATTTTGGTTTTAATCCCCGAGCGCTAAATATCCCTTAAAATTTTCCAAAATCGTCATAATTCCGTGCAAATGTACATGCTGAACTCTAATCAACAATTAAATTATGAAGAAACCATACCATTAACTTTAGGTGTTGTTATGGTGGGGTTTTCTGTGTAGAAAAGGGGACAAATTAAAAAAAATTAAATAATACAATCAACCCTTCTACTTTACCAAGTTTGTGTATTAATTTTTGTTTTATTTTCAATTGTACAATATAAAAAATGCTTTATTTTTAATTTCTTTTAATTTGTCATTGCTATTCGAAACGGAAAAAAAGGTTCTATTGTATTATTTAATTTGTATTTGTTATAAAACCCACACTTACCAAAAAAAATTACATTTCTTTACGCCACGGTAGTGTGTAGTGTAGTGGTTTTCTGTAAGGAAAGTCTGTAAAAGTAAATAGGCCGGAGGTACTCCGCACCGAATGAGTATTCATGATGGCAGTAATGAAAGACGAATGACCAACAAGAAGTCCAATTTTTTCTTGTTGATAACTCCAAAACGGTATGGTTTCTTCATAATTGTTAATTCGAGTTCAGCATGTACATTTGCACGGAATTATGACGATTTTGGAAAATTTTAAGGGATATTTAAGCGCTCAGGAGTTAAAACCAAAATTTACCATTATAAATTTATCCTTGAATCTGTCGGGTAAATAAATAAATGCAGGAAAAAAAACAAACATCCATACCGATAGATCGAAAAAATGCTTTCAAGATTAAAAGAAAACTCTTCTGATATTGGAAATAGTAGCCAAAGCGAGATATCAATTCTGGGAATTGTCTTATCTACGTCCATACCAAAAATAATAACAGTTGCTAAAAGGAAAAAATTAAATAATTATTTCTAAAAAGGTTCATACTTGAAAATGGCATTATTTTTAGAATCTTCAAACTAAACATGACTTAAAACCCCAATGACGAAGAGCAACAGGATCTGGATACATTTTAAAATCGCACAGAAAATTTAAATTTTTTTTTTTTTTAAAAAATCTGCACTTCAAGTTTTTCTGTCCAATCTGAAAGAAAATGTAGCACCGATTCTCAAACAAAAGTCAAAACTTAGTGTTTTAGTTTTTCTTTTTGAGGAGGGGGGGGGCTAGATACAGGACGAATTTTCCGTATGTCCACACTTGATAGTTCATACTTTTGTTTTACTTTTACTCAACTGAAAGAAAAAGAAAAAAATGTATTAACTGTAACACCACTCAAATTTAAAACTTACACGAGATCGAAAATGGGGGTGAATAACCTATTAAAAAAAAAATTAATGAATCTTGAAAATTTCGTTTGAATCTGATAATTCCTTGATTTTTGACAATTTCTTTTAATAACTGTATCTAGAAACGTCAATTTTTGTAAATAAAATGACATTTTCTGAAAATAAGAGGGGCACCAATAATAAATGAAAAATTTACTGGTAATTTTCTCTAGCATTTTCATAAGGATATAAAAGTCAAAGTTCGTAAAATTTAATAAAATATTTTCTTAAATTTAAAATTACTGAGTATTTTAAATTCGTGTTGGCAAATCTGTTATATGGACGAATTTATTGATTTTCCTGGTAAAAAAATTTCACTCTAAATTTGGTTTTAAAAATACACCAAAGCATTTTTTGCTTATTGAAATCTATAATTTTGACTTTTTTTTAGTAACCTTGACTTAGTTACGGGAGATAACTCTAATTTTCATATAGAAGGGGAAATATCACTTTAGCAAATAATCTACTTGCTACCAAATGAGCATTACATGTAAAATTTCTGTAAATTATTATTTGTGTATCAGCATTTTTTGGCATTCTCTTTGCATTAAAAAAATTGCTTGTGTAGATATTTTAAGAAAAATGATCGTTGTTGTCTGTATAAAGGAAAAATTTAGAATGGTAAAATATTGGTATGTTATAAAATTTCTCTTTAGAGAAAGCTTGAGTTGTGTGTATGACTTGCTCACATTAATCACTTGGAACAAGCTTGCAAGATGTCATGAAAAAGTTTTCAGTAGACAATTTTATGTGAAATAACTGCTAATAATCACAATGCTTTTTAGAAAATAAATATTCCAGTAGCTTCTAAATATGGATTTTTAACTTCATTTTATTTCTCTCTCTAGAAAATGGATGCTACAAACAAACCAACCTGCAGTGCACACCCAGCCAGGTTTTCTCCAGATGACCCTTACTCGCGACAAAGAGTTACTTTGAAAAAGAGGTTTGGGCTCTTACCTATCCAACGACCAAAGGAAAGGTTTTGAACATACAGAGAATGCTGAATTTTTTTTTTGTAAAGGAATTTTCATGTATATTTCATTATTCATCTCGCCATTTAAAAAAAAAAAAAAAAAAAAAAATCTTCTTTGTTTTTATTTACAAAGTAACTCAAATTTAATTTGCGTTTATTCACACTTAAAATATAAACAAATACACAACTGTCTATCTTAAGTGGTTGACTAAATTATAAAAACATAAGTGTCAGACATTTGAAACATTTCTACAAAAAATTCTTAGATAATTTTAACAACCAAACAATGAGCATAAAACTGTTAGCAGTAATGACACAAATATGCAATAAATCCTGTTAATCCTAGGTTCTGATTAGTTAATCAATTAAGAAACAAGACACACAAAAAAAAAAATTTTCAAGTTTTTTTTTTTTATTAAGATTAAAAAATAAGACTGTACAAAAAAATTATTTTCATGGTTACACTGGCAAGTATTTTAGCTTTGAAGGTGATATTTCTAAAAGGATTTTTTTTTTTTTTTTTTTATTACTATTAGCCATGGAAGAATCTATTTGTGTGTGGGGAGTGTCCTCTGCTTTAAAATGTCTGAACTGATTTCAACAAATCATGTATGCATTTAAATATTGCCCTAGATTTATAAACTAACCAATTTTAGCAAGAAAAAAAACAGGTGAGCTATGCATTAAAAAATTTTTTTCTTTCTCTTATTTTGGAAAATAACATCAATTTGATTCAATTGATGTTATTTTCCAAAATCTTGGCCAATATGCAAATTAATGCATTGAAAACAAATCTTATCAAGGCATCTCGACAAGTGCAGATATTAATTTTTACATGTTATTTATAAAATCATTTTGAGGAGGAATATAAATTCTTCCTTAAATTTAAATGCACCAAGCTTTAATATATTTCAGCTCTGGGTTCGTAAAATCCTTCAATTGGTTTGGGGGGGGGGGGGTATCCATTGAGTATTTATGGTTGAGCATTTCAGATTTTATTTTCCATTATTATATATATATATATATATATATATATATATAAAAAAACTTAAACCAATGACTTGGTTGCTTATTTTATTGCATCTTCTACAATGAAAGAGGCCTGGCAGGCCAGAATTATTAAATGAAGTGGAATTTGCACTGGTCAAATTGAACAGAAACAAAGCAGGAGGCCCAAATGGAATCATAATTGAGAAGCTGGCAGCCTTAGATGAATTTAGCAATAAATGAAATCTATAACAGTGGTGATATAGCTCTATTTTCATTGCACCTGATAAGAAACCAGGTGCTAACTAATGAGAACTCAATCAGCCTAATGAACCACATAAAACTCCTCCAAATTCTGAAGAATAGAGCATGAATCAGATAGGGCAAGAACAATGGGTTCGCCAAAGACACTGGAACAATGAACGCAATGTTTGTACTCAGAAAGAACAATGCAGAAGGATGTTTTCCTGTGTTTTATAGATTATCTGATGCCTTTGCATAAAGTACACCACCAAGATCTGTTGGAACTGCTCAGCAACCTTTGACTTAGTTGAGAAGGATGTTAGAATAATCAAGAACCTAGACTGGCAGCAAACTACCTGTATACAGGTGGAAAATGAATTCAGCAGATACACAAAAATAGAAAGGGATGCAAGACAAGGATATGTCTTCTCACCATATTTACTCAACCTATACAGCGAGGCAATTCTGAGAAAAGTAGAAGTCCCACCAGGATTCATTATTGGTGGCCACAATCTTAACATAAGATATGCAAATGACACGGTACTGATAGCAGATATAGAACGAAACCACAAAAGCTCCAACAGATGGTAGAGAAGAAAGGTCTAAACACAAACTGCAAGAAGACAATGCATGGTTGTTAGCAAAATGATGAGCCCAAAATTCAAATTATGAATTGGAGATACTAAAATCAAACAAGTACAAAAATTTAAAATCTAAGAAATGTTCTAACAGAGGACAAAAACTGCAACACTAAAATCTGAAGACACATTGGTGCCTTCCAAAAGCTAAGTAGAATATTAAGAGACAGAAAAACTTCATTAGAAACAAATACTGAACTGTTACATATCTGTCCTATATGTTTGTGAATGGTGGACAATCTCCGAAGATAAAAAGACTTGAAGCAACAGAAATGTTGTTCTACAGAAGGATGTTGAGGATACCATGGACTGAACATGTGATCAATGACAAGGTTTTAGAGAAAAAGGTAACTCATACTTGGCAACAGGAAGAGACAGTTGAATTAACTGGGGCACATGAAGAAAGAGAGCTTGGAAAATCTGATACTCACAAGACAGATTGAGGGACAGAGGAAAATGGCGAAACAGGGTTTAGGAGAAACAATGAAAGGACAAAATCTGTTAAGAGCTACAAAAGACATGAAATTGTAGAGAGCCATGATCGCCTATGTCCTGAAGGGGGACTACAGCTCATAAAAAGAAGATTGCCACGTGATACAAACCAGACAGTGCATTATTTAAAATTAATTAGCCATAAATATTGAACAATGCCTTTTTAGAGTCATCTGTCACTTAGATTATTGCCAACAGTCTTTTACCTTTACATAAGTAGCAAAATAATTGAAATTGTTTTACCATAACCTGCTATGGAATTTCTTTCATTTGTATTATTAGTTTTAGTTTTATTAAACTAATTGGGCATTTTATCTCCATTATAAGATGGAATGATGCGTAGGGTTTGTACATTTATCATCATAAGATTTTTTGATTTGCTTGACTCAAACAACAAAGGATTTCTTTTTTTCTTCAATACTCCATAGAGAAAAAAACCAACAGGAAAATAGTGTCAGACTTTTTACTACAGACATCTTGGTTGTTATACTCTCATTATGCTTAATGTAACCTCAGGACTTCTTTTGGGTGTTGAGTGGATTAAGATATTGGTTAAACCATGTCTGGTTTCCTGGCAGTTCAATCCCTGGGGCCCTAGGAAGGGCAATAAAGTGACATGCTCCCATTCAGTAGAAGAAACTGACAAGTAACACAAAGGGGATAGAGTAGAGAGAATTAAATTATTCAGAGATCCCCACTCCCTCTAAACTTGCAAAGTGGAATGAGGAAAAATCTAACCCTGTAAATCAAATAAAGAGTACAATTCAAAATACTGAGAAGGTTACCAAGTACAACAGATACCTAAAAGAGACTGGAGGATACAATGGACAAAACCCAAGTATAACCAAGATGAAGATGCTGGTCTGAAAAGAAAGGCTTTTAATAAAATCAATCTTTTTTCAGTATTAATTATGAAATGTACAATTTTGTTTCAACAATTGATTGCAAGAAAGAATGCTTTTCATAATCTTAACACAATGGTTTTGATAGACCTTGACAAACTAGCCAACCAGGTTAGTTCATACAGAAAATATCTATAAGTGGTCAGATTTGGAAAAGTAATTAGAATTATTCATAGCAAGAAAAATCAGATTGTAAAATACTAGACCAATATAACATTAAAGTTATGACAATTTAATCCCATTCACTCTGGAAAACACTTTGTCAAAGTACTGAATAAAAGAAAAAAATTGCCAGAGCTAAACAATGGTTTCATATTTAGACAATAAGTTTTCACATTATTAATGCATTTTTTCACTACAGTAAATGAGAAAAAGAATGTTGTTTTCAATTTCTTATTTTTTACTGCTGAAACTAATATACAACAAAGGATTTTCACAGGCCAGTATAATCATTAAATTGATTGTGAGTGTTTTAAAACACTTGCATGTCATATTTTGATCTTATTGAAAAGACTAGCATAAATAACCTTCGAAATAATTTTCTTTTCATGGACCATGTCACATTGATCATAAGACTTTGAATTATTTTTTTTTTTTTTTTACAATGGAACAATATGATTGAATTATATGGTTATTAAAATTGTTAATAGCCAACAAAGTACAATTGATAGCATATCAAATAGATGAAGATAGTTTCAGAGAATGTTATAGCTTTCTTTTTTCTTTTCTTTTCTTTTTAAAAAAGAAAGAAGTTTGTTGATGTTGAAATGTCTAGTGATTTAGCACTTAATGTTTTTGTTTTTTTACAATTTGGTAAAAAGCCAATTCTTTGGATGAAGTGTAAAGGACTTCTACAGGTGTAAGTAAATTTTTAAAATAAAGGTAAAGTAAGAGAAAAAATTCAAAATATACACCAATCATTTTTTTTTTTTTTTTTAATATAGATAAGTCTGCACTTTGGAAATTATAGACATTCTGCTATTTTTCTGCTTAGTGCCTTTTGATGACAAGCTCAAATCCTGAGAATGTTAAAAAAAAAAAAAAAGGGTCAGATATACAGGAAGGTGAAACTTATTAAATTTAGAACTTCACCTTAGAAAAAGAAATCTGAACTTACAAGTTAGGCTTCTGAGCTTTGTACTCAACCCATAAATTTTATTTAGACTATTATCCTCTGCTTTCCTCCTATACTTTAATTTTAATACAATTTAACGCACATTATTATTACACTAGGTGACCGAGAATTTGTCAACATTATTAAGACTACAAATTATTATCATATACCTTACAATTTGGATCAGCATGGTCATTTTATAATATATATCATGATACATATCATACTAATATCATAATATATATCATATCATATATATATAAATAATTTCTGTATAAAACATTATGAGCTTAGTTTGGGGAGAGCAGTTCAAATAATTTGCTCAGAGTTAATGTTTTGTTTTACAAACCTCTAGCCAAATCAGCCATCATTTTAATACATAAATTAGCAATCTTACATTTCCATTCAACAGTGATACTTTCATAGAAATAAAGATTAGGATATTAGTCTAAACAAATGTTATCATAAAAGATGTACTAATTGTTAAAAAAACAACTTTTTTTGCATGTGAGAAAATTAAAAGCTGAAGCATTTGTTCTTTGAAAACAAAAAGGTGAAATGAGTTGCAATGGTTAGGATTTCTTGCTTAAGTCCTAAATGTTGCTTGTGGTCAGTACTTTAATGGATGAATATTGCCTGAAAGAGAAAGAACATCTTTTATTTTTTTTGTCTTTTTTTATGAAAAATCATGTTATGTTCAAAATTAAAAGGAGAAAAAGACATTGAAACAGACAAACTTTTTTACAACAGTGTGTCAGTTCACTATCTGATCATGAGACCTTGGTTCAAATTTCACCATGATTGAATTGTTCATCAAGATTGTTAAATAATACCATAGCAGACTATTATTTTTTTTAAAGAAAGTGTATCTCTGCTAAAGTTGACCATGGGATCAGATACAAGCCATAATATGGGAAGTTGATTTTGATTGTCTGAGCTAGCATGGGAAAGGAGAAAGGTTTCAGCGAGTCAAGTCTTAACCGTCAAGCAATGTAGATGTGTTCTCTTTCATGTCTGAAATGGCTCGTAAGTGAGAGGGGAATGACCCCCATTGAATAGTACATGTCGATATTAATAAAATAGTTAAAATTCCCTGTGTTAAAGTCTTTCCTTACTGAGCCAAAAGAAAAAGCTGAGCTGAGATCATTGATGTCTGCCAACATGTAACAAGATGATTTCTTGATGTTATCAACAGGTACCGATCCCTACACATAGTGCCTTTAGAAAGTACCTGAAAAGCATGCCATGGGTTGACCTAAGCCTTGTGAGTAAAATTGGGTAGACAACTGCTTGGAAGTCATTATGGTTGTGCTAGCATGAAGTTACAAGTCATCATGACTGAGGGTTTGCACATACTTTGTTCAAGAAATTGATCACATCAGATTATGCACTTTTTAACAGAAGCTGTAAATATAATGTATAGTTGCAGTATAAATACAGGTTTGTTCTGTGGACTGAGCAAGTGTCTGTATTAGAGTTTGACTAGCCAACATGGCAGATGGGCGTGCTCAGAAATGAGAAGTAAGCCGCCATTAAAAAAAAAGAAAAAAATTATTATTACATACTATGCAAATCTAGTGAGCAAAACTTATATTTTATAGTCGACCAAATACAGGAAAACCGATACCAAAGCAAAATAATTTAACAATGTAATGATATGGATAAAAAGGGTCATTCAATTTTGTCGTGGAATGTATGAGATTCAATACAAACTGATGCCTTACTGATATAACAGACAAATTTTGTTAGTGACTTTTCTTTCTGGACAAAACTGATGTATTCATTTTTATGTGTAACCCATATGTAAAAATTCATTATAATCCTATTCTATCATGATCATCAAGTTTTGAAAAATTGGGGTTTATGAAAATCAGTATTGATAGGGTTTAAATTCACCAAACTTTTAGTTAAACTGTGCATATGTTATAGTTGTGTTGTTATATCCTGCTATCGCAACTGAAAACAATTATATATATATATATATGCTTAAGTCCTAAATGTTTTTTTGAAAAAAACAAAACAAATGGATATTCATTACAACTGGAAATATTTAATATACAAATTAACCCCTTGAAAAGTGGACACAGTACCATGAAAGTGCGGAGTTGGGACATAACAACAAGGATTCATATGGACAATTACATTTAAAAAATTCTTCTGTATATATAAAAAAATTAATATATATGTCTGTGTGTTTGGTTAAATAATATTGACAAGTTCAGCCTATCAGATTTTTCAAATTACCAATTTAGTTTTATGTTATCGGTAAGTTTACCCAAGTTCATATTTATCTTTTTTTTTTCCCCAAATACTTTCAGATGTTGCTACATTCTTTTTCAAGGATTGTATATTTACGCAACTGTTTTAGTACTAAAAACAAACAAACAAACATGAACTTTGGCAAATTTACCTATAACAGAAAACAACTTATTAGAAAATTTGAAAAATTTAAATAAGCAGAATGATATTATTTAAACAAACATGTTTGAAAGAATTATTGCAGCTGAAATACAGTGGGCTATGATAAGTTTTTAGCCACCCTTAATTACAGCAATTTTTGCTTGTGTAATAACGTATCTTCTTTTTTTTTTTCCAACAATACCTTGTTAGTATCAAGCTACTCTAATCTATGAACAATAGTTCACTTATATTTTGCAATGAAAGTTAACAGAAGTAAGGAAATTGGTGAATTTCAATGAGGGCAAATAATAAAATGTGTGGCAAGTCAAATAGATAAATTGCTAGGTTTTTCCAGGTTAATCATCAAACGGTTAATAATATTGTCAAGAAATTTAATGAAGAAGGCCATTGTCATGTGGAACAATGTTCAGGAAGACCAAGCATCGTGTCTGAGTGAAATAAAAATGGCACTGAAGAGGGAAGTTATCAGGAACCATCGACAGAGCATTAAAGATGTTGGAAACATCATCATATGCGGTGAGAAAGACTCTGAAAGAGCTTGGCTATCAAAGAAGAGTTGCGAGAAAGAAGCCCTTGATTTCAGGGGTTAACAGGAGCAGGCATATGGACTCTTATGAACCCTTAAAGAAACATTGCTAAAGGAGTGGCAAAATATGGATCAGACAATTGTTGATAACTTGATCAAATCCATCAAAAATCGAATACAAGCACTGAAATTAGCAAATGGAGGACCTACTCCATACTAGTTCCGAATATTGTTTGTTTATGTTGAGTTGGGATTACATAATTAAATTTTGAAATTGGATGTAGTTTATTTCTCCTGGCTAAAAACTTTTCTTAGGCCACTGTATACCTTATTATATAACTAATAAACTACTACATAGTGGGAGTATTCCTTTCTCTAATATTTGACAGTATTTTGGACCATTCAACAGCTTGTCAACAGGAATCAACTCAGATTTCCCTCCAGACCGGACAGCACCCCACACCATTGCTTCAATCCCTCCATGTTTCATGGTCGCCTGCAGACAGTGAGTGTTCCAAGTATCATTCTGATTTCTCCAAACATAAACCTGTCTCAAATTTGAATATTAGCAGAATTTACTTTCATCTGACCATATTACAGACTGCCAAAATTCATAATCTTTGCTCTCAAATTCTTTCACTCAGCCCATTTAACATGAATATAGATATAATATACTACTACAGTATATTATATCTATATTCATGTTAAACCAGGATGAGCACAGAATCAGAAAGAGTATGTGTTTATTTATATATATATATATATGCACACACAGGGTTGCTGAAATGCTCTCAGTCTAACCCATTTCTGTAAAGGCACTTGAACACCTACTTTCTAACCTTTATTTTCTTTTTATATAAGACTATGAAAATTTATACTGATCTCAGTCTTGTCTTTTTCTTTGAGTTCATAAAAATTTTTTTTTTTTTTACCTAATTCATATTTATGTTTTTACTGCTGTAAAAAAAAATTAAAAAGATACGATTTCAAAATCTGAACTCATTTAAAAGTTTAACTTATGAAAACTGTATTTTGTCAAACTGATATTATTTTTAAAAAACACACACATTAGATTAATATTTCTCAACCATTTTTGCCTCAGGGTGCACTTGTAGAATAACTAAAACACTGGAGCATACTTTTTGAAAATATGAAATTTTGGTTTAGCATTCCCAAAGAATATTTGCAGTACAAATTCAAAACTACTGCTACATTTCTAGATTATCCCAACACGACAATACTGGACTTTGTTTCTCTCTAAACCTTTCTTCCATAGCTCACCCATTAACTGGTGACTTACCCAATGTGATATGATATTATTAACTCCCATCAACTGGTCAACCTGACGTGATATATTTAGCCCCATTAATACTATCCTGCCTCACAGCACAGCAGGTAACCATGAGAAAATACTGAAAAAAATTCCCTTCAATTGGCTGATTCTTATTTGAGGAAAAAAAATGATTAAAAATATGGATCAACAAAAACTATATATATATATATATATATATATATATATATATATATATAAAATGGTTGAAAAGTTACAGCCAGTTAAAAATTGCCAATTTGCTGAATATTTGTCTTAAATGTCAATGTTAAAATATAGAGCAAGTGAATTTGGTACTACAGAGGGGACATAGAAACTAACCACTTTAAAGAATTATGTGCCTGAGCATGACATCATAAATAACTTTATCTACTTTATTTTCCCATATCTGTCTATATTTCTGAGATGAGGTATTATGTACATTATTTACATTATTCAGACTATTGACTTTGTCGCCATGTTTATCACAACGTTTCAGCCGTTGTACATTCCGGCCTTCTTCAGGTGGTTGGAATGTCAAACTGAACCCTTTATTTCGCTCACTGGGATAGACTGTTCTAGTTCCATGTGCCATGTTTAAGGACACATGGCACAGTGGATAAAGGCATTGGTTAGATCCAGTGACAGGACCCAAAGAGTGTGAGTTTAATACCCAGTTAAGGCAGTGGAGAACTTTCAGAGGGAAATTACCAGGAGATAACTGATAACTGACATCCATTAAACATGGCATGTGGAACTAGAACAGTCTACCCCAGTGAGTGAAATAAAGGGTTCAGTTCGACATTCCAACCACCTAAAGAAAGTCGGAGCGTACAACGGCCAAAACGTTGTGATAAACATGGCGACAAAGAGGAGGACAATAGTCTGAATAATGTAAATAATGTTTATTTTCCCAGTTCAATGGAGACAAAGGAAAACTATACAAAAATAAGTTAAAAGGCTTAAATGCAGGCTGTCTTTCTGCTAAAATGTGAATACCACTTTTCACACACCAAATCAAACATTTTTAAATTATAATGCCCTGCAGCTTGTAACACCACAAAAGAAACAGTAAAACATATTTTTCTGAAAGGTAGACTTTTAAGGATTTCATTTTAGTCTGTTTATATTGTGGAATTTTGAATAATCTTTTTCCACAATTTTCTCTCCTGATTGCCACTAAATTGCAATATAGTAAACAACTATGAGAAATATTCTTATTGATTTCTTTTATTTAACTCATCATTGATGACATGTATGCCAAACAAAAATATCTATTTTTTTATGTCCTGTGATTTGTGCCCACTGCCGAGAATAAGACATTGGAAGATCCAATGAAAGTATAATTTATGTACGCATGTATGAGGAAGGAAGGAAGAAGCAATAAAAGAAGCTCATTTTTCTTCTTTTTTTTCATTCTGACTCCTTGAAGAGCATAGAACTGCAATTATGCCAAGTAATGTTAATGTAAGAAAATAAATCTTTATGGGGCCAAGTTACTAGCCAAATACCCAGATGGACTGCCTTATAGAGCTAAAAGGGGTTCCATTCATTAGACATCTGTTAAACTTGGGAGACTATGGAGTTGTGCTCTGAACGATGTTTAAGGTACAGTACAGTGTCCATAAGATGTTGATAGGCATATTTAAGAATGGTAGTCCTTTCCACAATTTGCACAGACCCATTTTAATGCTGGTCTGCCTGTCATATTTTGGGCTCTCATTCTTTATCTTTTCACCTCTGTTTTGTAAATGGCATTTTAAACTTGAAGAGACCTTTCTGCATTGTCTTTCTCCAGGATGATCATTCAAAAAGCTGCAACTTTCTACATGTCTGGGATTATGCTCAGGTTTTTTTTTTTACAGACATCTTTGTAGCATAGTCAGAGTGTTTTTTCCGTTAGCCCTGGATATTTGAACATCATCCATTCGCATGGCATGTTCAAGCCAGTGCAAGTGTATTTGCTTTAAGAGGGGGCATATGCTAGGAATCTCAGCCCTCTTGAATAGATTCTCCCTCTAGCTATGGGTAAATATCTAGGGTTTTAGTACAAAATGCAAACTGTATCAACCAGAATTTGAACTTTATTCACCAATTCCATATGCCACCCATATCTAAATTATAGTTTGTCACATGTAAATAAGAGAACAAAATGGGAGCTATATAGATAATTTAAAGTCAGATTTATGAAAAAATAAACTCACCTGTTTCCGACAAATTACGAGCTTTCTGAAAAGATGCCAGTGTCTCATGAAATTGCTGACGTTCTCGGCCCTGAATAGTTTTTTTTAAAAAGTCAAACTTATATATTAACATTTTAAATGCTTTTTACAACATAAAAGAAAATTATATTTAAAAAAAAAAATGTAGTAATTTGATTAACAATTTCTAGTCACAAAAAATAAATCCAGTATTAAAGTCTCAATTGAATCATAGTTACAAAAACACACCAACTGATTCTTTGTGCCTTCCTTTTTTTATATTAGCCTTTAACTTCTAAACTACATGTTATCCAAACTACGATGCCTGCTGTAGTGCAAACCTGTCTCACAGATTAATTAGCTGGTAAACGAGTTTGATCCTCATTTTGGACTCCACTACTGTGGCCTTGTATCAGACAACATTAAGTTTAGTAAAAAAAATTTTTTTTTTTATAAAAGTTTACCCAAGACAAGTTTCAAGAACCACACTAACTAATGTACTAATCTGTCTTTATGAAACTTATATTGCCTGCTGTTGACATATACATTTTCAAGAAGACACTGAAATGTCAGTCCCTAGCATTTGCATTATAAACTAGCACTCGGTGCTATTTCCAATCTAGTGTAGACGTATAGTAGCATACAATACAACCAGTTTTGTGATGCATTTTTATTGTCTTGAGGTGTGTTGTTTAGCTTAGTCTGTACTGCAGAGTATCTGATTGAAACCAAAATGGTGGTGCTCATTAGAAATCGTCAAAATCTTTATAGTCATTTATTTACAGTAGACGCCAGTTTCTTATTTTTTTTCTCCCTAAAATGGGCCAGCAAATCCTGGCAACAAGGCTCAAATAATGCAGCAGTGAAAATATTAAATACTTTATTCTATTTTTCAAGGTTTTTGATTTTATCATCTGAAGGAGTTATCTTTGCTAACATGATGAAATTTTATATTCTCTTTGGTAATCCCATTTATATTGCCTGCTGTTGACATATGTTTTCAAGACACCATGAAATTTCAGGCCCTAGCATTTGTGTTATCAACTAACTAGCACTTAATGCTATTCCCAGACCAGCACTGACATATAGTAGCATACAATGTAACCAATTTTGTGATGTATTTTTATTGTGTTGTTTAGCTTAATCTGTATTCAAGATTATCCAACTGAAACCAAAATTGTGGTGTCTGTGAGAAATATTCATCACTCATATCTTTCCAGTAAATAAGATTTTCCTATTTTTTGAAAAATGGGCCAGTACAGCCAGGCAACAGTGCTAATACAATGCAGTGAAAGTGTTAAACATTATTTTGATTTGTATTCAGATTAGTTGCTTTTGTTTAGTGGTATATCAACCTGTATAGGTTATTTAATACTGAAATCTAAATATTTTATATGCAATTTTATTTTGTTTTTTTGGAGATAATGGTTTTAGTGATACAAGTTTTACTAATTTATCCATAGCTGGGGGAATGGGTGGATTCATACCTTTCCCAAGGGTATTTGTGCATAAATGAATATAAAAAACCTAACTGGAATTGGAAATTTTTCCTCTGATTAAAAATGCAGAGTTATTATCCATTACACCACCTTCACATCCAAACTTACCGTACCTGTTATTCCCAAGTGGTTACCCCTCTAGGTACTGACCAGGCTCGACATTACTTAACTTCAGTCATCGTATAGGAACTGGTGGTTCAATGTGATACAGATGAAGCCTTGTATTCAGAATTTAATCATTTATGATCATATATATTTAATCCTGGGGTCATCAGGGGACAAATATGTCAATCAGGGGCATTTAGGTATTTGTCTAGTACAGGTAACTTCTTCCCCAAAGCATACCAAAATCCAACTATCAGAATATAAGATACTGTTTTTTTTTTGTTTTTTTTTTAAGGTATAGGAGTGAAAATGTAGTATAGATTAATTTTTTGAATTGGCTGCTTAAATTTGATAAGCTAGCAATTTTGAACAGAACCTTTTATTTGATCCATGGGGGACTCCTCTTTTCATTCTCATCATGAATTGGTGTCCTGCCTCAGTAAATACAGAATTCATAACAGTCAATTCTTCTTTACAATGACCCAAGAATATAAACTGATTTTCAGAGTTTTATCAGCACTTTCATCCACCAAACCATGTTCTGCAGGATACTTAAATTAATTTATGAAGTCATAAGCTTAATATTCATTCTTTTCTGAGAAAGGCTGGCAGCTACAGCAGCTGCCTCACAATAAAAACAACAAAGATGAGGATATTAGTTTTAAAAAAATTATAATAATGTTCTCTTAATATAATAATGTTCCTTCTAATTTTCAGATGTCAGTGCATACAAAAATCATATTTTGTGCAAAAATGTTTTCCTGGAACAACCACCTTGCCACTATTTACATTATTCGAACTATTGTCCTCATCTTTGTTGCCATATTTATCACAACGTTTCAGCTGTTGTATGTTCTGGCCTTCTTCAAGTGGTTGGAATGTCGAACTGAACCCTTTATTTTGCTTACTGGGGTAAACTGTTCTAGTTCCATGTGCCATGTCTAATGGATATCAGTTATCTCCTGTTAATTCTCCTCTCCAAGTTCTCCACCACTTTAACCAGGTATTGAACTCACACTCTTTGGGTGCTGTCACTGGATCTAACTAACACCTTTATCCACTGTGCCAGGTGTCCCACTGCGGATAAAGGCGTTAGTTAGATCCAGATTTGGTGTTGTCTCATGTAGTAAGCACACCATGTGACCTTTCTCGATCAATGGGAACACGACAAAAAAAATATTAAATTTTGGTTTTCATTTGGAGCCGATCTCTAGCCTGTATAAGAACAGGCCAGAGCCACACAGAATATTCACAGCAAGCACACACAAGCGTACTCATATCAAGTAAACACAGGAGCACGCACAAGAGTACACACAGTGCTTCACTTACTCACAACCCAAGCAAGATAAAATACTTGCCTGAACATCCAACTACATCAACAGCGGAAAAAGAAACTTCCTAAGTGAGTTACTTCTATCCATAAATATATACACATACACACAAACACACAAACATAAATATATACACATACACTCACACAAATACATATTATGCACAGATACATATTATGCACAGGTACATACATGGACATTTACCTTCCCAAACTATTTCTTTAGACCTTTTGCAAACTCTCTCTAACCCTTCTAAGAATATATTTTCTCTTTTACTTAATTGTTGCCATGGTTGTTATTAAACTGTATTCAGATTTGCTTGACAATGTTACTTTATTCTTTATTTTGGGCATGTGAAGAATTATTTGCTCATTCTTTCTCTTGTATGCTATCGACTGAAACATCACCTTCCCTTTTCCCCTAAAGGGGATTAGCAGATAAATACCTTCATTTGACTGTCAAAACAAGGCCACCAGCAATCAACAGCAGCCTGTGCAACATTAGTTAACAGAAAGTTTTTGCTAAGAGATTATTTTTAATAATTATTATAATTTTAATTATTAATTACTGCACTATTTTTGGTAACTAACCTTCTGTGCAAAGCATATATGCACAGCTTAGAGTGAACTAGGTTCAGGAAGTAAATTTCTGAAGTCTTAAACCTAAGATTTATTCTTTTCAGCGAAAAAAATAGAGATTACGGCAGCTGAAAAATTGTGATTAAAAAAAAATAAATGAGGAAACAGATCCAAAAGAATTATTGCATAACTTTTGGTTGAAAATGGATCAATTTCATAAAAATGAATTGCATAAACAGTTCTAGACAAAATTCAAAGTGTGACACAATAATATATATGCACACACACTAGCTCAAAAGCTGCCCTATCAGGCAGCATTTAAGCTAGCTTCTGTGTAGTGCTCTTAATTGGACCTTTGGCTTGTTCAGGAGTTTGAGAGTCCCTAAGTCTCTGCATATTCTCAGCATTGAAAGCTCTCCTGGCTGCTGTTTGATTTGAGTTTTCATTTGCATGGGACTTTCTTTTCCTCGCTGAAGCCTTCGCTCTTTTGATTGCAATCTGGTCCTCTGTTGGTAGAGATTTCTTCTTGCAAGGCATACTGCTGCCATATGCAATAGGCAACAATAAACTACAGAAGAACTCAAAATTAATCGCTGGATTTAAGTATTGCATTAATATTTAAGCTTACCTTTTAAAAGTTCAATGATATTCTTGTATCACCACTTAATTTAAATACAATTTGATATGTGTAGGTCCTTATTTTCCCTACAAACAATTATTTTTATTTCATGGGTGACTTTCGCTGGATTTTGCAATTAATTTTGATTATTCCCAAATTTATTTCCAAGTTAAATAAATATCTATTTTTTTAACTCAATCCATCTGAAAATTTAAGTTACTTCTCAGCTTTCTAAAATTTTTGGAAGCCGATTTATTTTTTTTTAATAATAATGGGTATAAAGTAATTAATATTAACAAAACAAAAGTCATTGAAACAAAGCAAGTTCAGTTGACCAATGATGACAATTCCAGAACAACGTAACTATAAACAATTTTTTCTATCCTCTGCCAGCCGCTATGATGGAGAAAGCATTACCTCGAACCGTCACCAGTGAGACACACTGCAAGAGCCACTCTGTTTCGCGAGGCTCGTTCCTTAATCGAGACGCAATCGCGCCAATCCTCCGAAGGAACGACATCGAACGAGGGCCAATAACCCCTGAAGTCTCCACTGCCACAGGAGTAAAAAAAAATCTATCAGCAAGAGAAGAATATTTAGCTATTTTTTTTATCTCTGCGTCTCGGGCGACGAACCCCGGCTCAACCACGGACCTGATCAAATTACCAGCCGAAAATGTATCTGCACAGGTCGCATCTCAAATCAACCACTTACCCATTTTAAAAGGGAAGATGGCTTTCTAAAATGTTTGTCATTCTGTGAAGCTTTTATACACAGTTTCTAACAAAAAACATTGTTCAGACAATTTTTAAACATAAAAATTGAAAACAACTGAAAATAAGCACTTCCAACCATGTTTTTCGAAAGAGGCTGTGAATAAACACCGAAATAGAAACAAAAATCAACCACATTTTCACTGCTTTGCCTCTTCCACAACTTTCTCTATTCTTTTATGTGTCATCCCCCTTCAGGAAATTGAAAAAATTAAAATAACTTTCGACTCCTGACTATGTCAAGCAACAAACTAGCTTAATTCCATTATCTCAGCTTTTATCAAATCTATGCCAGATCTTCATTTTATCATACACAGACTACTATGATCAATACTGGCTTTCAAACCATGCCAGTTTGCCTCTGGGGAACAGTGGTGGACCTACATTTTTGGGGCCCTGAATCTTGAACAAATACGGTAGTCCCTTCACAAAAACCAACAATAGATTTGAGGATTCAAGTGCCAAAATGTAGGCTATGAATAGATTCTGGCAAGCTCAACGAACCCATACAGCACTGTAAGCCCCCCAAGAAAATTTTGAAATTTGACCAATTACAGGGGAATTTTGGGGCCATATGAAATCGGTGTTAGAGCATATTCTATCAACATCAACCACTTCAACCCATTGGCTTATGATTCTATCACTAAAATGGCCTTATTTTAATAAGCACTCATTAAAAAGAAGTTGCTTCAGGGGTGCCTCTGGGATTAGGGGCCCGGAAGTTTAAGCTTCATTAGTTTCATATTAGGTCTGCCACTGCTGGGGAATCCATATTTTTCTATTCTTAGCTTAGACATATCAAAAAATAAAAAAAAATAAATTAAATATGTTGGCAAAGGGTTAAGAAAGTATCAAACAATCTTTTTTTTTTTTTTTTGACATTCATCCTTACTGAAAAAGACAAATTGAGCAGAGTCTAAGAGAAGGACTACTCTGAATTCCAAAACCATGGAGAAGGCAATGGGAACCCATTCCACTCTCGTTCCTGAGAAATCATGGCAATTCACAGATAATAAAGAAAAAGAATCTATGGAGATCTATCTTTGTCTTAAATCCTGAAGAGACATGGCATAAAGAAATTAATGACAACTGATGATAGAGGCTCAAATATTACAACAGGTCATTTAAAGAAATATCGTAAAGTATAAAATTATTGTACAAAAAAAAAAAAACTGAAAAAAAAAAAAACAAAAAAAAAAACAGAATGAGTTATTACCTCATTTAAAAAAAAAGCAATGTAAAATTAAACTATTAATCTGGAGATAATATTAGGTCATTAATAAGATAATAATGTATCTGTAGACAGTTTACCTGCTAATATTTTCAAGTATTTATAGGAGCAAAAAAAAAAAAAAAAAAAAAAGGGTTTAAAAGATAATAATTAAGACAAAACTCACCTTTCCTGTTTCTAGTTCTGTAATTGCCGCCAAAATCTGTCGCCTGGACTCATTGTGGGAGATTCCTAACTCTTTTAGGTCCCGATCAGTTAGAGTAAGAAATGCCTCCATGTCAACCTGCCAAAAAGAAATGTTCAAGATTTAAGACTAAACAATTACTTCGAAATCACAATCTTCTCTTCTGTAACAATAACAAAAGGAAATTTGATGAAGTGACGAGTGCTGTATCTTCTTTATTGGCAGAGATAGAGCAAATTGAATTGAAGATACGGTTTTAAGCTCCTCTCAGAATTTTACCATGTTTTTTTTTTCTAGTTCTTTTCTTTGTCTTTCAGTGAACATCTGTTGGAGGTATGGTAGAGTAATGGATAGTGGCTTGGATTGAGAAATCGGAGAGCCAAGTTCAAATCCCAGTAGAGTTCATTACATTCATTTACATGTTAATACCCTTGGGAAAGGTATAAATCCACTTCTTTTCCCGCCAGCTATGGGTAAATAGCAAGACAGACTGGATCCTATAGCCTTGGTTGGCAACTAGTCTAGGAGAAGGAAAACTAATAATTCAAACCATCCTGGAGAGAATTAGGTTCTCTTAAACTATCTTGCTCAAGAGACACCACTGCTACTGCCATACACGTGGTGTCCTTATGACCCTAACAGGTTACAGGTCTTGTGATCATGAATATCTCTTGAGAAATGGTTATTGACAAAGCTCTGAAAATCAGGTGAATGCTTCTACCTATTTTTTATCTTATCAGTAGGCACAAATCTTAATATCACAATTTCAGCACAATCCGGAAGATCAAAATTTGATAGTGTTATTAGCATCTTTTATCCTAATAAATATAGTAATACAATGATGTGCTAAAAGTCACAGGAAAAGTGCCTAGTATTGCATAGGATGTCATCTAGCCTGTCAAAGTGCAACTTGACATGGCATCAATTCCACAAGAGAGATGTTCAGCCAGGTCATCTTGGTAGCTGCCAACAGCTCTGATATTTGTAGGTGCAGGATCTTGCATGCAAATAGACCTCACCACCATATCCCCTAAATGTTTTCAGAATGGACCTTTATATAACAAACCAGTCTTTTTGTCAGTTCTGTACACTGTTGGATATATTAGATGGATGCATTCTTGCTGGAGTTGTACAATATATACTACAACCAGAAAAAAAAAAATCACTTTTTCAAAATTTTTTTATATCACTATAAACACTTCAGATCACAAATATCTATAAAATAAAAATTTAATTAAATTTTATAAAAGTTAATAGGATGGTCCAGTTTGCTATCTAACTTCATATTAAATTGATCCCACTATGGAAGCTCCCCTAAATATGCTCATATGACATGTTTCCTTAAAATGTAAAAAAAAAAAATTTTTATTTTTTTTCTAAATTCATGATCTGGATGTGTAATTGATATTAATATGCGAGAAAGACACTCAAGATTGCGAATTCCAAAGATTTTTCCATTTTTTTTTTTTTATATTTTAAGAAATCACGTCTTTGAGGATATTTGTTTTGGCTGCCATAGACAGATTAATTTACAAAGAATTTACATAGCATTGGATGCCCTGTCACACATTAACTTTTATAAAATTTAATAAATAAATAAAAAAATTACAATTCTGTTGTATTCTCCCATGTATGTCTTCCCATGATGGGTTGTAAATAAATATATAAGATTAAACAAAAATTACCTCTTGTTCTTCAAAAATAGGGTGATATCGTTCTAAAGAAAGCTTTCGTAGAATTCCCGAAATTTCATCTGTAAAATAAAATTAGAAAGGTAATATTGTTGTTTTATCTAATCTAAACAACTTATGGTTTTCATTTACTTTTTAATACAATTTTCACCACATAAATCTTACTTAGGTTTTTTTTAATTCACGAGTGTCAACATTATTACATTTCAGAACCAAGTGTCAAAAATAAGGCTAATTCAAAATATGTTATTGAAATTTCTTGTATCTTGATAAAATAAATCTACAATCAGAAAAATAAAGAAAATAACAGAAAAAAGGATCCAACAAATACATGGTGTGTTCAGAAATGTTTGGAGACTGAATATGATCCCTTTTACAGTGTTTTATTTCATTACTTTATTGTTTTTATTTTTATATATATATATATATATATACAATTTTCATTGTTCTCAATATTTTCTCTTATTTACACTCCTGAAGTAACTAAAAATCAAGATAATTTTCAATGACTGATACAAATCAGAATTAGATATAGGGTATCCCAAAAGTCAGCGGAGGATTTAAAAATGTTATAAAATGTCAGAATTCTCGTACTTTTTTCTTCAGAACTTAAATTAGCTTGAGGAAATTAGCCATGGAAAAATTCACAGCTGAACAGAGAATCAAAATCGTCAAATTGTATTACAGATTTAACTAATCCATCATTCGCACTAAAAGAGAATACTGCCAACACTTCAATGCCAGAAAACAACCATTGGATTTCATGATTCGTCAGTTGATTCAATGTTTTAGACAATATAGTTCAGTGACTTGCCACAATGTGGAAGACCATGTGTATATATTAATAAACCCCCCAAAAATTCAACAACTCGAGGATAACATCTGTGTAGAAATTTGAGGGTTGCAGCCAGAGTTATTAGCTGCTGTTATCAAAAGGGTACATCTGTGTGAAGTTAAAAATAAAGGATATTTACGCCATATAATTTTTAATAATTAAATCGGAATATATTTCCTATATTTGAATGTTCATTTTATATAAAACTATTTTTGAATACTAAAAAATGTGGAAACTACAATATTTTTAAAACCCTAAGTGACTTTGGGGACACCCTGTATTTGAGTAATAGACTATTACTGGATTTTTGACTCCAGAAAAAGTTTGCACCACAGGAAATCTATGATCACATGCAAAATGTCTACATGAAGAGTAGACATCATAATGATCAAACCGTTGAGTCTCATCAGGGAAAATGACATGTTGAAAATGAACTTTGGTCAGGATAGCCTGTGAAAACAACTGTTTATTGAAAAATAACAGCTTTTGCTGAAAAATAAGGTAAAATGAAAGTATTCTTTTCTCTTTCGTCATAGCGTTAAGAATGTAGGCTCTAAACTTTAGGAACACTCATCCTAAATAATGGCTGGTTGCTCATTTCAGAGTACACCTGCTTTCTAGGGTGGCTCGCTAATCCCTGTTGCAGACGCCTGCTCAGGCACATTTTTTATTTCTTTGACCACCACCAACCTGTGTTTTATAGTGCAACTATGCTGGGCAGACCTTAGTTACTGTTTCTAGGAGAGAATTGGTTTGTTGATTTTGTTTAGGGGCATAGCAACATCCATGGGCTGTTTAATACCAAAATATTCATATTTTTGGATGCAAATCTATGCCTTCAACTACAGATATTTTGTACAGAATTTTATTCTTTCAGGGTAAATGTATGTTTTTTAGATATATAGTTGGTAGACGATAAAATATATTGTTGGTAATTTAAAAAAAATGTATTTCTGATAATTTTACTACAAAAATGTATATTCTTTATTTTTACCCAATACAAGGCTCAAGAACCATTCAAGGTAGAGGATTACTGTGTGTGGTTATATTAGCGTAGGAAAGAACAAGCATTAGGAGTATAGAGCTGAAGCAGACTTTAAAAGGAACAGGAAACCCAATCTTAAACAGGAAACAAGGGATAAACCTGTTCAAAAGACTGAGGAGGGGTGTGAACCGGACAATAGGTGAACCTATCTGCACCTATTGGTGGAGAAAAGAATAAAATGAAATAGTTATTGAATAAAATTTCAGAGTTCAGCTGAAGCAGACTTTAGAAGGACCAGAAACCCAATTGTAGAAGTGCAGCTCAGACCAGGCACCAGGTTTGTTGACAGGGTGCAACTTCTTCCAGTCAAATGCTTGTGGCTTAAAAATAACCCTTTGGCCAGATCGTTATCCATGAATGAAAACCATAACAATTTCTATCAGTTAACCAGATTTTATTCTCAGGTTGTAACCTGCTGCTACAGATGTGTGAAGCCAACATGAGGATGAGGTAAACAGTTTTTCCTTGCACTCATTCTCTGTGAGGCCCCTAAGTCTCCCTCTCATTTTTGTGGGCAGTGGTCACTGTTTATTAATGTTGGTAACATTTTTATAAAAATGCATTGTTGGTAATTTTACTATAAAATGTATTTTTATACTTATTTTAGTGTTGCATTGATGATCATTTTTCTATAAAAATGTATTGATAGTAATTTTATTATAAAAATGTATTGCTGCTCATTTTACTATGAAAATGTACTGTTGGTAATTTGATTATCAAAATGTACTGTTGGTAATTTGATTATCAAAATGTACTGTTGGTAATTTGATTATCAAAATGTACTGTTGGTAATTTGATTATCAAAATGTACTGTTGGTAATTTGATTATCAAAATGTACTGTTGGTAATTTGATTATCAAAATGTACTGTTGGTAATTTGATTATCAAAATGTACTGTTGGTAATTTGATTATCAAAATGTACTGTTGGTAATTTGATTATCAAAATGTACTGTTGGTAATTTGATTATCAAAATGTACTGTTGGTAATTTGATTATCAAAATGTACTGTTGGCCAGGGTGGACCTGAGAAAAACAGCAATTAAGAGGGGCTTCCATGCTCCTCCAATCTTCCAATCAGATGCCTTGCTGCCAGATGTAGTTTATCATCATACCCAGGATGGTATAGGAGAGAGTGAATAATCTGGAGTGATCATAAGTTGAACAAGGCCAATACATTTGAACCCTCAGTTATGATGACTTATGACTGTGAGCACAACCACTGATGGCTTCTGAATAATAACGTTTACTCAATGTTTGGGTCAAGCTGTGGTATGGTTTTCAGTCACTTCTCAATGCTACATGCTTGGATTGTCTCCCTAGGCTGATATTATGAAGAAGTTACTGCTTTGGCAAATTGACCATGGTGAGATTTGAGCCTAGGTCTCATGGTTGAAGTGATGAAATTCCAACCAATTGGCAACACCCCCATATAACCAACTTAAAACCAACTTACCTTCTGATCCAACATTCTTCTTATCATAATCAGCACAGGCTTCCTCTTCAGTCTAAAAAATGTAATCAAAAATTATATTTCATTAACATATTTAAACATTTCAATTTTTGGACACAGTTTTCAGATTCAAGACCTGTGTTATCTATCTATATATATATATATATATATATATATATATATATATATATATAAAATTCTAGGACTTCTGTTAGTCCGTCAATCCTCGCCATCACACCCTCTCTAAAATAGCCATAAATTGATTGATCAAAACCCAATTTTAGAGAAGTGCAAACAGGTAAGAGGGTACAAAGTACACTCATTTTTACTTGGGTGCGTAGCTAAGTACAATAAATTTTCATTATTTTTTTTTTAAATTAAGAGTTTTATTATTTAACATACAAAATACTCCCACTATTTTAAAAACAATTTAATGATTAAAATAAATACTTATTTAATAAAAATGCAATATTGTTTTTTGTATATCTTTTCTTTAAGTTTTTATATATACAAGAATCCAGTTTCCAGTTCACCTTGCATTTGCAAGAACTATAAACAAATCACAAATGCTTCAAAAAGTTGTCTTCAGAAAGACATATTTATGCATGGCCAGTTGCATATTGCATGCTTAAGAGTAAGAAATCCTAAAAATTTATTCTTCACTGTTAAAAAGAAATTTTCTTAAAAAATCCTATAAAATTAAATTAAAGAAATTATTAAACTGCAAAGTAGTTTTTTGTCAAATTATTTTTCCAAACAAATCAGCTTATTCAAATTTCATTGAGTGGTTTATGAAATTGAACAAATTGTAGAGTTTGTAAATCTCGCCAAAAAATGTTAGTGATAACTTTAACAATACTAAATATTGTGAGGATTTCAACACGCATCAGCATGTTGCAAAAAAAATTCTAGTATTATAAATGTTCAGACATCAATCTGAAAAATCCTTCTTAATTTTTTTCTTCAAAAAAAATAAAAAAATAAAAAATAAAAAAAATAGCTATATGTTTAAACAATGACAAATGAGACAACTTCATCATAAAATGTAAATAAATCAATAGAAAGATATAAACTCCAATTTTAAGTTTGTTAAATGCTCCTGTTAAATAATTTTCAGGTCATGGGAACTTTGTTATCTGTCTATATTTCATGAAAATTGTTAAATTTTAAAATTCAGTGTATAATAGGGCGCTAGTTGCATGAGAATACAAAATGGTGATTTGAGGTGATTAAAAATTAGAAGTAAATTGCAAAAATTCCTAGCAGGATATCTAAAATAATTATGAGGAAAATGGGAAAAGACACAGGGAATTAAAGTTAAATTAAACATATAAAATAAAGTTGATGAGGGGGCCAGACAGAATTGTACCCTGAAAAAATTTGCCAAAAAGTCAATAACCTTGGAATTTTATATAGATGGTCTTTTTTTTTCCTTGGTAAAGAAAAATATTTACTTGGATTTCTGAGCTGAAATCTGATCTGGGAAAAATGAATTCTTAATAAAGCAGTTCTCATCACAAATTGGAGAAATAGTTTTTTCTGGCTGGGGCCATGTGTTTTTGGGACAATGGATCTGTTGAGATAATAGGAGCAAGTGAAAATTTTTGCAAACATCAATGTCAAACAGAGAAGGTGTGCCCAGGGGGACATCACTATATAAATTGGAGAAGCATTTGGCTTCGAGAGTTGCCAGGAGGTCTCTTGAGAGAGAGAGAGTGCTAAGAAAATCCATATCATTCAAAGACAAGCGCACACATGCATTCTGTGGATTGAGCAGATACACAGACTCAAGGAAAACAGGGGTTTTACAGATGCACTAGAAGGCAGCTGCTACAAGGATTGTCAAAGCCACCATATGGAGAAAGGAAAAACAGAAACAGCTATAATTTGGTGGAAATGAAAAACGAAATCAAGGACCTCAAAATACTTTGAAATTACCATTTTCCAAGTTTGGCCTGGCAGGCACACTAGACAAGAAAATGACCATATACGTCTGCCTCAAACAGTTCACACCTGGTAACTAGAGAGTATTTGGTCAGGCATCTGTTTACATTTCATTTTGGTGGCTGGAAGTGACCTGATCACAATTGATTTCTGTGATCACACTTTAAGTTCATTTATAAACATAGGTTTTAATAATATAAAATATACATACATTACAGTTCAATAGTTTGACGTCACCTCTGGTAATTTTTTAAATTGGCCCAAAAAGTAGTTGTTTTGTATTTTAAATAAGAGAAAATTATTATACATTGTTAAAAAGGTGAGACATGATTTTTTATTAGAAATTTTATTATAACAAAAGGAAAAAAAAGCATTTTATGATTAAATTTTGCTCTCGTCAAAATATCCTCCTTTAGCCTTGATTACTGCAACACAAATTTTTGGCATTCGTTGCAAAAGTTTCTCAAAGTATAAGTTTGATAACTGATTCCATTCTTTTTTCAATGACTCTGATAGAGGTGAACAACTGACGGCCTGCGGGCCACACACAGCCCACTGAAGATTGACAGAATTATGACTACATTCATTTGACCTTATCCTGTAATGCCTGGCATCCCACTAGGTGGCACATTCACCTTATTTCCAAGCACCATAGAATGGCTGTGCCGTGGTCACCGGGGCTAATCACTGCCACTAATGTCATGACTCAGCAGTGTCTCTTCGCACCGCAATGCTATCAATCCATAGCAGTTCTATTTTTGACGGAGCCATTGCTAAATCATGTCAAGCTTAGCAGAGCAGATTGCACCAGACAGGAAATCCGACACAGAATCAATGTAATATACTTCCACTCTTTTCTAAATAAAACACTACACAGGTCATATATAGCTGATCACAAATTCATATAAACATTACGTCATAACCGGTGTCACCAGGTCAACAGGCAATTGATCAAAGGGTGACTGACTAGCAAACTTGCCCATGGTAGAAGCAGAAAATTGGACAGAGGGCCAGATGAATAGTTCTTTCATGGTGGGGAATCAAAGTAAGCTGTTTGTTTTTATTGTTTTATTGCGAGATCTCATGGTCTTGTGTACATGCAGGATTATTGTGTGAACTTGCATGAATACGGCTGACTCGCAAGGCAGTAGTGCTATGCTGCAAGGATTCGCCCAGTGGAGATTGACGAAGAAAAAAAAGAGGATGAAGCAAAACTGTCACGCTGACACAGCCTTGAATCCATCTGCATGTATGCATCGGGTGCCGGCCTGGCCTGTCTGTCAATTTTTAAAAGTCATTGTGGTCCCTGAGCCAAAAAGTTTGCCCACCCCTACTCTAAGAGCTCTTTTTCATTTTTTATTTTTATTTTCACTTCTGTAAACTTCATCCCATGCTAATTCTGAGGGTAGCCTTAAATTTTTGAAATGTAGTGTACATTTATCTACACACACAAGAGACAAAAAGCCTCATGCATATAGGTCAGAATACATGCTGTATTTTTTTTTTTTTATGGAGTTCTAATAATACTGGAATATTTTTTTTACAAAATTCTATTTTAGGTTTTAAATTCTTAACAGTTTTCTTTTTTTTAAATGCAGTATTTTATGATTTTTTAAAACCCAAATTTAAAACATCTCAGCATTTTCTGCATTGGACAGCTTGAAGGTTTTCAGCTTAAAACAAATTTTGCATTTATCAGGTATTTAAACATTTTACTATCAGTTTTTATGAGATTTTCTTTCATCCTATTGTACTGCCTTTTAAAACAACATTGAAATCATTACATTCTATGACTAGAACAACCTGAAGCTTTAATTTTGTCTCTCATTGATAAGAAGCCATGAGATGAAGACAAAGACTTTGGCCTTCCACTGAGGCCACAATGAAAAGACAGTCTCCAGCATAAACTTTTCTATTTAATGCTTCATCTCGTAACAAGCTGAACTGAAACAAATTTTATTTTTCAGAAGATTTTTCTAAATATATCTATACAATTCAAACTTTTGGAAGAAATAATTCAAGCTTTATAAAGATCCTCTCTTGCAAGCACCTAGTTATATAAAGAAAAAAGCATGGTTTACCTTTCCAGGTGTTGGGGATGCAGATGGGGTCAGTGTAGAAGTACTTCTTCCATGGGATGATCGATGCGGTGTCATGGAGGAACTACCACTTGTAGAGCTGTCAGGAGATGTGGTGTTGGATGCATTGCGCAATGCTGATAATCCCACAGGGAGTTTATTGCTAAGATTAACAATTTGACAGAGTTAAAAAGAAAGAAAGAAAAAACCAATAAAAAAATGAAAATACTAAAATTAGAAATATTTTAAAATAATAATTTCTTATATTTTATTTTATTAGCTATGAAAAAACTCAGACATTTCTTTATATTTACATTCTCATAGTACTATCATATATATATATAATTTATTCAAAAATTATAACAAACATGTTACAAAAAAAATTATAACATAAACATGTTACAAAAATAGCCATTTTGTTTCAACACTTCTGGTGTTTTATCAAGTGATGATGTTATTCTACATTCAACATCATGACTTCATAAGATACCAAAAGTGTTAAAACAAAATGGCTATTTTTTTAGTGATGTTATAACAGGTTTATGTTATAATTTTTAAATAAATATTTGCTCTACTCCGTATTGAGCACTCATTTAAGAACAGTATTTTTGGTTACTGGAATTTATTCCGTCTATACCAATCCTATACTTGGAGATATATATATATATATATATATATATATATATATATATATTATATATATAGTAAGGTAATGAAGGGTTTGGTAATCCATGTGGATAATTCCAAAGAGGATGTGATCCAGAGAGCTCAATGTAAAACCAGAGCAAATATTAATTAATTAAGAAATAGACAACCTTAAGTTTTCATGACTATAATTTATTTCCCCAGAAAATATATTTTTCCTGGTTCATCAGGTCTTGTCTTATTTCTCAGAATAAACCACCCAAAAGATAAAGGGAAGACACTAAAACAAGCCATTGCCTATAGAAAGCCTGAAAAATGAATTAGAAACTGACCTTATCAAAAATCACCAGTGCTCAATACCTATATTATTAAGAAAGCTGAAATGGCTAATTAAACCAAGATAGAGTTGTAACAAAAAACAAAAATATGTCCAGAGATGCCAACCTTGAGTTTCACACTGTAACTGATGATGACAGTTTTGGTGTGAAACTGGGAGTCTCTGGATAGATTTTTGGTTGTTATATTTTTTAAATTTAAAAAAAGATTGTGGTAACATGATGTTTGTTCACTTTGAGTAGCACAAAGCATACCTCATGTTACCGTAATGGATTGTCTCATTGCTCACTCAGAAGTGAAACCAGGTTGTTAAGTATGTTGTAGCATACCTATGGACGATAATGGGTATGTCTCCATTCACATAAATACAGTAGTAAACACTGTATGTTGGTCTGCAGTTGGAGATTCATTGTGTAATTCACCTAACTCACTTCTAGCAGTTGACTACTACTTCTATGTGTTGCTGGCGAATCTTATATGTGTTGTTCTTGTCCTAAGTAGTATTGTTCATTACCAACCTTTGTGTGATTATTCTATTCAGTAACCTTCCCTAGGTTACAACAAAGTATTACCAAACAATAAGCGACTCTATTGTTATGGACAGAAAAACAAACCGTCAAAACTGTACATTATTCTACATGAAATTTAAAGCCAATATGAGTTTATACAGATAATTTATCAGCTGTCATTATCCTCTTGAAAGTTTTATTGGCAAACAATATGGAATCCCTTATGTTACATAGGTTCCAAGAAGAGTACTGTCTCAAGTTACAGAGAATGAGATGAAATATGAAATGTGAAATTTTAAATAGTTTAGTTCTTATTTGTCTATAATTTTGCTTTCCAAAAGTTGTTTAGACTATTGAACTCATCCTTTGTATTGCTTTTGTTTTGAGCCCAGCATACTAGCTGATCCATTTGGCAGCCTTCCAGATGTGTACCATCCAGGAGGAAAGAGAAATGGTTTCTTTTTAGAGGGTGAACAGAAAAGTAATGGTAACCTGATCAACTCAGCTCATGAGCCACACAGTTCAGAGTATTCAGAGCAACTTGTATAACATAACTCAGCAGTGGTGGAACTCATTGCCGAGTATTGGAGTGCTCATCAACATTTCCTTCTGTGTGAACTGAATCCTATGTTGGATCTGAAGAGACATCCACAGCCATTGCATGGTAGGGTAGAAGGGTTTAGAGGATGGAGAGCTCTGGCTTTTCTTTGGGCTCACTTTGTCTCTTCTATTTGTTTTCGAAGGATGTTTTTTCGTGGACTGCTCTTCTCCAATTGATTCTTTCTGCAGTTTCCATCTCCCAATTGACAGGATCGATTTCTGCCCTCAGCAAGGTGTTTTTGAGCTGATCCTTGAATCGATGACATGGGGCTCCATGCGGTCTCTTGCCAGATGTGAGTTCAGAGAAGAGGATTTGTTTAGGCAGGCAGGTATCTGGAATTTGGGCAAGGTGTCCTACCGATCAAAGTTGATGACAAGTCATAATGTTTTCTAGGCACTCCAGCTTTGCATGGAGGACTTCATTGTTCCTGATCCATAACATAACTAATACCAGATTAATATGTAGTCTCTAATTCTCCACATCTGCTTACTGAGCAAAGAAAATCAAACCATGAAATCTACACTTGGCTTGACTTTCACATCTGTCTGAGAGGTTAATGTATGCTGCTTCATACTGAGAATGTTTCTTTTTTTATTAATTATTTCATCCCAAACAAGGCAATAATGCCACTAAGATGCAAGGAACAGGATTCAAGAAGACAGAAGATGGTGATTGACATTGCATTTAAATTATTGGAGATTATAGGTGGCAGGAAAGCAATAAATCAAAAGAGTTCCACAGGTGAGAAGTGCGAGAAAATTTATTAGAATAGAACTTAGTTACATCTAGCTATTTCAACGGTAAAATGATGAGACCTATTTGCCAATCTAGTAATACACTTAAATTCATGCGGTCGAGGTACCAAGGAGGAGAGCTCATTAGATTGACTGCCATGAAAATATTTATAAGAAAGAGAGAGGGAAGCCATATCATGGTGTTGGGAAAGTGAATGAAATCAAGATGCCAGGTCAGGACTGATAATATTGGACTCTTCTTTGGATTTTGTTGAGAATCTCGAGATATAAAGCCGGAGCACAAGACTGTGATCAAGGCATCCACCCTCTGGATGTGTCCTTCTGTGTGCTATGTTGATGGGATATCAGATTGGCTTTTGCTCATTACACTTCTTCCTGCTTTAAAGCATTCTACCCACTTATACACTTTTTGTCAATTCATGGCAAATGCTCCATAACTTACAGACATCCAACAATGGATTTACTCAGATTTGATTCCCTTTACCCACAGAAAGCACACGACTGTGCGTTTTTCTTCAATAGTCCAATTACTGAGTGACGTGTCTATACAGCTGATCTCATTGCTCCTTGCCACTTGACTGAATGATGCATGCAGTTAGCTACCCATCATACCATGCACATGTGTAATGTCATACATCAGTGCCTGTTTTTATCACATCATTTCAAAATTGTCTTTTTATTTTTTTCATTTACTCATATATATTAAAATTCAATTTGGGTTTTTCCCAAACATATTTTTATGCAACTACAATTAGCTATTTTCGCTTTCTTTTGGATTAATAAGAAAAAGACAAAAAAAAAAAAACCCTTTTAGATGAACTGATGCAATTTTTCAGAGAGGTAAAAGTTATTCTTAAACCTATGGTGTGAATAAACAGATATTATTTATGTTTAAAAAAAAAAAAAAAAAAACAAAGGAAGAAGAAAAACAATGTGAACACGCATTCTTAAATTTTAAAACAAAATGCAGAAAGAGAAAACTCACCTGTAGAGACGTTGAGTTGGGGTATAGGTGGGACGGTTTGAAACATATTTGGACCAGATGAGGTTTAAATCAAGCTGGTGATAATCCACTGAAGAATAAAGTAAATGGATCTTTAGAAAGGAATATTTTAATATTAGAGTTCTTCAAGTAAAATACACATACAAATGCACAGGTTATAAAGAATGTTGTTTTTATTTATACTGCTTTTTATAATGTGCATTAAGTTTTTTATCATTAGCGTTTATTATTAAAATAATATTTTATTATTAGCTTATAAACATGACACAACTCAGATTAGTTCAAGAATTAAGAATACTTTAGGCATGAAGCAAGGCTTAGATTTTTTTTTAAAAGCTACTATATTAATCACTGAAATTTCTAACTCTTAAACCTGAAATAAAGCCCAAGCTTGAGAATGTGCTAAGCATGACCAGGCTCAGCTAAAATTACCTGATGCTAATTTAAAAAAAAAAAAGAAGATAAGAAAAACAGTATGCGTACTTTTGGAGAAAATGATCATGTAAAGAAATATAAAAAAGATATATTTTTTAAATATTAGATTTTCAAAGATTAATGCTATGAAAAGGACAATTTATTTTGTATATTTTATAGTTTTGTAAACTAACATATTCAAGAAAAATGAAAAATATTTTAGTTGGGAAACATCACAAGATACACAAAAATTATGCAAAAATCTAGATCATCTTTCAGCTTTGTGCTGATCATATTAAGCAAGTAGACTAGTAGATTTTTAGACCCACTCACCTTATTTTTATCTTAGCCCCACCCACCTTATTTTTTGTTATTTCACTCATAACCAAATTAGGAAGTATTGTATTTCACTGCTGGTTACTAATTTGTCTACCCTACTATTTTACCATTATCTTATTTTTTTTTAATAATTTTGTGCCCTTTCTGGACATAGGTGATCATGGCTTTCCATGGATTCCTTTTCTTTTACTATTTGTGAATTGTCCTGTACATTTGTTTTTAAGATAAATGAACAGCTTTCTTTTAATTATTAGTATTATTATGAATGCTCTGTTCATATCAAGCACTCCAATTACAAATACTGCTTGCCTTAAGGATATCATCATCCAAAATGCCCCTGGTTGACCACTGAAACACTATCTTTGTATATGCATTCTGGCTTGGGGAGGCAATGCCAAAATATGATACCTTTGGAAAGTGCCTGACAACCATACCACAGGTTAACCCAAACCATATCAGTGAAATTGTGTAAGCATGAACTGTTTATAGGCTGTCAATGGTTGTGCAAACACAAAGTCCCAAGTCATCATGATTGAGGGTTTGGGCATACAGGCTTTTTTGATCAAACTGTTGATTACACCAGATGATGTGGTCTCCCCCCCCACAAAAAAACAAAAAAAAACTGTAACTAAAGTCTACTCAGCATAGTTGCAGCATAAACCATAGGTTGGCTAGGATGAGGTAGGTACTCTAGCAGATGGGTGTGATTAGAAACTTTGAAACTTGCAACTCCTTCTGGAGACCAACAGCAACATCATCCAATAGAGATTGTAGCACTATTTAGTGCAATGCCAGTAGAAATGTGCCAAATCCAATCACAGCCTTCATTAACTCTTAGTTGCTTGAGAAGTGACTGTAAATTCTACATAAAGACTGAACTACTATTACTTATTGCCCCTCCAGGATGTGGACAATCATGCCACTCCACAACATACTGTCCTTTGTTGCCCTTAGTAAGGATTGTCTTTCACCATCCCTCCCAGTGCCTGTTCTGTCAACCATTTACACAAGATCATTAGGTAAGTTACTTGCTCTTTCAATATGTCTTGCGAGTGTCAACTTCTCTAATCCCTCTTTCCTCATCATGTGTCCTAGAAATTTCAACTGTCTCTTTCTGATTCTAAGTATAAACATGCTTTTAGCTTCAATTAGATTACTACGTGATAAGAGAAACCACAACAGGAGAACAATCCTTAGGATCCAAGGAAAAACATTGATAACGTTATTAGGCAGTGAAAGTTAAAAAAGCTTGCAGAATTGAGAGCACCATGCATCCTCTATATAAACTATTGCATTTGATGGCCTAGATGTGTGGGTAGCGCAACAACTATCAGCATAGAAAATGAAATCAGTGAGTCAGGTTCAAATTCTGACTGATTTTGTTACATTCGCTTTCACATTGAAGTCCTCAGGAAAGGCATGAATTCATCTGTTCTTCCTGGTTAAATAGCAAGGTTGACTAGGCTCTCTAGGATTACATTGAATTCAAAACCATGAAGATGACAATAGGAAACCGCTCCACTATCTTTCCCAAGAGATGTAGGGGAGTTATAACTCTGGGTAAATAATTGTAAACCCCCTAACATTTATGGTTTGGTTTTGTTTGTTTTACGGCATATCAACCTCAATGGGTTATTTAATGCTGACAAAGTTTTTATTGCTGGTAATATTTTGTTTTGTCAAAAATCTATTTCTGGTAATATTATTTTTCCTCAAAAATGTATTGTTGGTAATATTTTTTTTCCAAAAATGTATTGCTGGTAATAGTTTTTTTTCTTAAAAAATTTATTGCTGATAATAATTTTTTTATTTTTTTTTTATTCAAAATTTCCTGGTATTAAAACCCATTTTTACCCCAGTTTCAGGGTTAACTATTTGCCCATAGCTGGGACCCTAACAGGTGCTACCACCCCAGATCAGAGTGAGTGAACCTGGGAACACCAGCAATTAAGAGGTGGTTCCATGCTCCTCAAAACTTTCTGATCAGAGGCCTTGCTGCTGGGCGTAGTTTATCGTCTTACCCAGGATGCGGATGTAGTTTATTGTCATACCCAGGATGGCCTAACATTTATGCATATAAAAAATACTTGTAGAAAATGAGAAACAGTAAGTGCAAACAATAAAACAAGTATTATTATCTTGTTGTTCTGTCAAGAGACAGTAATACCAAGTAAATAGTTTATGGACTTTTTTGTATGTTTGTAATGAGTGTCCAGATAATTTAGTGTTGTAGGCTTAAAGAGATTACAAACAGACAAAGGTAGTACTTAAGTGAAGGAACAGCAACATGTGCATTGATAAAAGAAGAGAGTTTTATTGTAAAAGAGAATACACTACTGAAAGACAGGTAATCAGGTGGCAGGCTAGTAATTCCTGAAGCAACGTTATTTACCTTAACTCCCCGCGAGGCAGGATGTGGCACAATAGCCTCGTCTGGGTTTCTACCTGCCCGAAGGCAGAGAGTTCAACCTGCACAGCTGGGGACAAATCTCCAACTATTTCATGAAGCAAGCTCCCAGGTATATCATGTCTTCACTATATATAGCTACTGATATAGTCAATCCACATAGGCGATAGGGAGTGTGGGAAATTCTATTACAACACCTCCCCCTAAGCTAATTTTCCACATGAAATTTTGCTCAATACCTCTTCTTTTTGAGGTCAGGACATAACTGTTTGACTTTCTTCCTCTTCCTAGTACTTTTCCATCTCACTAGCACAAAATTTAGTTGGAGAAAAAACAAAACAAAAGAGTATAGTATAAAACATGTTTGTGTGTGGTAGAGGTGAAAAGTGTAGTTGATTCTCATTGGTTTAGAAAGGGTGAATCATATTAATGATAATTATTATAATTATTTGTGATAGTATAGTTAATTCTTATTTAATTTTAAATGGACAAGACAGAGGTCATAGCAATTCAGAGATATTAAAAGAAAAAGGAACCTGAAGAAATGGCATTTTAAAAAGCTAAAATCTTTTTTTTAAATTGATGGCATATAAGAATTTTAACATTATAGCATTATAGAGTTAGGCAAGTTGCAACTACTGGTAGCTTATGATATCTGAGTAAACATGAGCCTAACAGAAACCTCAATTTCACATATAAAAATCTGAGAGATATTTCTGAGTCACTTTTGAGAGGAAAAATGTTGTTGGTTGGTGGTGGGGTGTCTTATATGCCATCAAATACAGTAGTCTGGCTTTGAAAAGAATTTCAAATGCTTTCATATAATTTTGTCTGAATGAAAACAAAAATCTATCAGACTATTAGTTATTATGACAACAGTTCTTTACATGGAGTTCATCTTCAAATTGTGTTATTTAACTTTTAATCCTTGGATTTTTACAAAAGGTAGCAAAATATAATCCAGCTTTATTTCACAAACCTGTTCCTAGTAAATTGCCTTCACTTCCTACATGTTCTGGAGTACCAACACTTCCTCCTACAATGGATCCTGTTCCAGTCCGACTAGAAGGGGGTGCTACCAAACTTCCTGCTCCTATCCCCAGTCTGGTCCCTACAGCATAAGAGGGTGCTACAGTGGCTCCAGGGGTGTCGACTGATGAAGATGCCACTGAGGTAATGTTGATATAATTAGTTGAAGGTTGAGAAGGCTGAAAACATTTCTTGTAACCAGAGATTGAAGGGTTTGAGGAAGAGGCAGTTCCAGAGACACCCAGAGAAGAGGCTGGGGGAAGGTAGGTGGGTAGTGCTGCTGGAGACTGGCTGTTCACTTGGTGGACACTTAGGTTACCCATTGACCGGTTGTGGACAAATTTTGATGGACCTGCCACCCAGCGTCCAGAAGACTACAAAAAAAGAAAAGAAAAAAAAGAGTGAAATAAAAAAAATTATCTTGATTTCTTTTATATATATATATATATATATATATATATATATAAAAGAAATAATTTTGAAAATCTATTGCTTTTTATATCTCATACTGACAAAATGCCTAATTTAACATATTTGACATTAATAATCTTTCTGTCGAGGTGATCAACAACTTTCTTGTTGATGATAGATTCAAAAAGTTAGCTGATGACATTAAGGAGGTTGATGGGGTGATAGTGTGGTGGGGATGAGCATTCACCAGCATTGTTGTAAACAAAGCGTACAGCTGACATCTTCCATAGGATTGAGAAACAGTTCACCTTCAGGCAAAGTTTAAACAATTTTGCCAAGATTGAAGATAGATTTGGGCTCATTCATTAACACTACCTTGAGTGGCTCTTGGGCTTTGTATTGGGTGAACAATAGTATTAAAAATAAAATCTTAAAAGAAATTAAAAGCAGTAGTAATGAACTGAGTGAAATTGTTCACATACTAAATGAAGTTTTATTTAACAGTGCCGAGACATGACCTCTCAGCAAGATCCTCACCTTCAACATCCATGGCTTCAGGTTCCCCACCCTCAGGACCATCAAGAGCGTCCACTGGACTGATCTTATGTCTAATGAGGAGCTACACCAGAGGAACAGCAAGCTGAATATCTTCCACACCATTGATCAGTGCTGTGTCGACTTGTTTGAAAAACTGATGACCACCCTACCAAAGTCATCTACCAGTTCAACCTGCCATCTGCAAAACTGGCAACACCCTTGCAGCAGACTATGCAGCCACTGGAAAGACATCGTCCACCAGGACCTCCAGCAGATTAATCTGGCAGTGAAGGATGTTCCATTGCTTTGCCAAGACCATGAGAACTGGAGAGACAAGGTGGCTCTTATGGGCTCAATGCCTTCATGGCATGAGATTTAGCAGCAGAAATTTTGGTATCTGCTTTATTGTCTTCAATTATTATGGAACCACGAAAAAACCGACAATGTTTTGTTATGTCATTACTATTATTACATGATTTTCACATGTGAGTCTTTAAAAAATATAAACATTTTATGAGAAAATGAATAATCAAACAACCACAAAATACACCAAGTCTTATACAAAATCTATTAACAGTACTATACAGTTTTAAATGCAGATATTTTTATTTTGCAGACACCACTTAGCAAGACATCTATCTTAAGAAAATGAAATGTGTCACTCACCAAATTAGAATTAGTAAGAACTGGAGAGACAGGAGCAGTTCTTCGTCCACTGCATGGTCTACGATGGCTGGCATCAGAAGTATCCAAACCAAATGTTGGAGGAGGTAAAAATGGAGGAACAACTGGCTTCAGTGTTTCACATGTATTGGAATGTGCTGGGCTCGAGTCCTACAAAAGACAACAATAAAATTCAATAATGATGTCTATAAAAGTTAAGCTAATAATAAATGTAGCTGCAGTTCAATTCTTAATTGTCTCCATAATTGGCTAAAAGGAGAAAAAATGTGTGCGGTGAAAATGAACCCTAACTAGCTATGGGTTAAATAGTAGAGCAGACTGAGCTATTTAGTCTTGGTTGGTAACCAGCTGAGGATGAAAACTCTGAATTCAAAACCAATTGGGCATGGGGTTAGCAAATCCATCCCATAAAAAAATACACACTATGGAAACCATAGCAACAACACCTCACATGTTGAGAGCTGTGGTCCCATACTCCTCAGTGGAGTCTACAGGACTTGGGAGAAAGTGAGAAGATGTAAGCATTGTATTGGCTTTCATTTGTCCTGAGTCATAATGGATATAATAATGCAATTATGAAGAGTAAGAAGTAATGATGCATATTAACTATTTTTGAAAAATTTCTTCAGCACAAAAAGACAAAAAACATCAGTGCAGTGCTTATAAATCAGATCTGAACTTGCTCAGTGGATTGAATTATAACTGACAGCTCCAACTCATGCCACAAAACATAATACAATACAACACTCTCCTTCTTTGTCAATGCACTTGACATTATTTTTATATATATATATATATATATATATATATATATGTACACACGTTTTATTGAATGTGACAGACCAGGAAAATTTTATAAGTTTTCTTTTTTAATATTCAGTTTATCTAATGTCCTTACAACTTTCCTTTTCTGGGGACTGAAAGTATAGAATCTCTCCACAGTGATTGTCTGAAAGCACTTGAGAGAATAATCATTATGGACAGTTTCTTCACTCTCTTAGTACTCATAAAAGAAAAATAATAAGAACATCAGAAAAACAGAGTAAAGGAACTGATAAAAACTTTTGTTATCTGTCACATTCACTGAAACAAGTATTATATATATATATATATATATATATATATATATATATATATATATATATATATATATATATTTATTAATGCATGTTTCATTAAATAACAGACAAGTTTTGTCTATTTTAATCAAATTCCTTTCATAAGCTTAATAACATTATCATTGAAAGACAAAAGAAAATCACCATATTGATACATGCTTTTTAATCCTATCTAAGCTTTCGGCTTACATAAGCCATCATCAAAGATGACAATTACATTATATATATATATATATATATATATATATATACACACACACACACACACACACACACACACACACACACACACACAGGGTGTAACTGCAAAATTATCCAATTATTAGATTAAGCTCTGAACTGTTGTATCTTACAAATGATTAAAGATATCTTACTGGAATTCTCCGAGGTTTTTATAACACTATTGGACTCTACTTTGAGCAATAAGAATGTATAATTACTCTTAAGTTTTACAGAAGAATCGTGATGAAATCGATCATAAATGAAAGTGACATGTTCATCATTAATTAATCATAGTTAAGGATCGGAAGCTCATAAAGGATTGAAATTAAGTTCAAATTATATATATAATACGAGTAGATAGGTTCACCTATTGTCTGGTTTAAACTCCTCCCCGGTCTTTTGAACAGGTTTATCCCTTGTTTCCTGTTTAAGATTAGGTTTCCAGTTCCTTCTAAAGTAAGCTTCAGCTCTATACTCCTGACGCTTGTTCTTTCCTTCACTAATATAAGTCTACACAGTAACCTTCTACCTTGAGTGGCACTTGGGTCTTGTATTGGGTGAACATTAGAAAAAAAAAAGAATCCTCTAAAATAAATAAATATATATATATATATATATATATATATATGTCTGTCTGTCTGTCTGTCTTGCAAATCATGTTTACATCATTTTTGTTATTAAATATCCCACATTATGATAACAGATCTGCCAATAAAGGTGAAATGTTTTAAGAACTTAGACATGAATTTACTGTGGATGATCTAGCTATTAAAGCACTTTCTAAACATTTTTGTCTTAGTAAATTGTTTTCTGTGTTAATTACAGTAGCATTTTATTTCAATTAAAATTATGCTCAGACTCATTACAGTGAGCAACTAATGCATTTAGTGTGTCGTTTTGTAAAAGATCCTTTTGTGTTCATATAATCTTTTATTTAAATTCCTTGAGGTTTCTCCTCTGTATTCTTTATTACACTATTATACATACAATAGAGTAAATTCCTCCTTCAAGTTTTAGGTTATTTTGTTTTGTATTAAGTCTTTTATTATTCTAGAAGTAGTTGTAACAAATGCTATGTTAAGCTTAAATACGTTTCCATTGTAATCGTGATAGAGTTGGTGGGTAGAACAATATATTTTGATCCATTGGGTTTGTCAGGAAGGTCCACTTTCTGTTTTTAAATATTTTACAAGCCTTTTGTTTCACACTGAATACAAAATAATTAGGGTATTGGAGGAGCTTAAAAGTATTTTCAAAGTATTTCTCCTCTTCACATAAATATTGAGGGCTACAAATTCTGAGAGCTCTTAAATAGAATCTGATGATTATTCCAGATTTTATTTTGTTGTTATGGTGAGAATAAAAATTTATGAGATCATCTTTATTAGCTGATTTGTAATAGATACGTAGTTTTTTTCCTTAAACTTTTTCTTGAATTAAAAAAATTTATATATTATTTTTTTACTTTTTAGTATAATGTTAAGTAAAAAAAAAAATGGTTGGGCCCATGAACAGCATAAACTAAATTACAAAGTAGATTTTGAAAACTCATTTTGGGAAACTAAAAGAAAATGGCAACTTCAATGTTTGGAAATATAGTAACTGAAACTATGGTACGTACCTGGGTACACATTGTAGCACTTCTTTTGGTTTCTTGAAGCATTGTCTCGTAACTGTTAAAGTCAATTATTTGCTGGCTTTGTATAGGAGCAGCTGGAAGTCTTTGGTCAACTATTGGTATCTGATAGAGAGAACAAAGGAACAACAAATTTATTCATATAAAATATCAATAAAATATACAAGTATGTGAATTTCTTAGATGAGACATTGTCATTATTATCAATTTTCAACAAGTCTTTCTCCTTCATTTTTTCATGCAACTCTCAGTCCATTATTTAGTTGTTTCAATAAAAAGCAACAGAAAAAAAGATGATAGCAACAGTAGGATATTTTTTTTTTTATACAAATTAAAAAGATGTCAGTTTGAAAGTGTAGTAATATTTACAAAACATGCGAACAAAACTTATTTTTTTAAAAATTTTGTTTAATGTTTGAAAGAAAAAAATAAACGAAAAGGATATTTTACATCAGGTAATTTTTGGTGTTCTTGTTCTGAAACATAAGTGAATTGAACGGTGGCAAAATGTGGGGAGCTATTTGTTCGTCCAAGTTTGAGGTTACGGAATCGGTTTGACATTCGACTCCACCATGCCTGAGAAAGAGAAGGAACAAGATTATTAAGGAGGGGAAAAAATAAAAAATTAAAGAAGCAGGAATCACACAAAAAAAGTTATTTATGCCATTTACATTGTCCAGACTGTTATCCTCATTTTTGCTGCCGTATTCGCAATGTTTCGGCAGTCGTATGCCTTCGGCCTTCTTCAAGTAATTGGAATTTCGAACTGAACCCTTTATTTCGTCCCCCCGAGGTAAACTGTTCTAGTTCCACATGCCACGCCTCTTCCAGATGTCTCAGTTATCTCCCTTTAACTCAACTCTCCAAGTTTTTGTTCACCACTGAAGTAGCCAGGTAGTGAAAGACACATGTCCCAGTGGATAAAAGAAAAGCGTTGGTCGGATCCAGTGACTCGACCCAAAGAGTTGTGAGTTCATGAGTGAATATTCAAGAAATCTTATTAAAGAAAAAGATATGCGCTCTCTGGCAGGATATAAAATGAGAACCAGATTTAAATCTCACCATGGCCGATTTGTTAGGAAGATGACGTCTTGATTAATAGCGGTCCGAGGAAATAATCTCAGTATGTGGCACCGTTGGGAAGTGCCTGAAAAACATACCACGGATTGACCCAAGCCTCATGAGGGAAATTGTGTAGAAATAACCGTTTAGAAGCTGTCAGCAGTTGTGCTGGTACAAAATCACAAGTAGCCAGCCATACCTAACTAAAAATCCAGTTAATTTGATTATCTGTTAAATTAGCTTAAAAATTAAAACAAAATTTTTTTTGTCAGAATTCTAATTGTTAAAAATTAAGATTATCCATTATTTCATGCTTTAGGTCTTTTCTCACACTATAACTGTATCTTCTCATTCTTTCCCTTATCCCTTCCAATCTTTGTAGTCCATCCATATTTTTATCTAAATGTTACACAAACATATGCTAACAAAGAAATCAAAAATATTTTCTACGACATCCTTTTTTTTTCCTTCTGCATTATTTTTCCATAAAGAATTTTAATGTCTTACAATTTTTATGCCAAAAAATTAAGACAAAGATTTTATAAATTTCAACTGAAAGCAGCACTGACTGCTTGGTCAGTGAATGCCAACCGCTAATATTGTCATTACCATATTGTGTATAGGTGAGTATGTTGTTTGAAAAAGTACACATTTGCAAAACAAAATAAAAGTACTTACTTTTAAACCATTTCGTGAAGGATCATCATCATCACTGTTTTAAAAATAGAAATGGCAATTCATCAGAATTAGCATGAGCATTTTGTGTTTGTTAAATGTTTGGATTATTAAACAAAAATTAAAGACTTCATTAAATTAAATTTATTTAACAACATATTTACCATTTTGTTCGACAATCTTCTGACATTCTTGAGCCAACTTTATAATTCCATCCTCTCACAAACATTACGCAGCAAAGAACTGATTTTGCTGCCTTTTGCAGTCTTCCAAGGAATTAAATACTTTTTTTAAGGGATTTAGTGAAGACCAGAATAAAAAGTAATCTGAAGGTCTAACATTTGCTGAATATAGCAGAAAAGTGAAAACTTACAAACCAAGCCATTTTCCTGGGTACCCCCCCCCAAAAAAAAAATTGCTGTCTAGCATTACCCTAAAGGAATATAAAATTATCCTTTTTTCAATTCTTTTCATCAATTGCTGTCTTAAGTTGGTCTGTGAAAAGTACTTGTTCCAATTAATCATTTGTTTTACAAGAAAGAACTTATAATAGAGAACTCCACTTTAAATTTTATCATATACACAACATCACCTTCTTTGATATTGTTATTAATGGTTCATGTTGCTTGCCCCTATAATCTCTTGTTGTAAAGTATTCACTTTTCATTGCATATCATCTAGAAGTGCAAGAATGTCTCCAATTGCAAGATGCTATGTTCTTTAATGAAAGTATTTATGCACTTGTGCACCAATGGGACAAATGCCTTAATCTTGATGACAATTACATGGAAAAAAGTAGGGTAATATTGGTAACATATGAACAATTTTTATTTGTATAGTACATAAACATATTGAATTAGTAAATGAATGTATCTTTCTCTTCAGACATCCACAACATATAATCATCCGTCATATATAATATCTATTAACCATACTTCTAACTTTCAAGTATATATTCTTTTTATAGAAGACAGATTTCATATTTTCTAATAAATCAAAAATGGCGAGGCCTTTTTGGTTAACTTATATTTTCAAGTATATATTCTTTTTATAGAAGACAGATTTCATATTTTCTAATAAATCAAAAATGTCAAGGCCTTTTTGGTTAACTTATATTTTAGTATCTCTCTTCTCCAAGAGGACCTACTTCTATCTTGGCCAAAATGTTTGGTGAAGTGAAAGAAATTCTACCTGTAGTCTGGAGTGGAACCATTTTGTTTAACCAATGGTTTTTTGCCTTTCCCTTGGCGTTGATTAACTTTCATTGTCTTCTCTGCCAGCAAACGCAAAAGTTCTGTGTCAACATCATCTACAAAAATAAAAGAAAAGGTATAAGGTGCTGTAAAAAGATATATGGGTCTCTTAAAGATTTTATTTTATTGGTAAGACCTTATTTTTGAAAAATTGCAACAAAAACTTAAAGCTATAAAGCAAAGGGTTGTTAATTATTAAAATTAAAAAATTAGAAGACAGAAATGATAAAATAAAGGATGATAAAAAAAATATCAAAGAAAAAATAGCAAAAGTCAATTAATGGCGTCAAACTTGGTTTTAATGCAAGAATAGGTATACAGAAGACATCTGATTATTGTTTTTTTTTTTAAGGGATTTTTTTTCCTCTGTTTGTTGCTAGCTACATAACAAAACAGCCATTTAATGCACAAAACATGGTAAGTGCATGAAATGCTGAATTAGACTCAAAAATATCGAAATAAATTTGGCAATAGTGCATTTTAAAATCTATATATTTATATGAGTAAATAATATCCTAACTTTATCAATAAAATAAAGCATTTCTCCTCATTTAGATGGGAAGATGTTTAATTGGTAAAACTTAGTGGGGAGTATATACAAATGGCCACTCTAGCAGTGTGCAAGATGTTAGGGCTATCTTGGAAAATATGGTTCGTGAATGTTTTCTTTGGATAAAGACCTGTCAAAAGGCAGATGAGCTTATAGAAGCCAACAGGTATATACAGGGTGCGATAGGTAAATTGTCAACATTTTATATTTTTAATTTTGCACATACGTGTTGTCTGTTTTTGATTTTGTCAACTGCACAGCATAGCAGGGTCAGTTGGGTACGGTCTGTGAGAAAAAAAGCACCATGACACAATTCACTCTGCCAGAAATTTGGAAATGGCATGCTGTATTACTTGGCATTCGCACTGAAATCTCCAATACAAACATTTCAGAGTGTTTGGGTGTCAATCTGATGACAGTACAGAGAATTCAGGAAGAGTTGGATGATATATCCGGTCAACATCATGGCATTTGGAGTGATCACTAGTGATGGCAATGTTATGCCTTCATTCATCTTTCTACAGGGCTTCAGACTCAACATGGAGGCCTACATCAATTGCTTTGTGGAGGTAGTGCTTCCCTGGGCCAAGAGGGTGGCTGCTGGAAAACCCTATTCATGGCAACAGGACTCTGCACCATGCCACACAAGCAGGAGAACCTAATCATGGCTGTCAGACAATTTCTACAATGTGAGACTACCCACCTCTGCAACTCGTTGCACAAAGATATAGACCCCACGTCGTAGAATTTCTGTGCGGTGGATCGAGCGAGAGGTAGGCTCACAGGCAAAAGAAAAACACAACTACAAACTTGGGTAGGACGAAAAGAGGAGGGAGGGCGTGTGACCTTTTTGTGGACGACCAACTCCGGGCTGACTCTCGGCTGGCAAGAAAAAATATATCCTAACTAACAATGTCCGGCTGCTAATGGGTCGCTCTTCGATGTTACGTGCTCCGGCCTAAATCAACCTTCCTCGAACCTAAACTAAGTCTAACTACTCGTGGCCCAAAGCGCTGCCGTATATATGGAGAATCCTCTTTCATCATTTCCAGACAAGGGACACCCACGAATAAACCCATAACTTTTTCATGACCATTTCTCTCTTTGAAGAAAGTGGACATAAAAATATTTCTTAGCCTAGCTGACTCCGATTCAGGGACATTAAATTCAAACCCTTTTAAGTTTTGACCAGAGCCGGTCTTTTTCCTATCGTCGTATTTTGACAAGTACTTAACACTTATCTACCCTTTTCGCCATATGTTTTTATCTAGATTCCTAATCTAATCATTTGGTCTTGAAGTTTGATGCCCAGGTCAAATCTAACTAATCTTCTCGCACATGTGTGCGCGCGCACGCACACACAGATGTGGGGGTGTATATATACACACACACAGATGTGCGGGCGCACACACACACACGCGTGCGCATATATCCAACTCATAGTGTCACAACAACCACATCACCCCTTACATCTGGCCACCTAATTCCCCAGACTGCAATCCCCTTGATTATTATGTGAGGTGTAGTCGAGAAAGAGACCAACAAAACTCCTTGTAACATCAAAGATGAACCGAAGGAAAGGATTATAGCAGCACTCACTAACTTAAAACAAAGAGACTTCAAAGTCGCCTGGAGGCCGAGGTTGAAGTCAATGACAATTTTATTGAATAAATTTACTCTTTAGTATTTCAAGATATTTTTGTGTAATTTTGGTAAATATATCTGTTAAAATGAAATGTCAGTGTTATTTTCATTTTTTGTGTAATTTAGATGACAATTTATCCATCGCACCCTGTAGTTTCATTCTAAAGTTTATCAGATATAGAAACATTTTACTAATGATTGTCACCAATATATATGTCAGTGTTATTTTCATTTTTGTGTAATTTAGATGACAATTTATCCATCACACTATATATATGTAAAATAACTCCTGTCACCTTAATTTTAAGAATGAATACACACTTAGATATAAAATAGTAGTTATAAAAAATTTCATAAAGACAGCACACAAGAATTCACCCTCTCATCTCTCTTACATCAGCCATACTTCTACATGCCTATCTAGACAAATTATGTTACACCTACATGATCATAGATCAATTTTAACTCATTTAAACATACAGAAAAAAACTACCAAACACCATCCAAAACACACTAGTAGAAAATACAAGTATAATAGCCTCATCCACATGTAAAAAAGATAAAAAATAATGGAAGCCCTAATAATAAAAAAAAAAAGCTAACACTCAATAATATTAACTATGAATATGGTCACAATGTGCTAACCATGTTTGGAAAAGAAAACATTCCTATAACTTTAGATACATACATAAATTTTAGTTAAAAATAAAAAATAAAAAATTGCCCTTGATAATGGCTAAAAGAATAGCTGAAAGCGCTTGGATGTACAGAGATTATGGACAGTTTTTACACACTGTGTCCAGAAAAAAAAAACACTTATATGAACACAAATGAAATGAAAAGCTAAATTCCAGTACCTTGTCAGTCGTCTTTAACAAAACGTGTGTGCATTCTTATAAAATGTCTCATCTAATTCTTAGAAATAATTCATCATCTCAAAAATCTACCCTATTTAAAAATACTGTTAAGAATTCTTATATCCTTTGGGAGATTGTATGTACAACACTAACAATCAGCATTAAATCCTTACATTGGCCACACGTGCACCACACTCTCTCATAGGTTGACTTGTCATTTGTTAAAATTTAGTGCAATTCGCACACATAGGGATCAACATATAAAAAATAACTAATATATATATATATATATATATATATATATATATAAAAGGCTAGGATGGGGTCTCAAGCCTTGGATGGCAACCTTCCTAGAGATGGTGTCTCAATAAAAAACACTCAGAGTATTTAGACTACCATGGGTGTTTGAGTTGGGTGTCAGGAAGAGCATCTGACTTTGTTAAACCTTGCTACAAATCATTACGACAAGAGATCCTTTGTCAGGCTGGATCCACCTTGTTTTGTACAAGATTAATCCTGGTCCTGCCTAAAAAAAACATGGCTCTGTGAGTGGGGGAGATGTGCACATAGTGTAGCAGTTATCAGCACAGAAAGTAGGATTGGTGTATCAAGATTAAAGTTCAGGTGAAGCTGTTGCACTCACATTCACACAAATACACTTGGAAAATTTTCAATCCATCTCTTCTTCTCCCAGCTAAGGGTTAAATAGTAGACTAGATTCTCTAGCTTTGCTTGGCAATCAGTCTAGAAGGACAACTCTGAAGACAAAATTAATTGGTCATGGGGCTAAGAACTCCACCCCCATAAAAACCTACTTGCTACAGACAACATAGCAGCAGCAGTTAGCATGGTGAGCCTTATACCCTGCAGAGACTTTCTTCGTAAAATGAACATTTTTACCAAGATATGCTTACACTTTACAGAATCAGTAAATTTTGCTGTGGATTGGGAGATTTTATCCAAGTGTTTTTTTTTTCTTTAAATAAAAATTTGTCCAAATCCAGGGCCTTCTCATTCCTGCTGGTGGAACCCCACACCCTGACTGACCATGTCTTATGGGGTGTTGCTGTGCTCACCATGCTTAGTCAGTTGGGGGTTGGTGAGGTTATTTAACCCATAGCTGGAGATTTTGAACTCAGAGTTGTCTTCCTCCTAGACCAGTTGCCATCCAAGACTATAGGACCAAGTTTATCCTACTATTTATTTATAGCTGGGGGAAGAAGAGATGGGTGCATTACCAAAGAGTATTTGCACACAAGTGAATGTAACAAACTCGACTCTCCAGTTCCTCAATCTGAGCCACTATCCATTACTTCACCATGCATTCATAAAAAAAGAAATTGTCAGTTTGAAAGAAAAAAATCTGGAAATTTTCATTTTATAATAGGATATTGAGTGAAAAAAATAGGAATATATTTTTCTCTTATGCATAAAAAAGATTTATATATATATATATATATATATATATATATATATATATATATATATGAATATGAAGAAATATAGTCTTAATGTGTGCTATATTTATCGTATAAAGTGCTCAATATCAGAGATAGAGCATGTGTAAATATAAAAGTGAACATAGAAGTCAACACTTAGAGGTGACAGTCTGTTTCATGCTAGATGCAATCGTCAGGCCACGAGTGCTGTTATTTTTCTCGGCTATTTATATATACGGGTCAGTGGTGCATTGTGGGTAGTCTATTTTGGCAGATATTTGACACAAATAAACAAATAAACGACTTCCGGTAAAATATCTGCCAAAATAGACTACCCACAATGCACCACTGACCCGTATATATAAATAGCCGAGAAAAATAACAGCACTCGTGGCCTGATGATTGCATCTAGCATGAAACAGACTGTCACCTTTAAGTGTTGACTTCTATGTTCACTTTTATATATACACACACACACACACGTGTGTGTGTAAAAATTCAGATATAACTAAAAACATATCTGTAAAAGGACAATATGAATAAAGACAAAAGGAAAACTTATCTTTGCCTTAAACTTATCTTAGGCTAAGATAAGCTTTACTTTTGTCATATATAGAACAGTTTCATTTGAAAATGAAATATAAAGAAAAGTATTTGCAAGAAAAAAGAAAAGAAAAAGTGTACTAACCTAAGAGAGAAGCCATGTCAAATGCTGTACATCCATTTTTAGCTTGCAAGGTGACCTCAGCTTTAGCATCATTGACAAGAAAAAGAGCAACAGATTTTTGGCTAAAGAGAGAAAAAGAAAAACATAACAAAAATAAAATGACACACAAGTCGAAGAAAATAAAGACCAATAAAAATAGAATAAAATTCAAGCAGTTTAAGAAAACAAAAACTATTGACCTCAGTTTAACTGCTTACCAGAACAATTTTATGAATTATTTCCGCTATCCCCTTTAAAGGATTAATTTTTTTCTTAACCCAACATTTTGAAGCATTTTTTTAAAATAAATTAAGAGCATTTAACATAGATATCATGAAAATGTCTTTCTTTTACTCATTCAGTCAGTAAAGTACCATACATGATATATGCTTTGGCGATCATGTCTCCATTGATTCTTGACTGACTAGGCAGAAGATTTTTCCCACAGTAAGTTGCACTTTCTTTCTACGGTAGATTGTTTGCCAACTAAGGCTATAGGACCCAGTCTGCCCTGTTATACAACCCATAGCTCTAAGAAGAGATGGATTCATACCTTTCCCAAGGCTATAAGCGAATGTAATTAACCCGACTGGAATTCAAACTCGGCTTTCCAATTTCAAGCCATTATCAGTTAAATAAAAAAAAAAAAATACCCTTATGTGCCAAAAGTATATATTGGAAAACATCCTATTAAAAAAAATGTACAAGTACAAAAGGCAAGCATTAATAATTTGACAATGCTGCTGCATAAAAACATGTATATATACAAAAATATTTATTAATATAGCTGGAATTCTCATTAACAAGTGGGGAAGAATTTTCATCTTTCTAACAACAATAAATATTTCACAGTTAGCTAAAAATAACAAAGACTGTAAACCTGGCTGTTTTAGCTGATCTAAAAGAATATAAAGTCACATAAGAAGTTCAGGAATTACTTATTCTTGTTTCAAAATGTAACAGAAGTCCCAAATATTTTTGGTTAAATCCATAAAGTTATTTTATAAACAAGTCTTGACATCTCAAAGAGAATATAAAAAAAATGATGGCACTTGGAATAATCCATTAAGATATTAGAACCAAATTTAATAACTGAAAAGAATTTATCTAAACTTAATATAAAAGTTGTCACAACTACTTAAAAAAAACAATGAGAGATTTAATTAATAGAAAACAAGATAATAAATAAGGTAAAATCTGAAGGAGGAATTTACAGAATAGAGTAATTTCTAAAGAGGGGGATGAATTTTTAATTTATTAATCCAACAAATTTTATTACTTAAATGTTATTTTTAGTGGATATTCATATTTGAGTAGACACTCCATTTATTTATTAAACATTTATTTATTTATTTTCATCTACTGGTTTGAATATTCAAAAAATCCTATTAGAGAAAAATATGGCCTCTCCGGCAGGATTCAAACCTGCATTCCCCTAGGAGAAACCATTATTTGATCTGTTATGCTTTGGACCTCTTGACCACAAAGTGCATTGATGGTCAAGCAAAAATAGTGCCTTTAAACACAGATTTTTCTATGACACTCAAAATAGACACGTTGGCTCAGTTTCATAAAGAATGCATCCTCTTCTTTAGAAATTGCTTTATTTATGTTAGCCTAGGAAACTGAGCAGATATGTCTATTTCAAGAGTCAGAGAAAAATCCATGTTTAAAGGCACTATTCAACTTTGACCATCAATGCACTCTGCAGCAAGAGGTCCAAAGCATGTCAGATTTAAAGATGAGAAACACAGGTTTAAATCCTGCCCGAAAGTCATATTTTTCTCTAATAGGACTTCTTGATTATTCAGGCCAGTAGACAAAAATAAATAAAATATACTGTTTAATAAATACAGAGTGTTTACTCAAATACAAGTATCCACTAAAACTAACGTTTAAGTAATAAAACAAAATAGACTGTAAAAAAAAAAAAAAAAAAGTCACAAGAAACACATAGGTTGAACATTTAAGAATTTAAATAAAAGAATATATGAACACAAAAGGGATCCTTTACATAACAACAAATGCATTAGTCATTCATTGTAATAAGTTCAACCATAATTTCTACTTAAAGAATGCACTTTTAATTGAAAGAGGGTAATTTAAGGTGAAAATGTATTGAAAGTGCACTAATTTCCGAGTCTTCCATGATAAATTTATCTCCAGGATCATACAAAATATCACCTTTCCTAACAAGACTACTGTCATAAGAATGTGAGATATTTAAAAAAAAACAATAGTAATAAAAATAAAAGTAGTAGGAAGCTGAATGAGATTGGCTAGTTGTGCATTGGAGCCAAGAATTGAAAATTTTAAGTATCCCTGTACCTTCTGTGATCCTCTTGATGTATAATTATAACCTACGTTATATATAAAGGATCTCATCAATAAAAACATTTAGTCTGAAGAAGTCCTTTTGAAGGATGAAATGCATCACAGAGTTTTGTCATTCAATCACCCACCATGAGTCTGATACTTAGAGTTTAGATATCAGAACATTTATTTTAATTAAATACTTTTATGAAAAAAAAAAAAAAAATTCATAGATCACATAAACAAGTCTTTTACAAAAAAAAAAAAAGAAAAAAGGATTCATAATCATTTTGAACTAATGTATCTTTATAGCATGAATATTTTTTTCTGTTCAAATTTTCTGACATAAGTTATTCTTTTATATATATTCAAGAGTTTTCCATACTAACATTTCAATTTTTTTTTGTCCTATATCACAATGTTTCATTCTTATCATTTGGCAGATTAAACCAACCAACACACAACAAAAATGCTTCTCTGAAAGAATTATGAGAAAAGTTTTTATGTTCACAACAAAAGTTCTCACATTACAGGAATAATTTTAAATTGACAAATTTTAAAACTCATATTAATGAGGCTTAAAAACAAAAAAAAAATGGAGGGGTAGACACACATACAAAAAAGGCAAGAAGACATATTTACCCATGGTATGTAGCTTGCATTAGTGCTGTCCAACCACTGATGGTGTCCTGCATATTGATATCACAACCTTTATCTACTAAGTACCGGACAATGTCCAGCCGTCCCATCATTGCAGCAAACATCAGTGGAGTTGCTCCGTCTTGCGGTGAACAAGCATTAACCTGCATCCTATCTTCCTTTACTATTTTGGTAATTCGGTCAAGATCACCTGCAAAAAAAATAAAATATATATAACAAAAACATACATAATAGTGATATAATAAGAATGAAAAAAAAAAATTAAAATTTTGACAAAAAACAATTGAACAGAATGTTTTAAAAACTACACTCTTCAGAATTTTACCCTTGTATCAGACTGGTGCTTAGTCCTTATGCAAATTCCAACTATGTCTAAAATTTAAAGTTAGCTTTACTTGTACTTTTACTAATCCTTAATCAGCAGGAGTCTAGTATTAAATGATTTTTGAACATAAATGTTTACAAATCAGAGAAATTATTTTTTGTAATAAAGTGTTCATGATAGAAGAAGAAAAGAAAGCAAAATAAAAAAATTCAGAATTTTAGTATTAAATAATGATTGAGACATGTAAAATAATTAGACACTTATTTTGTTAATAACATTATATTCATTTAAAGATATATGTAAATAAAAGTTTTTTAACAAAACAAAAGCATTAATATTATTTTATGAATATCATTATTTTATGCAGAAATTAGTAATCTTTTCATTTGTTTTCCTCTTTCAATGTTGGTAGCATTTTTTTTTTCAGCTTTTGTAACAAACACAAAAATTAGATGATTATTAACAGAGACCCCACAATATTAAGTTGAAATTACTCTATCCTTCAAATTAATGCATATTAACAGTATTGCCCAAGCAAAAACAACACTACAATATTTTTGCTGTGTTACTTTTGTGACTCAATTGACACTTTTGTGATGCCAACAAATACTCATTGTCACTTTGGTAATACTTGTTGTAGTAGAGACTTTGTAATCAAATACAACTATTGTACGCCATTGAACAATAGTGATGTCAGACGCCTTCAAATAATCTCACACTAATAGTACTTGCTCAGTAATACTCGCTAGACAAATAACCCGTATAGTGATCCATATAGTATAGATAGACTAGAATTGCAGATCAATCTAGACATCATGTGACTTCCTATATATGTGTTTCCTCTATGGTCACGTGATCCACTTAATTCAATAATGGATCGTCTGCGTTTGCTCACTGGTGATCTATGTTCAAACTCAAGTGTTGGTAGCGACACTTTATTCCTATATAACAGTTACACTAATGAACCTGGGAGGGTAGACATCTAGAAGGAAAACCCTGATTTCAAACTTTCACTGCACTGTAGCCATAGCTAATCATAGGAAAGACTTCAGGAATAAATCCCGAGGATAAATACTGAAGTCAGATTCCCAAAAGCAAAGTTTGATATTGCATCTAACCTCATTCTAGCAACTCCTGTGATGAAACTAGTGCCAAACAGTAGCAGACCCCCTACTCTTTCCTTGGATAACATCGATGACATGGAGAGAGGAAATGAGCAATTGCTGATCTCACATAAAAAAAATTCTGCCCAGACCTGTGCTCAGCATTGCCTCACCTGCATTCAACAGGTAAAATAAATGCTATATTACCTATATCAGCTGACTTAAAAAGGAACTCTCTAAATGCTGGACAATAATCTCTTAAAACTAATAAATGCTACACACTCACAAGATCATTATAAGAAAGATCAGCAACAATTAGACTGTAGCATGAAATTTGAAAGGCATATATGAGAAGTAATGTCGTCACATTGCCAACAGTCAAGTGAAGCAACATTGTAAAAAATGAAAAGAATAAAAATTAAAGCATTGGTTTGTGAATTTCGTGACAGTGTTGTTACCTAGAAAGGGTTACTGAATGAGGAATAACCAAAATGGAGGTTGGAAATGAAATGGTAATCTTTATAACATCAACAAAATACAATACTCGCCAGCGGCGTGAAGTAGGTAAACCACTACTAGAGGTGGCCTACTTAGGATATTATATTTCTCCAACTTACAATAGTGTCCAAGGTATTTATGAGGATTGGGACATACTCATTAACGTTCATAGGTACGGCATATAACACTTATCCTCCTCCCCCTTCTTCCCTATCTCCCTTCTCCCCTTATTCATCCTCTTCCTTATTTTTCTTCTTGTCATACTTCTCCTCCTCCTTCTTATGCTCCTCCTCTCCCTTTTCCTTTCCCCCCCTTACTCTTTGTTGTAATCTAGAAAAGGTTACTGAATGAGGAATAACCAAAACAGAGGTTAGAAATGAAATGGTAATCTTTATAACATCAACAAAATACAATACTCGCCAGCGGCGTGAAGTAGGTAAACCACTACTAGAGGTGGCCTACTTAGGATATTATATTTCTCCAACTTACAATAGTGTCCAAGGTATTTATGAGGATTGGGACATACTCATTAACGTTCATAGGTACGGCATATAACACTTATCCTCCTCCCCCTTCTTCCCTATCTCCCTTCTCCCCTTATTCATCCTCTTCCTTATTTTTCTTCTTGTCATACTTCTCCTCCTTCTTCTTATGCTCCTCCTCTCCCTTTTCCTTTCCCCCCCTTACTCTTTGTTCTAATCTAGAAAAGGTTACTGAATGAGGAATAACCAAAACAGAGGTTAGAAATGAAATGGTAATCTTTATAACATCAACAAAATACAATACTCGCCAGCGGCGTGAAGTAGGTAAACCACTACTAGAGGTGGCCTACTTAGGATATTATATTTCTCCAACTTACAATAGTGTCCAAGGTATTTATGAGGATTGGGACATACTCATTAACGTTCATAGGTACGGCATATAACACTTATCCTCCTCCCCCTTCTTCCCTATCTCCCTTCTCCCCTTATTCATCCTCTTCCTTATTTTTCTTCTTGTCATACTTCTCCTCCTTCTTCTTATGCTCCTCCTCTCCCTTTTCCTTTCCCCCCCTTACTCTTTGTTGTAATCTAGAAAAGGTTACTGAATGAGGAATAACCAAAACAGAGGTTAGAAATGAAATGGTAATCTTTATAACATCAACAAAATACAATACTCGCCAGCGGCGTGAAGTAGGTAAACCACTACTAGAGGTGGCCTACTTAGGATATTATATTTCTCCAACTTACAATAGTGTCCAAGGTATTTATGAGGATTGGGACATACTCATTAACGTTCATAGGTACGGCATATAACACTTATCCTCCTCCCCCTTCTTCCCTATCTCCCTTCTCCCCTTATTCATCCTCTTCCTTATTTTTCTTCTTGTCATACTTCTCCTCCTTCTTCTTATGCTCCTCCTCTCCCTTTTCCTTTCCCCCCTTACTCTTTGTTGTAATCTAGAAAAGGTTACTGAATGAGGAATAACCAAAACAGAGGTTAGAAATGAAATGGTAATCTTTATAACATCAACAAAATACAATACTCGCCAGCGGCGTGAAGTAGGTAAACCACTACTAGAGGTGGCCTACTTAGGATATTATATTTCTCCAACTTACAATAGTGTCCAAGGTATTTATGAGGATTGGGACATACTCATTAACGTTCATAGGTACGGCATATAACACTTATCCTCCTCCCCCTTCTTCCCTATCTCCCTTCTCCCCTTATTCATCCTCTTCCTTATTTTTCTTCTTGTCATACTTCTCCTCCTTCTTCTTATGCTCCTCCTCTCCCTTTTCCTTTCCCCCCCTTACTCTTTGTTGTAATCTAGAAAAGGTTACTGAATGAGGAATAACCAAAACAGAGGTTAGAAATGAAATGGTAATCTTTATAACATCAACAAAATACAATACTCGCCAGCGGCGTGAAGTAGGTAAACCACTACTAGAGGTGGCCTACTTAGGATATTATATTTCTCCAACTTACAATAGTGTCCAAGGTATTTATGAGGATTGGGACATACTCATTAACGTTCATAGGTACGGCATATAACACTTATCCTCCTCCCCCTTCTTCCCTATCTCCCTTCTCCCCTTATTCATCCTCTTCCTTATTTTTCTTCTTGTCATACTTCTCCTCCTTCTTCTTATGCTCCTGCTCTCCCTTTTCCTTTCCCCCCCTTACTCTTTGTTGTAATCTAGAAAAGGTTACTGAATGAGGAATAACCAAAACGGAGGTTAGAAATGAAATGGTAATCTTTATAACATCAACAAAATGCAATACTCGCCAGTGTCGTGAAGTAGGTAAACCACTGCTTGTGGTGGACTACTTAGACAGTATATTACCCCCACATTCAATAGTGTCCAATGTATTTATGAGGATTTGAATATATCCATTAGTTTTCATATGTACAGTATATAACTCATAGTAATTGTAAATTCAATCTCTGGACTGGGCAATACTGTTATAGTGAACGTATGGTTGCAAAGGGAAGAACAAACAAGGATTAAAATTTCAACAACATTTATTGATCAATTTTCGGAATATATATATATATATATATATATATATATATAGCTGTGTAAAAAGGTGTCAAATTGTTGACATGTGGAAGGGCAAGAAAAAACTGAGCCGTACTCAATAAGAACAAGACATCTCTAGACATGGACAGAGAATATGATCTGTCTACCCCTGTAGATTAAATTCAAAATTCATAGAAGGTTACCTGGATTAACAGGCACCTGATGAAGGTCAGAGAATACAATGGCTGAAACATTGTGATAATGAAAACAAAGATGAGGACAATAGTTCAAGTGTAAATAATGTAAATAATAATTCCTCATTCTAGAAATTCAAACAAAACTAGTGACAAAGTGAGAATATCAGTCATTTGTAAAAATTGGTATAGAAAACAAATGAAAGAGTAAGAGTCACATGACGTGACAATGAATACAAAATCCAACAGGAAGTTGGAAAATATTATCTTGGTCTAATGATTGAAGGCAGGAAGAAAGCCAAGAATTCAACCCTAAAGAGAAGATGAGAATATATATTCACAGGAATATGGATTCCAAGAATTGTTCAAATGACTGAACACATTCATTGTGCAAGTATATAATCTTTAAGAAAAGACAAAACTGATCCATTTTTTGTTATAGAAAAATATTCTTGAACAAGCCTGGTTAATATACTAACTGGTGTAACACATTTCTAGCAACAATTTTTTTCCTGTTCAACCATGTTTTTTTCTGGCAGAGAACATTCTCTTTCCTAATAAGATTGTTTGAAGAAGGCTGTAGAATGCATCAGCCAAAAGAGCATTATATAAAAACAAAAAAAAAACCCACAAAGAATGAGTTCAGTCATCCAAACAACTCTTAAAATGGTAATGACTCTTCTCAAAATTATAGAAGGTATCTTTACAGTATAGGATGGATTGGCTGGAACCTTGTAGTAACAACAAAAGGAACACAAAGGAGGAGTTCAATAATCCAGACAAATCTTTTCAAAATTATAGGTGTCTTTACCATGTAGAATGGATTGGCTGGAACCTTGTGACAGTAACAAAAGTAACACAAAAAAACGAGTTCAATAGTCCAAACAACTCTTGAAATGATAATGACTCCTCAAAATTATTACTTGACATTAAGACCATTTTATACATTCTATATTTTATGAGTTATCTCTTTGAATAAAAAGGAATATAAATATTTTATTCATCTAAAATATCCACTTGTTTAAACAGTGTTGATTGAATAAAAAGTTTTGTTTGAAATCCCATGGCTGCCAAATATGGACACCTGACAAAAACCAGAAGGTACAAGGGACTGAAATTTTGTGACTATAACAATGAAAACGAAGATAAAAGTTCAAATAAATCAGATAATAATTATGATATTTCCTCATTTTAGAAATCACCAGAGAAATTAAAAATATGTCTACATAGTAATTTTCATTTGGCAATGTAAGATTTAAAGCAGAAACATACCATGTTTTGCAGCATCAATTATATCTGGTTTTACTTCTTCCGGAGCTGCAATAAAGAAGAAATGAATCAAGTTTACTACAAGGTGGTGCTGAAATAGGAAATCCTGATGTTTGCTCACAAATTGTAAAGTAGCATTTACATTAGCATTCCCCCTCATCAATGTAAGTGTAAAGTCAAATAGCTTTATAGAAGCTAATAATAACTTACAATATAAATAATGACAACATTAATGATAGTGAGACAAGATAAAAAAAAATATACTGAATTTACCTCTTACCAGAGTAAAATGTATCTGTTAGCAGTATTAGATGTTGGATTTGAAATTCTTAGTTGAAGCAGTGTCAATTTATCTTTGACTAGTGTTTCTTTTGTAGCAGTCCAGGGGTTTATGTGTTGTTAAATTAGGAACATGTGTTTATTCCTGCTAAAAGAAGGTCCACTATAAGAACATGGCGGACTCAGAGATTGAATCCGCCATAAAGAAGTGTAAAGAAAACCACAAGTGGGCAAAATGCAGATCTCTGTCAGAGATCACATTTTGTAAATGTGTCCACTGAAATGCAAAGTAAAAAGAGAACGAGGCAAGAAGTCGCCCAGTATTTATAGTGTAGGGAGAGCGCCCACCAGTGAACAATTTAGACAAATACAATATAATATTCTTCTCTTGCTGATAGATTTTTTTTTACTCCTGTGGCAGTGGAGACTTCAGGGGTTATTGGCCCTCGTTTGATGGTGTTCCTTCGGAGGGTTGGCGCGATTGCGTCTCGGTTAAGGAACGAGCCTCGCGAAACAGAGTGGTTCTTGCAGTGTGTCTCACTGGCGACGGTTCGAGGTAATGCTTTCTCCATCATAGCGGCTGGCAGAGGATAGAAAAAAAAAAATTTTGTTTATAGTTACGTTGTTCTGGAATTGTCATCATTGGCCGACTGAACTTGCTTTGTTTCAATTATTGTTTCCCTTAGATTGAACTTACCATTTCTTTTTATACTATAATGTATTTCAGTGTTATCCAATAAATCGAATTTAGACAATTAAGGAGGAGTTAACTCCAACACTTTCATCTTAATTTCAGTTGGTTTTTATCACAATCTTTAGATTATCATTCTACGTGTTGATACTTGAACTTGCATTTCTTATCCTCAGGAGAACCTGCCTTTCTGTGGTAGCTACCTTATTGATTTGGCCATTCATTCAAATCTAGCCATATAACCTGGTATGGCATCACTTTTGTTTATATGCACAAGTAGGTATTATCAACTGAATTTAAAAGGAAAGAAATACACATTAATATTAAAAGACATCCATGTTTGAGGGATGAATATATTCAACCACAGTAAAAAGATACTTAAAAGTTTTAGCCCAATAACTTAATGTTCCGTTTCAGTAATAAGAAAATACAGTATATTCAAAGTTTGCTTTTTATTTATCAGAAGATATAATATATTGAAGATAAAGGCAAGACTTTCATGGTGGACAAAATATCTTCACAAAAATGTAATGTAATTTCATAAAGAAAAACATGATATTCACAAACCTTTGAAAAGGCCTATACTTTAAATAATGCTTTAAAAACATGTTTTAGCAGAAAGATAAAAAATTTTGGATGAAATTAAAAAAAAAAAACATTGTGTATTTAATAAACTAACCAAATACCTGTCTTGCAAACAGAAAAAAAATGTTTTGATGTCATAGAAGTTCTCTTCTTTCTCTAAAATTTCTGTATAAACAACATTTTCAGCAAGACAACTATTTCATAAATTTATTTTTATCATTATACTAAGTCCACTTGAATTTCCTACTCTGGACATAGTTACATAGAGAAATATTTGAATAATGTTCTAATGTTTATATTAATAATAATAAAAATGAATTCAGCAAACTTAATATTTTTTCGTTTGTTTAAATAATATGGTACAGTTTTAAGAAAATCTAATTAAATATATTATTTTGACTTTTATAGATAATTCCATAAATTGTTTTTCATCTCCACTTGACTATTTTGTAGTAATATGAAACAGCAGACAACAATACTCATTAAGAACACCATAGGTTTTCTAACTTATGACTGAATTTTGACAAGACAAATATAAATTCTTCCTATACAATCATGATTAATTTAAAAATAAAACTTTATCAAAAAAAACATTTCTTATATATATAGCAAATTTTAAAATAGGAATTAAAAATAAATAAAACAGAAGAAATATTTATTAAAATGTTTTTAAGATTTTATGCAAATTAAATATTACTATTTATTAGTGTGTGTGTGTGTGTGTATATATATATATATATATATATAAGGCTGGTAAACATTATTAATTGCATATTACAATCTATTTTTTTCTACTAATATAAAGTGGGGACACACAGACAAAATTTAGCTGTATGCAAATTTATAAAAGATAAAGTAAAAAACAAAACTCAAATTAATTAATTATAAAAAAAATTTCAATAAATCACAAATTATTCTTTATCCTCTTCAAAAGAAGATTTGAAATCCCATTTTTTAAAATTTTTTTCAAAATCTTAGAACAAATGGATATTTTTATTTTCAGGATAAAAATGTTTACAAAGCTTTAGCCAAGTCAGTCAAAAGGTTTCATGGAAGTCAGATATATGTTTCATTATTTTTTCAGGTAACTGTCTAAATAATATCAATTAGTATACTGAAATTGCCACCTAGCTAATATTTGGCAAGGATTTTCTACCAAATTCAACCAATCTGCAATACTTAATGAAACAAGTCTGTAATTTTATGTTAGTAATATCTGATAGGAATATGAGGGGAAGGTATGTGTTTTTCAGAGACTTTCTTCAAGCATTCAATCCTCTTCTTGCAAAGATGTAAAAAAATTCTGTTTTCTCTCCTTGTAGGTTGTGCATTTATATAACTTTCTATCCAAGATGTTTTGCTTGTCGGGCTGTTGTTTTATGATGGATATGTGCATAAACCCAAGCTAGACAGTTCGTCATTTCATCAGCTGCATCCTTTCCTCTCGCAAGTTTGGTCCAAGAAAAGTACATTCTCCGACTTTTGTTTATTTTATGCTGCTTGGCATGATTTGTCTAGTGGCGGTCTGCATGCTGATTGGACGAGCTGGGGACTGATTGAGAGCGAGGCCAACGGCAATGATTGGTGCGTTGGCTGTATTTTCGGTCAATAAAAACAGTCTGGGACATTGGCTGGGTGTGCAGCTGGGACCTGTTCCAGCTGGACAGTCGAACTCTCTACCTCTGAGCATAGAGGAACCTGGACGATGCTCCGCCGAAGGGCAGAGTCTCGTTCGGGGAGGTAGACTGACCCTGAACACATTTATACACATTCAAATAGGGAATATTTTTGGCCGAGCCTACGGGCTCAGAGAGCCCACATTAAACCCGGTTTTGTGCCACATGCAACCCTCGTGGGGGGGGGGGGTAGCTGAATATAGCAGCTGGGACTGTGGTGACATGCACTGTTATAGAGTTTCATATTAAGTTACGACTGTTTATTTTTGCCTGGAAGCTGGACACTATCTTCGAACCTACCACTAGAGTGAATGGTGTAATTACCAGTGTCTACCGAAACGTGGGAGGAACACACTGAACGACAACAAGCTATTTCGGCAAAATGGGAGACAAATTTGACCTAAAGCTAATCCCAGAGTTCGATGGTACCACCTCTGTTTTGGAATGGGTGGAGAAGGTCAAATTGATTTGTCATCTGTGCGGCGTGAAGTACATCGAGAAGGTGATTCCATTACGGTTGACGGGCGGCACTTTTGCGGTGTATCAGCAACTAAGTGACAAGGAAAAAGAAGATCTGGCTAGAATCAAAGCTGTACTTTACAACGTGTTTGCTGTTGACCCTTATACTGCATATGAGCAATTTACGGCTTGAAGTTTACAGCCATGTGAAACTGTGGATGTCTATTTGGCTGCATTAAAGAAACTGGCAACCCTGTTTGGCGGACTGCTTGAACGAGCGTTGGCGTGTGCATTTGTAGCAGGGCTTCCGGACAGAGTAAAACAACTGTGTCAACACGCTAGCGCTTGACAAACTAGTGGACCGGCTCGAACTATCCTTAAGGATTCCTCAGCCCCAGAGGAATCTTTCGCAGTGGCCGCACAAGCAAAACAAAGTAGTGTCAGAGCTTCCCCCGGGTCGGGTCCACGTGCTGGTATAATTTGCTACAAGTGCAAGGGCCAGGGTCACATGGCTAGGAATTGCGCGAATGAAAAACGACAAGATGGCGCCAATCTCATCCCCAAATGACATCTAAACAAGGCGCTGCCAATCATCCGAGTCCGCGTTGGCAAGACGCCATGTTCAGCCCTCCTCGATTCTGGCTGTTCTTGAACAATAGTAAATGCGAGACTCTGCCGCACCTGGAAGAAGAGAAGCGTCAAGGTAACCACTATAAACAGTGAAACGTGCGTGTGTCACGGGATAGGGGCGGTGAGGATCTGCACAGACACTGGGAACTTCACCGACATCGAAGCGCTGGTGATGCCTGAGAAGCCATTAAACTTTGACGTGCTGCTAGGCTATGACACCATCAAAGCATTAGGGGGTGTTCTCATCATGCAAACAGGTACCGTGAAGTTTCAGGAGGTGGCCCCGTGTGTGCAGCACTAAAAATCGACCAACCTGACTTCAGTGTTGAATTCGACCAGCGTCAGAAAACCTGGACTGCCTTGTGGAAATGGATGGCAGACAGGGTACCAGTCAAGCTACAAGACAACATAGCTGAATACCATGTACCCAACCAAATACGACCTGCTTATGAAGAGGAGCTGCGTGCATGGATTAAAGATGGCTGGTTGATTCCTTATCCTCGTAAAAAACTTGGTCCTCCTAAGGGTCTGATCCCATTGATGGCAATTGTGCAGTAGAGCAAATCCAAGGTGAGGCCGGTGATGGGTTTCCGGATGTTAACCAAGTACATCGACGCATTTACGGCTGATGCTGATGTTTGTGCCAGCAAGTTGAGGGAATGGCGACAGCAGGGATCTAATGTTTCCCTGCAGGATTTAAGAAAAGCCTATCTGCAAGTCCGGGTCAGTGAATCATTGTGGCCATTTCAGACAGTGATGTTTGCCAGACTGGGCTTTGGCCTAAACATAGCCCCGCAAATAATGAAAACCATTATCAGTGTCGTGTTGTCTCAAGAAGAGACAGTTAAAGAAGGGGCATTGGCGTACATTGATGATATCTATGTGAACGAAGATGTCGTGTCATCACTGTACGTAAAGGCGAAACTGGCACAGTTCGGCTTGACCTGCAAGGACCTGGAACAGCTAGAAGACGGCGCCCATGTGTTGGGTCTGGATGTTCGAGGGGAACATGGAACCTTGCAATGGAGACGCGGAACTGCAGTTCCTGATATACCCGATGTCTTAACAAGACGGGCTATTTTTTCCCTCTATGGAAAGCTTGTGGGGCACATGCTGGTATGCAGATGGCTTCGCGTGGCGGCAGGCACCATGAAACGTTGGGCGAGCGCGGTCACCAAAGGATGGGATGATGAAACGACTGACACACTGATCATTCGCATGGTGACGGAGACCATAGCGAGAGTAAAACAGAATGACCCTGCCAGAGGGAATTGGTGCATGACCAGAGAGGAAATGAATGTCTGGGTCGATGCAAGCTCCATAGCAATTGGAGTCCTACTGGAGGGGGATGGAAAGGCAATCGAGGATGCATGCTGGTTGCGACCAACGAACGATGCTGCGCACATCAACCTGGCACTCCAGTGGAGGGTAAAAAAGTTGCATCTGCAGACTGACTCATTATGCGTATACCATTGGGTGTCGGACACCTTGACAGACAAGGCCAGGGTGTGCACCAAGGCAGCCAGCGAGATGCTCATTAGAAGACAGCTGAGTACTATTAAAAACTTGGTCACTGAGTACGATCTGTTCATGGATGTAACACTGGTAACATCTAGCTGCAACCTTGCTGACAAATTGACTCGGATACCACAAAGATGGTTTGACGCTGTTAAAAAGGACGTCGAGCCTGTACCACCGATGTGCGCTGCGTCTGTGGAGGAGCCGGACGAGATAATGAGGATACATCATTGTAGTGGGCACCCCGGCATAAGAAGAATGTGCTATTTTGTACGGTTGACCAATCCGTCAGTATCTACAAATGCTGTGAAGGCAGTGGTCAGGGGATGCCGAACATGCCAGTCAATAGACCCAGCACCAGTTAAATGGCGAAAAGGAAAGCTGGGAGTAAGACGCACATGGAGCAGGCTGGGTATGGACATAACCCATTACGGCGGCCAGAATTTCCTCATGCTGATTGATTGCGGGCCCATCAGATTCGCAGTCTGGCGACTGTTGTCACAACAGGACTCGTCAAGCGTGATCCGCCAATTGGAGTCGGTGTTCTATGAACAAGGACCACCGGAAGAAATCCTCACTGATAATGACACTGCCTTCTGCAGCAGACAGTTCCGGCACTTCCTGGATGAATGGGGGATCCAGCTTCGACTGCGATGTGCACATGTGCCAAGTGGTAAGTGGTAATGGCATAGCGGAAAGATGCCACCGAAGTATAAAGAGGGTCGCTGCCAGAAAGCAGTGCACAGTCATGGAAGCTGTATACAGATACAACACGACACCGAAGGACAACGTATCTGCTTTAAGTGCCCCCGCCAATGCGATATATAGCTACCAGGTAGGGGTCAAAGGGATCGACGGCGAGTACCTACCCGATCGACGAGAAGTGCGTGGATTGTTCGAGATAGGAGAGGCCATCTGGGTAAAGCCTCCCAATAGTCAGTGCACCAGCCAATTTAAAAAGGGTCGTGTCACCGGTATCGTCAGCGAGCACACCATATTGGCCGATATACTTCCACGACATGTGAGGGATCTGCGCCCTGTCCTCAACACAACCCCCTCCATGAGCGACGGTGAAAATGATTCGGCGGAAGGTGAATTGCTAATTGAGCCTGTAGATAGCGATTCACACGAGGGCCCACCGAGTGGCCCTGATAGCTCTGACAGTTTGTCTGAAAGCTCGTCTGAAGAAGTTCTGATAGTGCCCCTTTGGAGAAGCACCTGAAACAAAAGACCACACTCGCACTGTTATTTGTGTGATCAGGAGACCAGGGGGGAGTGTAACAATAACTATTCGTACTTACTATGTTTTGCTTATCGGGCTGCTGTTTTATGATGGATATGTGCATAAACCCAAGCTAGACAGTTCGTCATTTCGTCAGCTGCATCCTTTCCTCTCGCAAGTTTTGTAAAAGGAAAGTACATTCTCCGCCATTTGTTATTTCATGCTGCTTGGCACGATTTGTCTAATGGCGGTCTGCATGCTGATTGGTCGAGCTGGGGACTCTGATTGAGAGCGAGGCCAACGGCAATGATTGGTGCGTTGGCTGTGTTTTTGGTCAATAAAAACGGTCTGGGACATTGGCTGGGTGTGCAGCTGGGACCGTGGTGACATGCACTGTTATAGAGTTTCATATTAAGTTACGACTGTTTATTTTTGTCTGGAAGCTGGATGCTAGCTTCGAACCTACCGCTAGAGTGAGCAGTGTAATTACCAGTGACTACCAAAACGTGGGAGGAACACACTGAACGACAACATATTATCTGATTGTCATGTGTGCATATCCAAAATTCAGCTGGGTTCACTCACTTGTTTAGACCAGTGACATCCTTTGAGGACCAATTCTGCGCTTGGTTGCTTTGAGGTCATCTTCTAGATCAAACTAACAGAGTTCTTAGGTTTTTTTTTATGTTCTGAGGTGGTACCAAGTACAAAACTTACTTTGGTATCTCTTAGGGTCAACTCTTCTTAGATCAAGGTTCCTGATAGACATTAAATTTGATTCAGGCTTTTGCTATTTCCTGTCATGAATCACAAACTACAGTCAGACAAACAATCATTTTCAAAGAAAAATTCATTACTCACTGAAGTTAATTTCTCTGCAGTCAAAAAGAGAAATTATGAACAGCAGTAAATTTAGGATGTCTTACCCTGAATAATTTGCAAACTAATCTTGCAAGTCATTAATATTGTAATGAATTTGATCCTCATGAGGTACCTGACTATTGCAGTATGTACCAGATGAAAGTAAGATTAGTAAGTACCAAATTATTATCATGCTTCTCAATGGGGTAATGGTTAAAAAACTAATTTAATAGACTCTTACTATTGTAGTGAGTTTGAGTCTCACTGGGTGCCCAATTTTGTGGTGATTATCCAAGTAAATACCAGTTTATTAAGTAATTTGCCTTGTGACTGAAATATATATGTTTATAGATTGATAAAATATAGTTTTATGCTATACTATCTTTATGGGTAAAAGTGCTCAATATCAGGGATAGAGCACATGTAAATATAAAAGTGGACATTGATGTCAACACCCAGATTTGTCAGTCTGTTTCATGCTAAACTCAATCGTCATGGCCTGACGGTGCTAATATCCACTTTTATATTTAGAAATTTATATAATTACATTACTACTGATCCCAGAGGTTGGTGTTCAAACCTAGGTAAAACCTAAAACATTGAATGCTGATTTTCAAGGTAGAAAAATGAGCATTCTTGCTTCCTATCCTTTTGTCCCATACTATACAAAGACAAAACATGTAGTAACTGTATACACTCAACAAAATCCTACAAGATTTTCTCAAGTGATAAATTTCTTTAGATTCTTGGCAATACAAAAATTAGTTTTTTTTTTCTTCTTATAATCTTTAAAAGGGGATACATAGGTACCATGTCAATTATAATTGGCAAGTCGAGTTCAAATTTCGGCATAATCTTCAGCATTTACTTTCAGGCTAATGCCCTTGGGAAAGGAATGAATTTCCTTCACCAGCTATGAGTTCAAATAGTAGGGTAAACTGGGCTCTCTAGCCTTGGGTAGAAAAACTTAGGAAAGACTACTCTGCATTCAAAACCATGAATAAGGCAATGGTAAACCACTCGACTGTCTTTCCTAAGAAGTCATGGTGTTCAAACAGATAATAAAGAAAAGGAATCTGTAGAAAACATGTTCGCAATGTCCTGAAACCATATTCCAAACACTCTTGCTGTATGCCGGGAAGCTTCATCGGTGATGTTTATTCCTGGTATCATTGAAGGTTTTGGGTCTCTGGAAACATCAGACCCCTTGTAACCCAGGTGACCAGGCCAAGTGCAATCACCTCCCAGCCTCTGAATAGAATCCACAAATCTCAGGCTGGGCCACTTATTGGTCTGTTTCTTTTTGGTTTTCAGCCAATGAAAATTGGTTTGGCAGTTTATGTGGTCTCTGTTTGCCTATTTAATATTGATGACTTTCTCTGCCATTTTCTGGGGGTGTGAGCCACTTAGTCTTTTCTTGATTTGTCTTATATTGGTATTTGCTATTTCTGTATTCTTTTGTGTATATATACACACACACACACACACATAGTATTATGTAAGAATAATTTTAGTTTGACTTGCACCTAATTTAATCAGAAATCCATAGTTGCAATGTCCTGAAAGAACATAGCATTAACAAAAAAAAAAAAAATCCTTAAAATCAAGAATTTTTTAAAGCATTAAAAACAAAACATAAAAGTGGAATTTAATTTAGAATAACATATTAGTAGGTAACCAACAACTTACAGACTTTTGGTTTGTTTGTGGTCTTTCTGTCAAGGTAGCCTCGCACCTCACGTTTTCCTCGAATCGTGGCTATCTCCAGAGCTGTTCTGTTGTTGATGTCAGTCAAATTTGGGTCCCCTCCCCTTTCAATAAGTACCTGTGCTGTCGTCATGTGTCCATTTTGGGCCGCAGCCATAAGTGGAGTAAGTCCATTGGACGGTGTTTGGTAATTAACTTCGTACCCTCTGTCAAGAAGGAGACGCAAAACAGAATCATGGCCATTTTGAGCAGCAGACATCAAAGGAGTGATTTCACAGTCTTTACCTGAAATGAAAGAATGGAAAACTGCATTAGCTACCAAACCTTCACCAAGTAATAATAAATTTAAACATTTTTGTCAGAAGGTGTGAATTATTTTAATGATTATTCAAAAAAAAAAAAGAATTAGTGAACAAAATTCAAGTTATAAATATTTGTACAATTTCTGCACCTCAGTCCTACATGCTTTTTGCTCTTCATTAATGACCTGTCTAATAATATTCTCAGATCATTAGTAAAGATTTATGCAGATGATACTACTGTTTATAAATGCCTGACACAATAGATCCCCCCCATGCGATTGGATCAGGTCATGTATATAGAAGTGGACGGTAAATGATTTATCTGAGTGTGAAGTGTCCAGCATTTTTATGACCAGCAGTAAAGTTTATGAAGCAAAATCTTCACTGGCCAAAAGGAAATAAAATAAATAGATAAATAAATGAAAACTTTCAGGAGCAAGTGCCAATTAGACAAGGAGTTATCATTATTTACACATTGACCATTGTCCTTATTTTTGTTGTTGCTAGCATGTTTAGGCTGAAATACCTTCCAGTCTTCAACAGATGCTTGTCAGTTTGAGTAATGTACAGTGAATTTTAGCGAGTGCAGTCAAGCATGACCACAAGTAGCACTCATCAGCAGTTAGATTAGGTTTAAGACTCCAAGTCTCCACTCAGGATTGTCCCACAGCCTAGTGGATTCAAAGCATTGGTTTATGAATCTGATGATAGGCATATCATAATTTCCAAGCATTAAGTCAGAACAGTTTTTAATTTTTAATTTTTATTTTATGTTTAGGTACTTGTATAATAAATTGTTTTTATAACCCAACACTCTTTAAGATTTAAGGCTGATGCACACATCAACAGATTGTGCTATTTCTAGCTGCAGCAGATTGCAAAATCATGTGACTTTTTTTTTTTTTTTAAATATATTGCCACAAGTGGCCAGGCTGTTGGGCAATGGACATTTTTATTGAGACGTGTTTTCTAGATAGATAACTGACCAAGGCTAAAAAGCTTCTGTTTATACCCGTTAGTTGAGGACTTGTGACAATGCCCTAGGAGGCACAGTGGACTAATGGTTAGTGGCTTGGATTGAGAAATTGGAGAGCCAAGTTTGAATTCCAGTCAAGTCCATTACATTCATTTACGTGCTAATACCCTTAGAAAAGGTATGAATCTATCTCTTCTCTCTCCAGCTATAGACAAAATAGCAGGACAGACAGGGTCCTGTAGCCGTGAGTGGCAACCAGTCTAAGAAAAAGAAACTCTGAATTCAAACCAAATTGCAGTATCATAAAAGTGTGTATAAATGTGGCTGGGCACCACTTGTGAATCCAAATTCCCACTGAAACTCCTATGACGGATTTGAAGGTCCCAATGAATACAACCTTTGCTACACTTGGTCAGCTTTTGTTCAGATGTAGTAGGTTTATTTGACGGAGGCAGCTCAACCAACCAGATGAATGCTTCAAAAGGTACAGGACAGTGTCCTAGCACAATCATCGACTGCTTTTGTTTGCCCAATTACACACGTGAGGCTTGGATCAACCAATGGTATGGTTTCCAGGCACTTTCCAATCGTGCCACATCCAGGGGTAGTTTCTCCCAGGCTGATATTATCAAGAAGTCACCTCCTTGACAAATCAACTATGTTGAGATACAAACCCCCCATTTCAATGGTTGGAACACTAACACTTTAACTATTTGGCCACATGCCTACAAACAAATGAAAAGAAGAAACATAATACATTCTATGGTTGTTCTTTTTTTTTATTTCTATAACACCCTTCCTGCAACTCTATCTTAGGTAATAATAACTTTTGATTAGATTATAGACTACCTATATTTTATATTTTTTCCGTTATCAAAGTTACCCACAATGATTTGAATGTTAAATTGCATATGACTAACTTTTGATAAGATTTCAATATGATCTAACCATATTGATATCATCTTGTTTGAATGTAATAGTCACCATAGGTTTTTGTAAAATGCAAGCCTGAATAAATTTTTTTTAAAAAAACTAATCATATAATCATTTTTTCTTTTCCAAGATAATGATTTAAAAAATTTTTTTTTTTTCTATGTCCTCTTCCATTTTTGATTTGCTTCTGACAACATTCCTTCAATAATTTGAAATATAAAAATAAGCAGCATTTATCAGTGCTATGCAATGCATGCAATTTTCAAATCAAAAGCCAACCCAAGTACAGGAAACCTAGTCTTAACAAAATTTTAGAATCTTCTTTTTTTTAATGAACATCAGAACTTTTTCGCAAATGAAAAAGTTTTCCATTCAATCATAAGTATTTTTTTTTTTTTTTTTAATCAGTATCACCCCATACAAGGCAGTAATGCCATTAAAATCCAAAAGGTTACAGGGTGTGGAAGAATTAGAAATGCAAACAATAATAATGAGCAGAAAGAGGAGAGGACAGTAGATAGCAATTGATATTGCATTTAAATTTTTGTAGATTAAAGTTGGCTGGAAAGCATGGAGCCAGAAGGGAATTCCACAAGTGAGTAGATATTCAATAAACATTTTGGAATATTCAAAAAGGCAGTTTTTTTTTTTTTTAATTAAAAGAAAAAAAGGAAAAAGTGATTTGATATTTTGCTAGGCAATCAGAATCGTTTTTTTCTAAGAAAGTTTGTTTTTTTGTTAGTTACGCAATTTAACAAATATCGCCCAAAAAACTCTTGCATTAAATCATGAATTAATCAAGTAATAACAAAGAAAGACTATTTTAAAAAATTTTTCCGGTATTTTTATTCTCTTGGATAGAGGAATGCACATCATCACAAAAGGGATCATAATTGCTCCTAACATTTATGTTCACTTCTTTCTTTGATCACCAGAGATGCCAAAGATTAAAAAACAACAGAGTATATCTCAAGAATGCTAATCTAAATAAAATTATTTAAAAAAGAAAAAAAATCCCTACATTTTTTTTTTTTTTACTAGCGGACCAGTCTACATAAGTCAGTGTCTTGCCATTGTGAAAAAAAGTTTTTTTTTCAAAACATTGTTCACCTGTACAAGAGCGCACGGGCTCACCTTTGTACAGTTAATAGTAATACCACTTCTGTTTTTCTTTTTTTAAGGTAACTAATGGTCCTCATTGACATTACACTAGTTTCCAAAAGAAGGGCTCTATCAATAACGTATGCGCTTCTTAAATCATAAAAAAAATTGTTATCAGATTGCCAAAATTGACTTAATAAATAGATTTTATCTATCAAGTTTTAATTAACAAACACCAAATTTGTTTACTTTACCTTGTCGGTTGGATTCAGCTCCTGAATCCAACAAAAGGCGAACAATCTGTAGATGCCCACCTCGAGATGCGATTGTCAAAGCAGAAGCTCCGAGCCGGTTGAGGGCATTGATATCAGCCTTGTTTTGCAGCAATAGTGCCACAACGTTGGTATGTCCATGTCGACAGGATTGCATCAACGGTGTCCAACCAGCCATGTTAGCTTTGTCCAGGGCAGCCCCTTTCATCAAAAGTAACCGGACGACCTGCTCCTGGCCGTTTGCGGCCGCCATTTGAAGTGCGGTGGTCTCATCCTCATCCACATCGTCAACCTGAACTACGCCCTGTTCCAACAGGTTCTGGACGACATGGGTTTCTCCATTCTCGCAAGCATTCAACAACTGACGAAATCGGTCCATGTTGTCAGTTTTCTTCCACACCTGGCCATCATCATAACAAAAGTAACCATTTGCCTACCTAGTATTACTTTAAAAAAAAATAAATAAATAAATGGTTAGAGATTCTCAGATTTATTTCTGTTCCTGTTCTGTTCAGTAACAACAAACAAATAAGTATTTTGTGGTAATAATTCAGGAATTTATTTTTTTTAAATGTGAAAATTAAATCTTTAAAAAGAGAGAAGTGATTTCGAAATGATAAATTAAAATAAAAAATAAAATTACCAAAATTTAATTTCGAAATAAAAAAAAAACTACACAGCAACGGAAAAATTTCGAGGAAATAATGTAAAAATTGATGTTACATATCAAAAAAGAATGTAAAAATAATACCGTTGAAAATTTTCAGATCCGATAAAAATAAATTAAAATAAAAACAGAAATTAAATTAATTAAAATTTGGAAACACACCACCAGTCCAAAGCGGTTTTTTCTTTTCAGATCTTTGCGTATACTGTCAGAAAAGCTTCATACGACATATTTTAACTCGATATTTAACTTCCAATGTCCAAACAGGCCATTTTCCCTTATCAAAAATATTTTATATAGCCTGAATAGGTTCTATCCAAACTTTCTTAAAAGTTTTTCGAAACTTTCTTAATTAGTGTTCGCCATTTTGACAACTCACTGACGTCACGTTACCCAACATTCCGCTCTTCCGGTAATTCCACGTGCGTTTGGAACGTAAACAAAGATTTCGATCCAAAGTCAAAATATTCGCGCGTTAATCAACTAAAACTGCACTGCAACTTAATCTTTGTTCCAAAGCATATTTTTTGGATAAAATGTTTAAATACTTCCTGGCAGTTTCAGAAAACAAATAACGAATTAAATCGTGTATTTAAAAAATTGTGGACTTTTCACTTTTGTTTCTTTGCAATGGTTCTAGGAGTTCAACTCAAAGTTACTATGTTGTTAATGTTACTCAAACAAAACACGTTGAAAAGTATATTTTGAATATTCAATCAAAATGATAACTTAAAACCACTTTTCACTTGTTTTTGAAACTGTATGCTGTAGAGAAGGAATACATATGTTGCATGTCACTTTGGTTTGGTTTATTTTGCTTTTACTGCATATCAACACCTCAATGGGTTAATAACGCTGACAAGATTTTTAGGATAGGTTCATATGAATAGAATATGTATCCTTTGTAAGAAATCAGTTTGTAGTTCAGGTTTCATTGATGTATCTTTGTAAAGAGAGTTTTTGTCAAGAGTCAAATAATGTATTGCTGGTAATTTTTTTTTCCAAAAATGTATTGCTGGTAATATTTTTTTCAAAGATGTATTGCTGGTATTTTTACGATAAAAATCTATTTTTATACTTTCATAGTGTTTTGACCCCAGTTTAGTGGTTAAATATTTGCCCATAGTTGGGACCCTAACAGGTACTACCACCCTGGTCAGGGTGAATCTGGGAACAACAGAAATTAAGATATTGTTCCACACTCCTCAAAACCTCCTGATCAGTGGCCTTGTTGCCGGATGTAGTTTATTGTCATACCCAGGATGAATGTCACTCTGGGATTGAACAAGATCACAATTGTCAGCATCCAGGAAATCTTTTATGAATGATGATAATAGTTTTGTTTTGGCAGCAAACTGTCTCATATTTTACATCTTCCTTGTTGCTCAATATTTGATGTAAACCTTGTAGCGGACCGTGCGGGTGAGGATGTGAAGAGATATCAGAAGGTTAAACTTTCCTGCTGGCGGGTCCAGCTACATGAGAATGTTGGACTTTAATTAATTCCAAAGAAAACAAACAAGACCGATATACATGGGTAAACAAATATATATTAATAACAAAACAAGTTAAACAAAGACATGGACTGTTACATAGAGTTTGTATGGAGAAATTATGTGTGTGTGTTATAAGTGTTCATACGTATGTGTATTGTTCTTAGCACGTTCCCAGAATTTGGGAAATGCTGTATCTGAGAGGTCACATATTGGTGTAAGTGGAAAAAGAAAGGTAGCGGCCCAAGGCCTAAGTCGAAAAAGAGAGAGAGAGAGAGAAGGGTCAACCAGTATTTATACTCAGGGGAGAGAGACCCCTGTTGAAGGATTAAGGAACTGAGGAGGAGCTAACTGCAACAACCTCATATGAACATTCTTTAAAGGCTATCAAGGAAATCATAGTAATGTATAATGTTATATCCCCTTGCTTTAGACCATTTCCAACCAAAATTAGATCAGAGCTTACCACCTATGTTCACACATTCTTTCATTCCTTCATGGAAGCCTCTAAGGACAGAGACAAACTTATCAAGATATACATGCTTCTTCAGAATCTTACATAAGGTATTTCTATTCACAGTATCAAGCAAAGACTTGACACAGGTCCATCTTTGTCTCAATGCATTTCTCCAGCAATTTTCTTACAGAAAAGATCATGTCTGCCATCTTCTTGCCATTTCTGAAACGACACTGTGATTCAGGAAGGACTTCATCAGCAATGTTGTTGAGAAGTCTGTCCAGCAGGATCCTAGATAACACCTTGCTGACAACAGAGGGAAGGGATATCCCATGGCAATTCTTGCAGTCACTCTTGCATAGGTAATGCCTGCAATTGCTTTATAAAGAAGAACCATCAATTAATCTTGCCAATCATCTGGTACACACTCTTCTATCCAAGCATTTTATATTAAGTTAGAAGTTGAACCAGATTTTTACTTCTACATTTCAAGATCTCAGCATAGGTACCATCTGTGCCAGGCAACTTATCACAATTCAGTTTTTTATGCCAATTTGGACTTTCTCAAGGGAAGGGGTTTCTGCCATATGTTCTTTGATGGGCTTGCAGGGAATCAAGTGAACAAAATTGTCATTAACTTAAGGCCTATTTAAAAGTTAGTTAAGTGTATTCGCCATTTGACAATGTCATTTGGAGGTTTGACTGACTATTTGTCATCCAGAGTTTGTAAAGAAGTTACCAGAAAAGTGTATATATATATGTGTGTGTGTGTGTGTTATAAAAATAACTGCTTGTATGTAATCAATAGTAAACAGTGAAGCTTGTTATAGATACTTTAACATTTTGATGTCTATTTACATCAGCCTTGAGAAAGGATATCATGATATTCTGATGATAGGGTCAGTGTATACTACCCTGATAACAACCAAGAGTATCAAACCTGATTGGGGCCCCAAGCTCACTATCTTATCAACATTTGATTTTTTATACATACATTTATATATGTTACAAATTAAACTAAGCACAACTGAATAAAGTGGATTTTGACATCATTCTCGGTTATTTATTTTTTTCCCAAACCTGTAAATTTGTTTTGCTCGTGCTAAGTCTAAAAAAAAACCACAATATAAAATTCATTATGTTTTATCCATAATTTTGAATTTTAAAATTATTCAACTTTTTAAAAAGAAAAATCTCAAGTTGATTGCCACAAAACATTATTGATTTATTTATTGATGGAATGATCTATTATGACATTTATTTATTGATGGAATGATCTATTATGACATTTATTTATTGATGGAATGATCTATTATGACATTTATTTATTAATGGAATGATCTATTATGACATGTCTTTAATTTGTATTTTAGATACATTGTATTTATTTTCAATTTTTCTACTTGAATTGTTCACCTATATTGCATATGTTTCATTGTTGTACATAATTAGGTTACAATAAAATTTGTATTTTATATAATAACTATCATATGAAAATTGAGATATAGTAGACTGGGGGAGTGTCCCATATCATAGACTGGGGAGTGCCCATGAGACCCTTGCACTGACCCTGTCTGATGTTATGAATTGACAATGAAGTTTTAACATTTGACAACCTTATACAATATATTTATTGCCTTATATACTCTACCCATAATCTTATAATGAATAGAGCTTTAAGCTTATTTTCTGAATATTATAAAAATCCTTTTAATATTATTTCTTATGCTACTGTTTGACTGAATCCCACTTAAAAATACCTCTTTTAAAACTTTTCCATTTCAAACTCTCTTTCAGTCATAGAAAACTAAGATTATGGAGCTCTGATATAATTTTTTTTAAAATCGTAACAGAAGTTTTTATGTTGATTGCTTGTAAGACACTGAATATTGAAAACCTACAAAATCAGTTCCAAATTAAGTTAAAAAGATAAAATAATAAAATTGTTTTTCAGCCAGTTAAAGCTTGAGAAAAAGATAATAGCATCTATCTAAGCCACTTTTAAAGAACCAGATCTTATAAGACGGATGCTTAAAAGCAAAGGCAAAATTAGGCAGATTGTCCACTCCTACACACTGGCCTTACTACCATGGCAATGAGAAACCTGGCACCAAAGGTAACCACATTAAATCATAGCTGATAACAGTAAAAAATAACTTTTTTCAATTCAACTTTTATTGTACTCTTCTTTTATTTACTTTCAAATCATCTTAACCTACTTTCAGGTGTATCTGATTTCAGAAACTTTAAGCTTACAAGTCAAATTAATACAAAAATATATTTTCTTACATGCTGTAGGGATACAAAAGCCATAAGCCTGCAAGACAGGACTAAACATCAATTGAAGGAACAGCCCAACTTGCAAATTATAAATTGACAATACAAAAATCAAGGCAAGTACAACAATTTAAATATCTGGGAAGTGTTTTAACAGAGGATGAAAAATGCAACATCAAAATCTGAAAATGCATTGGAATAATGAAAGATGCCTCCCAAAAGCTAATCAAAGTATTAATAAACAGGAAAATGTTGCTAGAAACACCAAAATAGTATTGAACTGATATTTAATATTGGTCCTCCTATATGGTAGTTAATGCTGGACAAACTCTTCACAGATGTAGTGAGTTGAGGCAACAGAAATCTGGCTCTACAGAAGCATATTGAGAATACTATGGACTGAACATGTGAGTAACAACAAAGTCTTAGTAAAAAAGGACACTTATACTTAAAATCAGAAAGAGATAGTTGAAATTTCTAGGGCACATAATGAGGAAAGAGACTTGGAGAATTCAGCACTCATAGGGCATATTGAAGGCAAGAAGGATAGAGGAAAGCAGTGAATAATCTACCTAACAAGCTTGTGTAAATGGTTGGTAGAATAGGGATTAAGAGATATAGAAAACAGACAAAAGTTGTGGAGAGCCCTGATCGCCCACGTCCTGAAGAGACACAGTGCATAGAAGCTGAAACTTGTATTGGCAAACATTTAATAAAGTATTTTGAATTCAGGTAATTAGTTATTTATTTTTAATGTTTTTGATATTGTAGAAAAGTTTAAGAGTCTATGGAGTATACATAGGTAATCAAGACATTTATATTATGTTTAACGTTCTTTTTATAGATACATGTATTTAAGCAAATGCTCTGTTTTATAATAAACAGTATTAAATAACATTTACCGGCCTGAATGTCCGAGAATTTCATAGAAAATTTTCGCTCTCCGACAGGAATCGAACCTGTATCCTATACTCTATTCTATGAAAATTTCTCGGACATTCAGGCCGGTAAATGTTATTTAATACTGTTTATTATAAAACAGAGCATTTGCTTAAATACATGTATCTATAAAAAGAACGTTAAACATAATATAAATGTCTTTAAATAAATTGTCGGGCTATGTCCAATTCTAAAATATAGGTAATCAACTAATCCCGGTTGCAAATGCTTCCTCAGGTATATTTTTATTTCTTAACACTAACAGAGTAAATCTTTAATTTATACTGCAACTATGCTGAATGAACCGTAGTCACAGTTTCTGAAAGAGCACATGATCTTCAGTCAACCCATGGTATAGGTTTCAGGCACTTCTCACACTGGGATCATCTCCACAGGACACTATTATCAAGAACTCATTGTCAACCATGGTGATGGTTGAAACGTTAATGTTCTAACCACTTGCTTATGGTAAATAATTAAAGGGGGAGTCAGGTCTGAATTTAATCAATAGTATATATTTTACTTTTTTCTTCTTCAATGTGCCATGGCTCTCCACAACTTCCTATTCTTTGTGGCTTTTTGTAATCCCTATTCTGCCAACATAAGCTCGTTAGGTAGGTTACATACTGTTTTTCTCTGTCCCTCTTCAATATGTCCTATGTGTGTCAAATTTCCCAAGCCCACTTTCCTCATTATGTGCCCTAGAAATTTTAACTTCATCTTCTGATTTCAGTGTTGCCTTTTCCATCCTCTGTTAAAACACTACCTAGATGTTTAAATTTTTACACTTGTTTAATTTTGGTATCTCCAATTTATAATGTATGTGATAGGCTGTTTCTTTTACTGATATCCATAGAGTCTGTCTTCTTACAGTTGATGTTTAGTCCTTTCTTCTTGCTTTCCTTTGCCACCTTCTGTAGGACTTCCTGTAGTTTTATTTTCTGTATCTGCTTTCAACACTGTCATTTGCATATCTAATGTTTTTAAGATTGTGGCCATCAATAAATCCTAGTAGAACTTCTAATTCTCTCAGAATTGCTTCATTGTAAAGATTGATAAATCTGATGAGAAGACAGATTTTTGTCTTACATCTCTATTTTTGTACATTTACTGAATTCATTTTCTATCTGTATGCAGGTAGTTTGCTCCCAGCATAAGTTCTGCATTTTCTAATATCAAGCTTAAATAAAACAAGCTTACCCAGAAATTCAAACAGTTCGATGTGATGTACCTTGTCAAATGATTTTTCATTAAGACATAAGTAAACATGCATTTGCATTCTTATTTCTCTTTTTTTACTTTTCTCAACTTTCTTTTTATTTTTTTTATTTATGGGATACAAGGTCTGAATTGCTAAATATACCACCCAGAGAAATATGTAATGTTTTGGTTATTCATAAATTTCAATTATTGTTTCTTTGGATTTTGCAATGAAAATATTAAAATTTTATTTTTCAACACTACTTAATACTCATAAAAAATTCTAAACATTTTTTGGAAATAATTAGCATTTTTTAGACCTTCCTTAGGCAACAACACTTGTCAAAATCAAAAAAATGATTGATTTGTTATCGATTTAGTAGGGGGTATCCAAACGATCATTGCCTTTTACAGAGTTATTGGACTTAACTAAATACGAAAACAGACTTTCTCTTAAGTAACGAACAGATATGTTTATTTTTAAGTAAAGAACAAACATTTACATAAATTAATAAAATTATGCCACTGTTTATTCTTAATTAAAGATAAATAGTTATGAACCGCACATGTTTGTGCATGTAGCTTTCGAAAAAATCTCATACAAAAAGTTAAGAAAAGGTTAAAAAATTTAAAAAATTAAAAATAAAGCAGATATCAATGATGTTAGCTGTGAGTGAGCACATTTTCAAATTTGACATTTGTAAATAACAGCTAAGTGACTTAGCCTAAGGCCCAAAACTTTATAAGTCATTGATTGATTGGACACTAACAAGCTTACTAAATCGATTGCAAATCAATATTTGACAAGAGTCGTGTTCTCAGAGTCTAAAAAATCATGTTAGAATTTAATTTGGGAACAACAATTTTACAAGTTCATATACTCATTATTTTTTCTATCCTCACTCCAACCTCTTTTTAATTTCAAAACCGGCTCCCAAGGCCTTGATTCTTATCAGAGATAAGAATATATTTTTTGACTAACGAGAGAGCTGGAAAATATAAAAAGGAATTCCACCATCATTATTTTTTCCATAGTGCCATAAAGTCTGGGAGAAACCTCACAGCTTCTTCACATCAACCTGTTTTCAGTACCTTCGAAACTGGCTCCCAGGGCCCTGATTCTTATCAGAGATAAGAATGTGTTTTCTGACCAATAGAGGGGCCAGGAAATTTGTACAACAATTTTGGAGGGAAAAGTCCCCAATCCATCGGAGCCTACCAAAACTCCATAAATTTGGAGAATTTTGCCTATTTGACAGTGAGAATTCTGCCCACCATCTGTGAGGTTGACATTAGGGAGCTCCAGAACCTCTTTCAAGCAAAGAAGAACTACCTACTAAAGGGCTCTCAAGAATGAACTTCAGTCCACAATTCAAGACCAATCCAAAGCTGCATCCCTTCACCACTCCTTCTGACGAGCCCACTGGACTTCTGTCGTCGACCTACGAACTCACTCAGCTGCAGGATTCCTATATCTGCGAACAATTTTCCTACTCTACAAGAACTGTGAGTGTTTCTATCTGAACTATAACAATATTCTAATCGCTTAACGAACTCTTTAGGCACTCAGAGAAATATTTTGAGCAAGCCTTTTTTCTGTTAAGAACATTTTCTCTTTTCCCTTTCTTTCTCTCCTAATTGTCCTTTTATCCCTTTACCTTTTTCTTTCTGTATATGTTGTAAATAAACACTTTCTTCTTTTGTTGTTACTCACCAAGCAGTTTTTTCTTTATTCGTACACGCCTAAAAGAGAGTTTGTCCGCTCTAATCTTGCTTTTTTACTCGCGTTTTGTTGCAATTTTTAACCTCAATCTTTGATGCAGGGACAAATTTCCTAGCAAGAATGCAAATCTACAAAAAACATTATTTTCCCAAAATATTGTTTCCCTATTTTTCATGGGTGGACCAGTCTTTTTAAGTAGCGTCTCTATTTTTCCTTGTGATGGTAACTTTGACGTGAGCTTACAAGCCTGTTTCGCTCGATCAATTACGACTGTGTGGTGAGTTCTATCCTTACTGGGTGATCCAGATTTGCGTCATATCTAAGATACGCTTAAATCACTATTTTCTTTTGGTATGTTTGGTAGTTCAAAATAGAAAGTAAACTTTTCTTCTTGTTTTTTTCAGTTATCGGAAAAAAAAACTTTTAGAAACGTCAGCACTCAGCAGTATTTGTTTAACAATTTTTTTTTCTCGCAGAAAAAAATTATCACTTTAAAAACAGATTTTATTTCTAAAGTCAAAAAACTAATCATTTTTTGTTTTTTTTATTATTTTATCATTTGTAAAGAAAGGAAGTATTTCTTGTCATATTTTCAACTTTATTTTCAATTTTTCATTAACAAATCAATATTGTTACTACACTTGAAGACCAAGCACATATAACTTTAAAATCATGGCGATATGGTTGAAAAAATTTTTTCACGGACCACTTGGTTAATTTCATGAGTCTCTTTAATCTTCATAAATACCTAACTTTAGTGACCTTGTGTCAGTCTAATCTTCGCTTTTATACTATTTGTTTTTTTTTTATTCAGAAACCGCGTACAGTACACTTACACATAAAGAAAAGTTTTTAAAATTACATTTTTTCTTTATACACAGTTCATAATTTTGGATTGAACTGTATAGCTATCAACCACAGATTTTTGGCCCAGTGAGTAAAAAATTTGGAGAAAAATATTTAGAAAAACGGTTATTGAAAAACAAAATGTTTACAACATAAACAAACGAATCTGACGATGTAGAACTCTTCTTGAAAAAATCTAAAAGTAAACAGAGTTACTTCCCCTGATATTATCCTTGTTATGAACGGAAGTCCTAAGTTGAGTTTGGGGGACCCTTCATTATTCTGTCTTGAGTACGAAAAAAAAGTAAACCAATGATCCAACAACCGGCAAATGAGGTTTGTTTACATTAACACAAGTCTGACATCGAGAAAACTGGTTTTGAATGCATAACAGAAGCTGAAATTACTGGACAATCGTATGAGAATATAATTAATGTCCTCCCTTCCCAACATGGCGTCGGAAGAGGAGCCGACAACGAAGTTTACTGATGGGCAACTGATAAATAATGTTATGAAGGCCCTTCAAGAACAAAGGAAGGTCTGCCGTTTTTGTGACGTTGTACTCAAAGTGTGCGGAGAAGAGATCTTTGCTCACAGTAATGTATTAGCAGCTGCCAGTCCATATTTTGCCTCTTTTCTTGGCACTCTGCAGGATCTTCCTCGCGCCTTTTCTCAAAAGTTACCCCAGATCATCGAGATCCACATCGAGGGTTCGAACGAGTCGAAGATCGGTTACGGCCTAGCTGTCCGTAAGCTGGTAGATTTCATGTACACTAGCTGCATCGAAATCTCACCCAGCGTGTTAACCCAAGTTATAGAGATTGCTAAAATCATGCAACTGAACACGATACTAGAATACTGTGAGAGGTATCGAAATGGCCAGCCTAAACTGCCAGAGAACGTTGAGGAGTTTTCAACTCCAGCAACTGGCGAAGATGCGACCGGTATGAAATCCGTAGACCACACCTATGGTCTTGATGATGACAGTGCCTTCCCTTCTGAGTCATCGGCTATGAATGTAAGCAAGGACCAGATGACCCAAACCAACTTCTTCACCAGTGCTAACCCAAAAGAAAGTATAGTAACTGAAGACTGCGACCCGAACGTGGCCCTTGCTGAAGCTTCTGTCGTGAAAGACGATGAAGAAGATAACGCTAAAAATGAACAAACTGCCGAGTCGATCGATTCACTGCTAGACGAAGAAGGTCCGGAAACAAACACGACTACAAAATTACTAGCCGAAGTAGCCGCAGATTCTGTTACACTTGCAGATCCGGAGGCTTTGATATCATCATCCGTAGAAAAGACGACGACAGTTGCGACTGTATCTGAGACAATCACCGAAGAAGAGGAAGCAATGGAGACTGAAGAGAAAGTGGACCCTGATGTGACAGGAGAAAGTGATCCTGCTAAAGATTCTGGTCAGTGTTCGGGGGCAGTCCGCTCTAGCTTACGTATTCGCCTGGGTAAGAAACACACAAGGGGTCGCCCTTACCACAGAAAAAAAGGTAAGGTAAAATCTAGAGTTACCGCGACTACTAACAACAACGGCCAGACGCAGAATAATGGCACCACTACAAATAATAATGTCACGATTGAAGTGTATATATGTGACGAATGTTTGTACAGCACATATAACTATAACCACTTCAAGCGACATCAAAAAATTCACCAGGATGGTAAATATAGTTGTAATAAGTGCGACTACAAAGCGAACCGGTTGAAAACATTAAACGACCATAAACGAATCCACTTACACGCTGACCTTCAGTGTAGCTACTGTGAGTACAAAGCAACTAATGCTGAGGAGTTAACGTTACACTTGTCCCGCCACAGCGGAGAACACCCGTACTTCTGTTATTTATGCGATATGAAATTTAAAACCAGAACGCAGCTTAACCAGCACATGCCAAAGCATTCCGAGGAGAAACCATTTGTCTGCACTAAGTGCTTCGCGGGTTTTAAGTGGAAACACGCTCTGAAAAGCCACATGGTGGTCCACAGTGACACCAAAGATCATTTGTGTGATATCTGTGGCTATGCGACAGCCCACAAGAGCCAGCTGAAAGCTCATCGACTAATCCACACTGGAGAGACCTTCAAGTGCTCCATGCAGGGCTGCACTTTTCAGGCCCTTAAACAACAGAACCTCAAGTACCACATGCTGACCCACACGCACGAGAAACCTCATGTGTGCCCTGTCTGCAGCCAAAGTTTCTCGCTGATTAAGAATCTCAAACGTCACATGTTACTGCATACCAACAACCGGCCCTACAAATGTGACCACTGCTCTTTTACATCCACTCGCTACGACAAGTTGAAAGGACATCTTCTTAAACAACATAACATTGGGGAGAAGCCAAACAAGAAACATCGGATTTTGGATTATCAAGTGCCCAGTGAAAAACTCGTGCAAGAGTCGACCGAAGAAGCAGATGAAAGCACTTTGAGAGAAATAACAGCGACAGTTGCTACGGAAGGTGCTACTGCTACTATTCCAGGCACAACCACACAAATCGTTATCGCTGCTGCAGATAATATCCCTGTACCTATTGCAATAACCCGTGTCAACAGTGATGGTTACACAGAAATTAGTTATCCCACTTTTCAATACGTGTAAAAACCAAGACATACAGACGCCATTATTTTTCTTATGGTAGAGTTGTACAGTTTCTGGTCGCAGTGCCAACCCCACCTTTTTTTTTTCTTTTTTTTTTTTTTTTGTAAGTATTATTAACGATATATCTTCAAAATGCCTTGTGTAAAAATTAGGACACCATTTACGTTTTAGGGAGTTTTTCACATAAATCCTCTTTTTGTTATTCTCAAAAAAAAAAAAACATTAACTTGGCAAGCTCCCCAAATGTTTTTTGTGGTAGTATTATTTTTAAGAATTGGAAATTAGCTCTCTTTTTCAAATTTTCTTACAATTTTCAGTTATTGCATTCAGAAAGCTATTACAAATGAACTAATCGACCATATCAAACATAGATTAACTTGTATTTCAGACTTACCTTCGTCCTTTATTGTGTTAGTTACAATATGGATAAAGTAACTGGTTAATGATAAGTTAAAAAACAAACTACAAGACAATTTGAGAGCTTACTAAGATAAATATATTAAAAATAATAAGATGAAGACATCAAAACGCCTTTCATATTTGACTGGCAACTAATCCTAAAAGTAGAGATATTTCATTGTATTAAAATTAAATTCTAAAAACAAAAAACAAAAAAATAACTAAGAAATAAACAGAGTATAAAGGAGGACAGCATAATTTTGACAAAAGATCAACATACAATTTCAAATTCTCAAATAGATCCAATTTGAATAGCTGTAGAGGTTTTTGGCTAAACTGCAAGATATTTTCAAAATGGTTTTCTATTTTTATTCAAATGGATCAGGTAGTATGTGGGCATTTCTCTGATCTACTAAAGTTGTTGCAGCTTTAGACAACTGATGTCATGAAGTTGTAATGCCCTAATTATTAAACTAAACATTACCTGGGCAGATGAACAGTTTATTAATAGGCCTTTTCTTTTAAGCTTCAGGAAATTGATGCACATACTATTCTATTTGCATTCACAAACTGTTCATTACATACTTCAGCTAAATATTTGTTTTTCTTAATCATTTCTAATTGAAATATTTTTAAATGAGAATTTTGGATTACTTTTTAAAATGGCCTTCTTTTATTTGTAGGATTGTTATTCATTCTCTCCGTCAAACTTTTTATTTTTTCAAAATGGCTATCATATTTGTTTTCATTTGTGTCTATGTTTCTTATGTTTGATAAGTTTCTTTATCTGCACTTCAGACACATTTGCCTGTTGAAATCTGCGGGCCTTTTTCAGAGAGAAATGAAATAACTGCGTACATAGCAACTTTACACATTCTATCTCTGGGAAGCCAACTATCAGTTTTTGATTTTAAAAAATGTTACTGTTTCAAAGGAGAAAACAAGGACATTATTTTGCTTTCACTTTTAATGACAGTTTTAATTTTCAACTTTATTATTTAAGGATAATGAGGAAATTGAGCAAACTAAGTTTAATAACCCAGTTGCCGAAATATAACTTCAGATTAAAAACTAAAAAGCATACATTCTTGAGGTGACTAACTCTGCCTTGTTTGTGTATGATATTTCAAATATTAATCTCGGTCCAAGGTCTGTCCATGGTGGTCAGTTTATGCCTATTTGAAAATCTGTAATGCTAAAATAAATGCTGTAGTGTAGTTATTTACACATGGTTATAATAAGTCACCTAGTGAGGATTGTACTCACTACACTGGTATGCTAACCATCACACTATGGTAAGCATCCTGATATTTACGTTTAGATTAGTATGGTATAAGTCTACAAGTGAGGACTGTTCAAATTAAGAAAAAAAATGCAATTCTTATAAAGATCAAGGTTCATTATATCAGTGATACTGAAATTCAATTGAGCTTATTTATTACCCGAGCGCCAAGTATTATTATTGATTATCTCCCCTAGATTTTTTAATTTTCGAAATAATACCATAAAAAACACAAACTTGGTTACTTTTTTTTTATTACTGCTTATGATTTGTTTCATTTACTTTAAAACGGATTTTGTTTTTATATATAAACCAGCTACCACACTAACAGCCATAATTATGTAATTAAGGCCATATTAACATTTTTAATTTTTCAATTTATTATTTCTTTATCAGATGTGTTTACTGTTTTGCTATTAACATTTTGTTGCTGAGATCAGTTATCAACAGGTGCTATCTCCAGTTGCAAGTTATTTTTTCAGTAAATAACTAAGATAATAATTAGTAACATGAGAATATAAGTGTGTAAATTGGTCAGAGGACTTAATAAAAATATACTGGCATTTTTTAATTTTTTTTTTTTTGACAGCTAAAACAAAAACTTGTACTTTGAGAATCCAGTTCAAAAATCAATTTTATTTTTTAACAACATAAGGCAAACCTGATTATTGTTTTTTTCCAATGCTGACAATCTGTTTATTTATGATTAGCCATCTAATGTGGGCAAAATACTTTTGTTAATTCTCCTATAATTCCAATTTTTTTTTTTTTTTTTTTACATTGTAATATATCTTTGATGGCAGCATTTGAAATTGTTGATCTTTTCATCTTTGAAATCTTTATCTTGACATTTTGATTATTTCAAAAAGCTTTCCATAAATGGGATTTATGTTGCTAAATCATCTCTGTATTGAACTTCAGTTAATACATTTTATATCTGTTCATCCATGCAGACATACATATATATATTTATCTATAAATTTGTGCCTATATATGTATTTTGTAGTAGTATAAGCACAGCTGATGGGAATATATATATATTTATATATATATATATATATAATAAAAATATAGTTTTAAGCTATGCTATATTTATGGGTTGAATTGCTCAATATCAGGTATAGAGCATATGTAAATATAAAAGTGGACATTGAGGTCAATACTCAGCGGCCCATTATGTTGCTAGAAAATAGTTGTCAGCATTAATCTTTGTTGTTTAATTTTGTTTTATTCATTCACATAGAATTGAAGAAAAACATCAAAGTTCAGCATTTTTGCCACAGTAGAATTTCCTGCATCATTATGTAATTGTCAGATTGGGTTATTTTGTAAAAGACCAATGCCACTAAATTTTGAATTTCACTATTTATGACTTTTGGGAGCTAATTTTAAAATAAGCTGGATGAATTTAAGCTACTAATATGAAAGTGAATTCAAATATAGTAATGCTATGCTTTCACATAAAGCCTAATTCACTATATCTAGGTGAATCTGGCAATCATGTCTTATCGGTTCATTAAAAATAGGTAAGTAATAAAAAAATTAAGAAAATAATATTAGAGGCCTTGCTTCATGGTTGTGATATTTGTGTATTTCCCACTGATGTCAGTGTTCAAGACCAGATAAATACCAGATTTTAGATGCTAATTTTAGTAAACATGGACCTTCATGCCCACAAAGACCGGAGTGTCAAAAAGACAGTTTTTCCCTTTGACACTGCTATTATTTTGACTTCCTTCACTCTGCGACAATGTTTATTTTAAAAAGTGATTATTAGAATTGTAATAAAACCTGAACACATGATGATATTAATTTATACATTTTCTTTGTTCTTCAGGATTTGACAACAGAAATAATAAATGCTATTTGTTGTTTATCTACACTATTATATTGTTTATTGGAATAGTTGGCAAAACATCAGCTAATTGCTAATCAATTTGAACTTTATAAAATGGTAAATTAGGATGTCCTTATAGTCTACATAATTTAATAATTTAGTAAATGTTTATAAATTTATGAATAAAAAATTGTTTTCATATTTCTTTCTTTTATAAGTTGGTAAATGATAAATATTGCATTAGTTTATAATTGTATTAGTTTTTAGAATGTAAGTAAACAATCTAATAAATAAATGTTTAATATTTTTGTTGTAAATTCTCAAGAACAAAACAAATGTATAAATTTACTTTTGTCATATGTTTAGATTTTATTACAATTCTAATCATTGCTTTTTAAAAGAATAAACATTCCTGATTAGTAAAGTTTACTTAAAATAATAGCGGTGTCAAGGGAAAACCATCCTTTTGATACTCTGTTTTTTGCGGATACTAAGGTCCAAGTTTTTCCCTATTTTCTATCTTCATTTGAAAGATTGAAGCAACGTAATCTTTTTACTGCCCCCCCCCATTTATCCCAATTTGACCTTTTGCTGTATTAAACTAAGCTTAGTAAATACTAAGGTAAATATGGGATTGAAATACCAACTGGTAAATGATCAGTAGCCCAGTACCAAAGGCAGATGGCGGGACCACCTCCAAATTGATGAGATTAGTTATTTTTTATTATTTATTAATGTAGACTATATTACTACTGATGAATGTTCATTTGATATACTTGTTTGTATATGTAAAATACTGTATGAACATATACACACACAAGTGCAATTACAGAAAATAGATGATAAAAATCTGTTAAGAGAAAAATTTCAGCAACTAATTTAAGAGCAGTGGGATTAATTACAGATTTCTTTTCCTGGATACATTCCTCCATTAATTGTTTTTTTTTTTTTTTTGTTTCTTTTTGTAATTGTAATTAATCTAATCCCTGGATTGCATCTTTTATCACCCTGAAAAAATTCAAACAGAGAATTTTCTAATGTCTAAATAAATTTTAGAAAAAAAATTCTTTTTATCAGAAAATTAAATTACTTAATATTTTTTTTTTTTTTTAAATAATTGCAGATCTCTGCAAATTGGCTACATTGTTACTGTACAAGTTCTGCAGTTTTTTTTTTTTTTTAGGCCATTTTTAATGTAAATCAATATTTTAGACATACAGGGTGCAATGGATAAACTTGTCTAAATTACACAAAAATGAAAATAACAGATAGTTACCAAAATGACACAAAAATATCTTAAAGAGTAAATTTATTCAATAAAATCGCCACAGCCTCCAGACGACTTCAGAATCTCCTGCAACTCTTCTGGACAGTCTCCCTGTTTAAGTTGGTGAATGCTGTCATAATCCTTGCCTTCAGTTCATCTTTGGTGTTACAAGGAGTTTTGTTGGTCTCTCACTCAACTGTGCCCTGCACATAATAATCAACGGAGTTGCAGTCTAGGGAGTTAGATGACCAGATGTAAGGAGTGATGTGGTCACAGAAATTGTCTGACAGCCATGACTGGGTTCTCCTGCTTGTGTGGTATGGCCCAGCGTCCTGTTGCCAGACATAGGGTCTTTAAGCAGCCATCCTCTTGACCCAGAGCAGCACTATCCCCTTTAGGCCTCTGTGTTGAGACTGAGGCCCTGTGGGAAGATGAATGGAGGCATAACGTCGCCATCACTAGGAATCACTCCAAACACCATGATGTTGACTATCATCCAACTCTTCCTGAATCCTCTTCACTGTCCTCAGATTGATACCCAAATGCTCTGAAATGTTTGTATTGGAGATTCCAACTTGAATGCCATACAGTACAGCATGCCATTTCCAAATTTCTGTCAGAGTAAATTGTGTCATGGTGCTCTTTTACTCACAGACACCACCCAACTGTTCAGTTGACAAAATCAAGACAAACAACATGCATATGCAAAATTAAAAATATAAAATGGCGACAATTTACCCATCGCACCCTGTATTTAAAAAAAAAAAAAAAGCTTTCAATAATGTGAATATATGTCATTGATAATTATGATGAAATCAGTTTAAGAAAAACGTTTGTCTAGGGGTGGGGGTTTAAAGGTTAGCATAATGAGCAGATGGCAGTGTACCACAGTGTTTTATCCTAAGCACTTTTGTATCTTTATCACCTTGAAGCAAGAAATTAATTTTTCTGTCATACACTTGTAAAAAGTCATCATCATCATTCATAGACTGTGTAACTATTTATTACTATATTTTTTTTATTTTCTACCTGGAAAATGTCTGTTTCATATTTGTTGTTTATGGCTTCAAAATGATCTCTGTTGTTAAAAGTTTTAAAAAGGGAATATCCAAAATGTGAAGTAACATAAGAAAAAATTAATTCTTGATCTATGAAAATCTTATGTATATTCCACTTAGCATAAATAAGTGGTTTTAAAAATCTTGTGCAGATAAAGCAGTTCCTTCAATCTTTTTTTTTACCCTGTTACTAAACTGTAAATTTGAATCCTTTCCATGAGAAACTGCTGAAAATTCTTTTGGTGAGATTATGTATCTGCTACTGACTATTCTTTTCTATTTTGCCATCATGTTCCAAAAAAGTACAAAAATCGTCTGTGATAAATCTGTCTGTAATTGCAATCAGACAGTTTCTTCTATAAATCTATGACTTGACAATACACCTTTTACTTTTTTTTTATTACTATTTTGTTCCATGCCAAATATTTTGATGTAAAATGGAGATGCACAATCTTTTTTTTTTTTTTTTTTTTTTTTTTAACACGGAAAAGACTGAAAAAAAATTTTTTTTTTTTTTTTATCAAACACCATTGGTATTTATGCCCCATTGGGACAATTGCAGATGGATGTTTAAAAAAAAGAAAAAACAGGAAAGGTAAAAAAATACCTTACTAAACAAGGAAAAATAAAATGATTTTGTTGTTATTTTTCTTCTATTTGACTCTGTTGTTTTTTTTTGTTGTTTTTTTTTTCTCTCTCTCCCTCCCTCTCTCTCTCTTTCATAAGACTTGTTTCATCAAAATTTCATTTGCAAGCGATGCATTGCCTGAATTTCCTCAAGTAAATTTGAAAAATTTATGAAAATTTACACTTAGATTGGTCATAAGCAAGAGGGCATAAAAAGAAGTAAAGATAACTCCTTATCTAAAACTCCTATCTATTTATAGCAAATAACCCTTGACTAGAAGAATTTATGTTTGTAGTATTCAGAACATCATCCACTTGGGACTTTGTCCCACAAAGTAGCAGGTCTCAAGAAAATGTTGTCTGAACTTCCTCCTTACAAACAGAATACAGAGGAAATATGGTCGATTCAAATTCACGGACATACCATGGTGAGTCATAGCTGTAAAAGTCTGAACTAGTGTTAACTAAAGATTGGAGAACATTTTGTTTTAACTCCTGTACTTCACTCTTAGTCTATTTGTGAAATGGGCTGCCAAACCTAGTATTCTGTATTTGCTTTCTTTTTACTTGAAACTAAGTTGTAATATAGCATGTTTTTTTTTATGTTTTCCTCAAAATCCTTTTGAGAATAGAATGACAGTTTTTAATATTCTTTACAAGAAGTTATTAAATAACATAATATTTCACATAAAAAAATTAAAAAATATTTTAATTTATAAGCTTACAGTTCAAATACAGTTGGTGTGGAATTATTTCGTGACTATGGAAAATAAATCAACATAATTTCTAAACTTCCTCCTCACAAATGGAATATAGAGGAAATGTGGGTGATTTAGCATAGTGAGTCCTAGCTCTAAAGGTCTGAACTAGTGGAACTAAAGAGCAAAGCTCATCTGAACATTTACCAAGGAAATAACAATAGAGTAGCTATAGATTTGCACCTTTGTGCTTGTGGGGAAACACGCTGTAGTGTGGGAAGTACAACACCCCACCATGACAAGCATACATAAAGACTTAACCTTTTGCGTCAACAGTAAAATAAAGCAAGAAATGTATATTCCCAAAGATAAATTTCCCATTTGATGTCCAGTTGAATTCATTTATGTAATTGCCTGTTGTCTAGATATCTACTAAGCTCAACTTAGTCTAGCATGTGGCCACAATCATAAGGTAGCAAATTAGGATTGAACTCACTGAAACAGTAATGATCTAAATTGCTAACCACTATTCCAAGACAGCAGCTTATCTACTATTTGAAGCCAACATTATCAGAATAAAGTATGGCATATTTTAATAGTATAAAACTTTACTGTTTTTGAACAAGTAAAAATAATTCATTTAATGTCATCACCACTTTCACGTGAATGTCTTTGGGAAAGGCATGAATTCATCTCTTCTCCCTCCAGCAATAGGTGAAATAGCAGTGTAAACTGGGTTTTCTATCTGGAAAATTCTGAATTCAAAACTTGCAAACCACAGGAACCAGCACAATAGCCCACCCAGCAGGGTGGCAATATTTAATGGCTAAAACAGCTGAATACTGTGACCAATAGAGCCAAATTTGCACCTTGGATGGCCAAAGCAAAAGTATCCTTATTGGTAATAATTGATATAAAGCAGTCTTGTGATGCTTAGCTGACTATTTAACGCAGAGCAAAACAATATATCCTCCCCACCTTTGTAAAATGTTATTGAACTATCACCTTATTTTCCTGTCACTCAATTTTTTGTGGTCCCATTCTCACAGACAGTACCTCCCCATTTCATTAAGAAGAGTAGGGCCCGGGTTATTCTTTTATACCTGTAGTGCAACAAAAGACACTGTCAAAGAAACTGCATAATTTTTGTCTAGTTAAACCTTTTGTGCAGAACCCCAATCTAAAAATGATCTTGTTTCATATTTGCCCTTGTAGGCAGTGAAACAAATATCATTAGATAAGAGATAACATTAGATAAATTTGGGTGTTGAATTCTGTTGTTTTTAATTGTATACAGGAACACTGGGCTATGGACAAAACAATGTGAAACCCACAGATATAACCCATCTGGATAACAAGGTAGACCTGTAGAGAAAAACTGCTTTCATTTATTTTTTGTGTCTTCCAAGAGAGATATTTTATTTTGAAAACACAAAACCATATGGAGGTGAAGAGTAAGGAAACATGTGGATTGCACATTTAGTCTTGAGAGATGGTTCCATCCCTATGGGAACTCCATTCTTCCCTGTATTGGTCTGCTTAAATAAACAAGGTTCCTTTAACTTTCCACTTTCAGCCTTAATTTAACCTCTCATTCATCAGAGGCCACAATAAGAAAAGCAGCCTCAAGCATTATCATTCTATCCAACATATTGTGATAATATCATATATATACATATATATATATATATATATATATATATATATATATATATATATATAATTAAATTTCCTAGAATAATTCTGGTGATAACACAAATTGGTTTAAAAATGACATTTGGAAAAAAACATTTCACTTTCATTAATAAAGTCAGGAGACAAAACATGTTGACAAGAACTAAGAATTTTTTTCCAATTGTCATTTTTAAACAAATTTGTCTTAACTGCAGAATTATTCTGGGAAATTTAACTATATTGACCATAGATACATTTTCTGGGAGAGAGTGCATAATGTGTTGTGGTTAATTTTATTTTTTTAACAGAGCCAGCACACTCAAACGGTCACTCAAAGTGACTTTGTTCTAACACAACTACAGATGGCTTTCAAACTGTTCCATCTACCTAATTTCATTCATAGGTTAAACTATAGTATGGTTTTCAGGCACTTTTCAAAGGTACCATGCACTTGGATCAACTCCCCAGCCTAATATAACCATCAACAAAGTCATCTCTCTGATAAATTGATCCTGGTGAGATTCAAACTCAGATGGTGAGATTAGAACTATATATATGTTATAAATTTGGGTAAATGATCCTGACAGAGTTATACATTAATGACAATTGGAAAAAAATGTTCATGGAAGTATAATCTTTTGAAAAATATCCAGTAATGCTTTTTTTTTGCCCATTTTGGGATTCATCATTCACTTTTTCATCTTCAATCTGATAAAGCCCAAAATGAGCAAAATGCATTATCGGATATTTTTTGAAATATTATACTTCCATGAATGCTTTTTTCCAATATATATATATATATATATTACTCCTTAACCATTATTCACAATATTAAAAATATTAATATTAGTAATATTTTTTGTTTATTGATATTCAGATTATATTTAATTCTTAGTTTATTTAGTTGAAAATTAAAATGCTTAAATTACTATCAAACATTAACTGAAAAATATATAAATCTGTGTTTTTCCAAATTAGCCACTATATGCCCACATACATTCATTCTCTTATTTTCCCTTTCCACCTCTTATTCCCTACATTTTTACTTCTCTCTTTTTTCTCTCTATATTGTTTCTTGTGAGATGACCTATTAAATAGGTCAATGTCTGGTCCTTACCCTCTTCCTCACTATTAAGTATTGTAATAAAAATAAAATTAAAATCATTCCTATCTCTCCCTTCCCTCTCTAATTTCGACCATGTCTATCACACTCTCTCTATATCACCTTACATCATCTTAATACTACCCCTCAAAAGTGTAAAAAATATATGTAAATTTAAGTTCATTTTTTCACCCTTAGAAGTGTGGTCTGATGAGCCAGGGAAAAAGAAATTCCCTGTGGAAATAAATTATAACCAATGGACCCTTAAAGTTGTCTGATTTCATTATATATATATTAAGCATGTTGTATTGAATGTTAAAGACAACATAGTCTTGCATATTTTCTTTTGAATTTTCTCATATTCTCTAAATTCTGCCAAATTACACACACACACACACATATATATATATATATATATGTCATTCACAGACAGTACTGTTTCGCTGTATCACAGCTCCTCAGTGCGACTAGACTTCCGAATGCCTCAAGCCAGGATTGAAACACAACTAATTTGGTGTCAGCCAGAGCTATCTTCACTCGGTAGAGTTACACAACTAAATCAAGCGTATTGTTTTTACAAATGTAAACAAATGCTAATCAGCATATATATATATATATATATATATATATACACACACACACACATTTCAAATGAGCAGCCCAAGATGATTATTCTACTTTTTTTTTTAAATCCATCCATGTCATCCTTGTTCCAATCACCCTTCTTATTAAATGTTCAGGAACCCCACCCTTTGATTTAAGCTGCAAGCATTCTAGGACAAAGCATTTCATTACTAAAAAATTTATTAACAAATTCCAGTGACTCCTTTTTATTCCAACTATCTGAACCATAAGAAAAGTGAAAGTAAAAGTGAGAGATTTTATTTGTGGGGGCAGACAGGCTGGAAAGATTTAGCACATATTCCAGCCGTTTGTGTTTATTAAGTACATCTTTAAAAAATCAAAATCTTCACATAATTTCTAAAAAGAATCATCAATTCTCAGAATGTGAGACAATCCTACATTTTGCATGATGGTTGGTAACCCTATTTATCTATGTCACAAGATACAGATATTCACACTTTTCTTGAAAATTTCAGTTCTCGACAATTTTCTTTTTCTTTGACATTTATTTATTTATTTTTTTTTGTTCTTTCAATTATGTAATTGATTAAAAACAAGTCCCCTCTCCTTGTAATTTTAGTTTTATTTAACAGTCTTCTCTTAAAACCCCTTTTTAACACGGTTTTCTTTTTACGAGATTGAAATCATGCATGTTAGGTGACTGGTTGCACTATACACAGGTAAATTTATTCTGGAGGGGCTAAAATTCATTCAAAAAATTAAGTGGTCGCACTAAACATGAAGTCAGTTTTATACCCGTATATAAACGATAAATAAATTACCAGTACAAGGGAAATAACCCCCAGATGAGCATTACAAAAAATCACTTGATGTGGCTGTTTGTAGCCAAGTCAGAATTGAAAAATATTGATTTTCTTTTTTTAGAAGTGGGTCAGGTTTCGTTTATAATATTAATACAGTGTCCAATCCGTCGATGATTTTTACAGAGTTATCTGTACTTAGCTGTTTTGCGTACAAAAACAGACGTTTTTTTTTTGAGGTTTACAAAAAGATTTCTTTTAAAATAAAATAATAAAAACAAACAGATATTTTTAATTAAAGAAAAAAATTGACATAAATTAATACAAGAATATATCTATTTATTCTTCATTTAAGATTATTAACCTCAATTTTTGGTGCTGTGTGCTTCTAAAAAAATTCCCTACAAAAAAGTTTTTAAAAAATTGAAAAGTGTTAAAAAAAATAAAAGTTAAAAACATGTTTAAAAATTCAGAAAATTAAAAAGAAAAATGCAGATATCAATGGTACCATCACACTTTCAAACTTAACATTTGTAAATAAGAGCTGTAAAAGTTCAGTAACTCTGTAAAAGTCAAGGACAGAATTTATGCTCTATTGATATTATAAACAAGACCTTTCAAAAATGATAAAAAAATAAATTATTTTCTAATTCTGACAAATGTTACAACCTAAAGAAAGTCTAGAGAATGCTAAACTACAAAAATTCTTTCCAAAAACATTTTCTCCTATTTTTTACTAATGGAGTAGTCTATTTAAGTAATGTTTAAAAGCTATCAATAAAACAACCACATATTTATAAAGATCACAAATGACCAGACTGGAAATGAATAACCAAACACTTTTTGAAAATTTTATTTTTAAAAGATGAATATATAAATCAGTCATCTCTTAAGCAAGAAGCACAAAGTTAGGTAATGTAGAAGATATTTATGAAGATCACAAAAACAAAAACCAGACTGGAATTGAATAACAAAAGTTATTTTTAACCACTTCCCTAGCATAGACGTGTATATGCGTTTTTGCCGAAAGTGTCTTTTTCAAACATTAACAAATAGCACGTACAAAACATTATGTTCAAAAACTAGCTAGACGTGTTTATCGGTTGATCATGATTCTTCTGAGCTTGAAACAAATCCAATTGTCAACTCATACATCTGGTAGAGGTGTTAACTATTTCAAGATTTTTTAATTACTATATTAAAAATAAATTTTAAAAAATTCTCTGAAAATGAAAAAGTTTTTCTTAAAATAACTGGCAGGGAAGGGGTTCAAAATGAATACACAAAGATTAGTTTTCACCATTAAGTAAGAACTGCTAGGAAAGATATAAGACGTATACTAGTAGATATAAATGAAAAACCAACAGTTATAGGTTTACAATTATGCTCAGCTCTGAGAGTCATCCTTCTAGGCAGTACCTTTCCTAAGGAGGAGATCTAAGGTTAATCATTGGTGCTGGAGCCATCCTCTAAAGGGAAATGCTGATGGAGCCTAAGCAATCTTTGTCCTTATTGCCATATATGCATGGGACTCCCACTTTAAACTCAGTTAAGTGCAATATTCAGCTGGGCACACAAATCCCATGATAAAAAACTTCTTTTATTTGGTGTCAGTTTCATGCAATATTTATAAACACACACACACGCACACGGAGCAAAAAGATTGTAATTAATTTTCAATATTCTGAACAGTCATATACAGTTTTAAGAGTTTATATAACATATATTTTTAGGAAAATCTATGACAAAGTGGATATTTTTTTCATGTTGTATATATTATGCTTTGTCATTTAGACTTCATCAGACTAAAGTGATGTTTACATTGATATGATTACACAAACACATGAAGAAGAGGGGATGCTGAAATTTTAAATGTTGAAATTAAAATTTATTTTTTAAAAATATGTCTGGATATACAGTCTAGCCAATTACATTTAGTTTTCTTTTGTTCATGTTTTTATCACTTTTGTGATTAAGTATCCTGCATTGTGATAGTAGAAGATCTGCCAAGAAAGGTGAAATGTTGTAAGAATTTAGATGCAATTTTACCATGAATGATCCAGCAATTAAATATTCATATATAAAAAAAAAGCATTTGCTGTGAATGACAAGCGATTAATGTGGTACTATTGACACCCATGTAGAAAGGGAAGATGTACTTTTATCTTGATCTCAAGTGTTTTTGTTTAATAGACCAGCAGATAGTTCCTTTTGAAGTTTCTACTTTAACTGAAGGGGAATGGGAAGTAAAGGAGTGGATGAGGGATTTTTGGTGATCAAGTGCCAACAAAAATGGAAATAGAGTATATCCAGGTGCTGGTCTATATTATCAGTCATGCTTGGGATCAGGGAGATGTACATGTCTGTCAAGTGGTTCCAAGGTCTCTATTTCGTATTGCCAGCCACCATGTTAGGGTGAGAAAATGGTTGAAGAGTTAGTAGAGAGAAGAGCTGGCATAGAGGAACTTGTCTACTTACCCACATGGATGCGCAGATGAAGCCCTTAAGACATATATGTGAAACAGGGTTCACATCCTTATTTCTCAACATGGGATTTATCTTTCATCGTATTAACTTGTGAGCATGCAGTATACTCTTCTTCAGCTTTTGGAGCACACCGACAAAATCAAGTACTGGCAACGTGGGGGTAATCATTGGCCGGTCGGTGGAAAGCTTGGGTAAGGGTCATGTTGTATGTTTACATTAAGGCACTTTCTATACATTTTCCTCTTAGTAAATTGATTTCTCTTTTAATTAATAGTCTTGGATATCACAACTACATCTGGCAGCAAGGCCTCTGATTGGGAGGTTTTGAGGAGCATGGAACTACCTCTTAATTGTTGTTGTTGTTCCCAGGTCCCTGGGGTGGTAGCAACTGTTTGGGTCCCAGCTATGTGCAAATAGTGAATCCTCAAACGAAAACTAAACACTATGAAAGTATAAAAATACGTTTTTATAGTAAAATTACCAACAATACATTTTTAAAGCAAAATGACCAGCACTACATTTTATAGTAGAATGACCAACAATATATTTTATAGAAAAATAATCAACTATACATTTATCTTTAGTTGAAGGCATACAATTATGCTTGAAATATATTTAGTTGAAGCCATAAAATTGTATACTATTTACATTATTTGGACTATTGTCCTTATCTTTGTCGCCATATTGTATTTATTACAATGTTTCGGCCGTTGTACACTCTGGCCTTCTTCAGGTGGTTGGAATGTTAAACTGAACCCTTTATTTCGCTCACTGGGGTAGACTGTTCTAGTTCCACGTGCCATGTTTAATGGATGTCAGTTATCAGTTAAACATGGCACGTGGAACTAGAACAATCTACTCCAGTGAGCAAAATAAAGGGTTCAGTTCCACATTCCAACCACCTGATGAAGGCCGGTGCGTACAATGTCCAAAACGTAATAAATATGGTGACAAAGATGAGGACAATAGCCCGAATAATGTAAATAGTGTACATAATATCTCATTTCAGAAATATAGACAGATACCATAAAATTGTTCAAAATATTTAGATTTCAGCATTAAATAACCTATAGTGGTTGATATACCACAAAACGAAACTGACCAACCAACATGAAAGAGTTTTCATGATATTAAACAATATAGTATCCTACAATTTTTTAAATCAAATTGTATTCCAAAATATAACTTCAACAAAACTACAACATAAAACATACATCACTGCTTCTAGTAATCATCTCCACACAAACATGCATATGCACAAAAGCTGAGTAGCATCTACTATGTGTTAAATTGTGAAAGCAGAATTAATATGTATATTTTTATTACTTTAAAGCTCCCCCAAAAATTAAATTTTGGCATTAAATGAACCATGAGGAGTTAATATGCCGTTAAACAAACAAACAAACAAATCAATCATTTAATTAATGTAGCATTTAAAAATATAAATTTGTTATAAATTTTCCTAAAATTGTTCTGATATGAAAAAAATTTATATCATTTTCCATAACAGAAATATAAATCTTTTGACAAACATGGACCTTCCTACCTGCAAAAAATGGAGTGTCAAAAGGACGTTTTTTCCCATGACATTGCTTTTATTTTAACCACTTTCACTCTTCAGCTATGTTTATTGTTTTAAAAAGCAATGATTAGAATTGCAATAAAACCTAAACACATGATGAAAGTGAATTTATACATTATTTTTGTTCTTGAGAATTTATAACAAAAATATCAGACATTATTTAAAACTAATGCAATGCAATATTTATCATTTACCAATTTATAAAGAAATAATTATATAAACAATTTTTTATTTATAAACATTTACTAAATTATTAAAATATGTGAACCAGCTATAAGGAAATCGTTATTATTTGTCATTTTATAAAATTTGAATCAATTGCCAATTAGCTGATGTTTTGCTAAACATTCCAATAAACAATATAATAGTGTAAACTAATAAATAAATAGTGTCTATTTTTGTTGCCAATTTTCAAGGACAACCTTTCATCATGTTTAGGTTTTATTACAATTTTAATTATCACTTTAAAACAATAAACATTGATGAAGCATGAAGGTAGTTAAAATAAAAGTGGTGACATTGGAAAAACTGTCATTTTGACCCTCCATTTTTTGTGAGCACAAAGGTCATTATTTGCCAGTTTTTTGCTAAATGCATAATGAATTATCTATTTTTACTACATTTTTGTCAATACTTTGTGCCCTTGTTGCCATGGATATAAAGTTTACTTTCAGAGCAAACTATAAAAATTTATAAACCTGCTGAACCAAAATGATTCTGAACAACTTGAGAATAATTTACAATTAATGAATTTTTTAAAATTCTTTTTAATTTACTGATAGATCACTGAAGGGGGCACAGTGGAATAATGGATAGTGGCTCAGATTGAGGAATCGGAGAGCCAAGTTCAAATTCCAGTCATGTTCATTACATTCACTTACATGCTAATACCCTTGGGAAAGGAATGAATCCATCTCTTTTCCCCGCCAATTATGGGTAAATAGCAGGACAAACTGTTTCCTATAACCTTGGTTGATGACTAGTTCTTTCATTTAAGAGAATGCTTAAGTTTATTTATGATGCTGACTTCTAGATTGATTATTTATGCTGTTTGGGTGGTTGAAAGAAGTGTGTATGCAAATAGGTTAGGGTTATATACAAATTCTTAGGAATCAGTTCTATAAAGGCAGGGAATCTTTACGAACCTATTCTGCTTATTGAATCATCTTGATAATTTAATAGAAAACATTTATTTATTATTTCCAGATTTAAATTCTGTTCTCATCATATTTCTGTTCAGAAGTACGATGCTTTTTGACTTGTCATCAGCTGTGTTATGGTTTCTTAGCCACATTTAAACTGAATCGTTGCAGTTCCAAAAACCCAATGGAAGACCTATCAAATTTATGACTAGAAAATTTGCCACATTTTAACTTCAAGAGTATTTCTTTTGTCACATTGATGCAGCTGAGAATTGAAATATTGTGTCGAATAAAACTGTTAAATCTACAATTAAGCTAGTTGCATTTAAATCAGCAGCAGGAGGCTTGGCACCCCTGCTGGTTAAAAGTAGTTTAATCTCAGAGCTGGATTTAAGCTCTGTCAATTTCTCCTTTGTAAGTTTTTGTATCAGGTGGGGCGCTTCAATGTGGTGTAATGGTTAGCAAACTTGTCTCACTCAACCAATTATAATTGAGTAGGGAATTAGATCCTCACTGGGTGTTTCATACTTTCAGCTCTATATAACTGGCATAAAGCTGAAAGTATGAAACACCCAGTGAGGATCAAATTCACTACTCAATTGTAATTGGTTGAGTGAGTTACTACACTTAGTAAATCACTACTGCTGAAAGTGTTGTATTTTGCTAAATAAACAGTTTTTGTATCAGGTGCCTGGTGAAGCCTTGTCACTTGGTGTGTTCATAAAGAAATATATAAATAAAAAAAATTAATTATACTGTCACTTTTTTTTTTTTTTTAGACATGGCACATGTCTAAAAAAAAAAAAAAAAATTAATTATACTGTCACTGTGCCATGTCTAAAAAAAAAAAATTAATTATACTGTCACTGTGCCATGTCTAAAAAAAAAAAAAAATTAATTATACTGTCATTGTGCCATGTCTAAAAAAAAAAAAATTAATTATACTGTCACTGTGCCATGTCAAAAAAAAAAAAAAATTAATTATACTGTCACTGTGCCATGTCAAAAAAAAAAAAAAAAATTATAGTGTCAAAAATGATTATAACAATTATCATTAACTCACTCTTTCTAAACCAATGAGTCGACTCCACTTTTCTCCTCTACAAATACAAATACGTGACATTCTACCGGACAGGTAGTCAACACAGGCTGTCAACATGGTTGCAAATAAAATTTTTGGCTCCTTTTCCTTTTTTAGGCAATAATAGCAGCATTTATTTCTTAGTGCTCAACAAAAATTCAAAGTAAGAAAACCCCAGACACTTCTTGTATTTTTCCAAATTATCTGGACACTCATTACACACATCTATAAAAAAAAACATACTAGAAAGACTGTATACACTTATTCTTTATCTTATCCTCCTGTCGGATTCTGATCCATATTTGATCTACATCTAAAACCAAACTCACAATTTTACTCAATATGTGTCTCCAACATCATAAAACAACTAAATAAATAAATATCTGTTTTTTGTTTCCACATCTTGCTGTTTGCTTGCACTTCAAATTTTATGTGATAAAAAGTACATAAACAAAAAAAAAACAGGAGTTAAAGGGAAATAACTGCCGAGTTACTACATTCTACACACTTTCCTTCCAAGAATTGCTATAAACAATGGAAGTGAGCAAGAACATTATAACTTAGTGTGTATGCACGACAGAGTTCAGAGGTCAAACTGTGCAAAGTAGCTTTACTGTGTACTTTAGCTGCGTTACCATAGCAACGGTCCTGATACTTTTTGAACAGACCTTGTACATAGCGAAAATAGTCTAAAGTGAAAGAAAGCTTTACGTGAATACAGGGTTGATTGAAACATGATTGGCATGACTCAATTTACAAAAAAAAAGTGGAAAAGGCTAGCTTTTCCATTTTCTCAAAAAAAAAAAATAAATAAAACAAAGAATTAATAATAATAAAAATTTTTTTAATATTCTTTTGATAATATTCCATTTTTTTTCCAAATTATATAATAAATAAAACCATGATATTGACAAAAACCCATTTCAATAATCAACAATTTTCACATTCATTTTATTTATTAATTAATGTTAATGATTAGTAAAATAAGATAAAAAGATGCTGTCTATAATTTTAAAAAAGGGGTTATTAATGTAAATTTGTTTAGACTGTTGAACACATTCTTGATGTTGTTACCACAAGTTTTCAGCCAATTTGCAGCCTTCTTCAGATGTGCAATCCAGGAAGAGAAGAGAAGGGTCTGTATCTACTTGCTATGGAAACCGCAGTGGAAACGCCTAACATGTTGAGGCTGTGGTCAGATGCTCCACAATTGGAGTTTACAAGACTTGATTGAGTGAGTCAGTATTAAACTTGTATAAAAATTCCTGATGAAAAGAGTCTGATGTTGAAAAACCTGAAGCTTCTAATAGAACTAGGAAAATATCACTGATGACTCATCTTGTATGCTCCGAACCTGGCTAAACATTTTCTTTTAACCAGCACACTTATTTTATAAGTTGAGAAATTTCCACCAGCATTACAATTCCAGACGGTGCTTTTATTTGATGTAAAAGAGTAAACCTGCATCTGTGAAAGGCTACAGAATGGATGAAGAACATTGTGGTAACAGATAAAGCAAGAGAATGTCTGCCAACCATTAAAAAAAAAAAAAAAAAATCACTAATTTCAGGGACCGATTTAAAATTCAACAGCAAATAGCGCTAACACACACACACACACATACATACATACATACACACACACACATATATATAATATACAGCAAAAAATCCAAAATTACCTCATGTGGGTATAGTCTATTTTAGAACTTTATGCCAGTCTTCTTCAGCCCTAGACTGACTGCCTTGGAATTATGTATCATTTTAAATGTTATTAGTGGATACTTGTATTTGGATAGGTGCTCCATTTATATATTAAACAGTATATTTATTTTCACCTACTGGCCTGAATATTTGATAAAATTTATTAAAGAAGAATTTGCGCTCTTCAGCATGAATAGAGGGAGCCACTGTTTAGCCCCGTGAACCTTACCCCGCTTTGACCCAAAGAAACAGACGGTCAGGCAAAGCCAATTTCATGTCTTCAAATGAAATTTCTCCTATCACAGATCTCTTAAAGTTTTTCACATCTTCTGCACACAGTTTCATATCCAAATTTAAACAAAGAGGATATTAGAATGGATTTTTATTAATCCAACAGATTTTTCATTACTTTAAACATTATTAGTGGATACTTGTATTTGAGCTGGTGCTCCATTTATATATTAAACAGCATAGTTATTTTAAACTACTTGCCTAAATGTTTGAGAAAAATTTGCACTCTTTGATGTCCATAAGGGTAGAGGGAGTCACTGTTTAACCTGATGTGCCTTACTGCTTGGCTACAAAGAAACAGACAGTCATATAAAACAAACAGGTGGACATGATGGTGATAAGGTGATCTAATTTAATTTGGTTTGGTTTATGGTCCCCAGATATCCTCAAAGATCCCAAGTCATTTTTCATCACATACATTTTTGTCTTTCTTTCATTTTAACCTGAGGAGGTCAACAAGAGTTTATGCTCTCACTGAAACATGTCATTTATAAATTTTCCACTTTGTCTCATCTTCATAACAAACCATATCTGGAGAGGGGGAGGTCTCATATAGTCCTCTCACCAATGGAGTCCTAATAATGGACATGGAAGACTGCTGGAAAGAAAAAAACTGAAAGAAATAGCATATACAAGTGATGCTAAAAAAATTTACCAAAATCTGACCAAATATCAGCATTTGGATGGGGAAAGGCCTTTTGGTCAGGTTGAAAACTTTTCAGCACCTCCTTGGATTATATGTTGTTGAATATGTGTAAGCCAGTACAGTGCTTTACTTTATTTAGCAGATAAAGAATTGGAGAATATCCCCAATCTCATATATAGAATCATTTACATTACGCAAGTGCAGAGAATATCTATATTCTAGCATACTTTTCATTGATTTGTTTTTATGGCTTATCAACCTTATGTAGGTTATTTAAAGCCAGAAAATATTTTTAGATCATAAAATTCCTCTGGGGAAAAACTAATGATTTGCTGATGCAAACCCTACTATTTAACCCATAGCTGAGGTGGGGGTGAAGAGGTGCATTTGTACCTTTTCTAAGCCTATTTACGCGTAAGTGAACCTGGACAAAATTGGAACATGGCTCTCTGATTTACAATTGCCAACTGTTATCCATTAAACCACCTGCATATCCAAGCTTACAGCACCTGGTATTCCCAAGTGGTCACCTATCTAGGTATTGACCAGGCTTGATGTTGCTTAACTTAAGCCTGCATACCTCTGAATCATGGACCTTGGTGTCAGATATAAAGATACAGTGATGAGATGCTCTTGAAAAACTCTAACAAAAGTCATATACTCAATGAAAAGGTGCCAGACAAAATCAAGCAAGCCATCTGACAATGTGACATCCTTTGAACCAGTGAAGAGATACAAACTAAAATGCTGTGGGCATGTCTGTCAACAATAGGAGTTACGTCCTTTTTTACCAACAGGAATTATAGAATCTATCTTCCAAAGCATCACATTTTTCAATAGGAACTTAGCCTGTCTCTTGTGTTCTTTCATTTTTTTTTCAAACTTTGTATCCTTTAAACCCAACTTGAATATTTGTAGCAGCATCAGAAAGATTTCCTTCATCTGTATTCTCATTGGATGAAATTTCCTCTTAAGTATCACCAATCACCTTCCCTCCAGCAGAAGCTTTAACATCTTCACTGGCCTGAGCTCCCATCTATCTCTGCAGCAAAAACGCCAACATCTGCTTAAGCTACATTCTTAAACGAATCCTTGTTATAGAACCAATCATCGATGAAAAAGTTCGAGATGGTGAAGTAAACAGAGAAAGAGATACAAGGTAACTGAATGAATAGAAATAAAGTTGAGTGATACTTTGAGAGAGTTTCAAATCAGAGAGAGAGAGAGATGGAACATTTTGTCATATTTTTTTTTTTTTAATTTTTTTAAGCGTATCACCCCAAGCAAGGCTGGAGGCCACTATCACGCATGGGGTTACAGAAGGGTTGGAGGAAGAGCAGATAGGAGTGGTAAAGGAGAGGATGTGGAGAAAGAGAAAGACAGTGGGTCGATCAAGGCAATGGGGTTACAGAAGATTTGGAGCGAGAGCAGATAGGAATGAAAGATGAAAGGATGTGGAGAAGGGAAGTGGATAGATCAAGGCAACTGGAGATGTCGATTGACGCTACACTTAAACCGTTGGAGATTGTATTTGTCAGGGAAACAGTAATAGGGAAGGGAGTTCCATAGGCGAGATGTGCGAGACATGAAGCTATTGGAGTAGAAGAGACGTCTACATCTAACAGTTTCAACGGTGAAGGGGTAGGAACGGGATGCCAGCCTCGTAGGACGTTTAAATTCACAAGGCCTAGGGATATGTCATCTGTGATGCTTTTAGAGGTTGCCAGATTATAAGACTACAATGATAATGAGAATTATAAGGTATTGCCGATTCAATCTCTTCAGATTGAGGAACTGGAGAACCGAGTTCAAATTCCAGTCGGATCCATTAAATTCACTTACGTGCGAATACCCTTGGGAAAGGTATGAATCCTCTTCTTCCCCCCCCCCCCCCAGTTATGGGTAAATAGCAGGACAGATTGGGTTCTATAGCCTTGGATGGCAACTGGTCTACCGCAGAAAGAAATGGCAACCTACCACTGGAAAAAATCTGCCTCGTCAGTCATGATACATGATCTCCTAATCGTGTATCACGCATGGCCCATAACTGACTGATGGTATTGCCTCTGTGACTTGTGTTTTTGGGAATTAGCTGAACCAGTTGGTATATTTAGCTACAATTTTGTTTCTGTAATGAATGAGGATTTTTAACCTGAAGAAAACTAAAACACTCAAAACAGCACAAAGAATTAGTTCAATTATCAAACAACTCGTAGAAGGGTAAAGACTTCTCAAAATTATATACAGTAACCAAACCAAAGAAATTTTCATAAAGAAAATATAACTAGACAGAGTGTCCCCAAAAAATCAACATCATTTAAAATGTGAATATCTGAGTAACTACATGTTCCAGGCAAATGAAATTAAATAAGCTTAATGTTGAACAATAAAAGATTTATTTATCAAAGTTCACAAGATATTCAAGGGTGTGTAGAGTTTATAACTGATTTCACAAAGCTTCACAAATGTTTAATATATGCACCATCTGTGACACAACACTGTAACATGTCTTGTGTCAAACAATCTCCAGCATCTCAGTGCAGACTTATTTAAATGAGAATCTACCATGGGTTGGGTGTGCCAGTGGTAATGACAATGTGCTGTTGAAATGGCCACCAAGTTCATCTGACTTGACGCCTTGTGATTATTTTTCTATGGGGCTATGTGAAATGACAGATCTATATCCTCACCCCACTTCCTACAAACCTAGAGAAACTCAAGCAGAAAATCACTGAGAAGCTGGAGAATGTTATGCTAGACATGCTACTGCGTGTTTGACAGGTGCTGGACTACTGAATTGACGTGTGCCATGTCACAGGTGGTGTGCATATTGAAGCTTTGTGAAATGGATTATAAAATCTACATCCCTTTGAATATCTTGTTCAAATTTTGACAAATAAATCTTTTATTGTTCATCATGAAGCCTATTTAATTTTGCTTGCCCGAGACATAACTAAATAACCAAGGTATATTAATCGATAGGGGCACAGATCGAGGAGAGAGCAGAGAGCCGAGTTTGAATTCCAGTCAACATCATTACATCCCTTTACGTGCTAATACCCTTCGGAATGGTAAGAATCCATCTCTTCTGTCCCCAACTATGGGTTAAATAGCAGAACAGACTGGGTCCTATAGCCTTCAATGGCAACCAGTCTAGAAAGAGGACAACTGAATTCAAAACCTGAGCGGCTAAAATCCACCTTGCGTATCATCTTGAAGAAAGAAACTGGACCCCTACTTCGAGCTGAGACAGAAAATAATGGACTCCTCAGTCTTAGTACAATGGTTTGAACAAACACAAAAACTGAATCACACCACAGCAATGTAAACCTCTCTGAATTTGGATTATCCGCCCAAGGGTGTATCACCCACAGCACTTTAGACAATGAACTAAATAGCAAAATATTTATAAATTTATAAAGATTTCCTAATTGTTCCTTATTCAGTTATTCTGTCAGATTTAATACATATTTTCATCTCACTCACGCACACACAAAACCATTTTCTTTTTAATGTGGCTATGAATATCTGTGGTATTTCTCAACAATGGTGGAAGATGTTATTGTATAAAAAGAAGAGTTGATATAGAGTTCACTCGAAAAATCAAGGAACATGGAAAAAAATAAAAAAGATTCTCTTTTTAACTTATTCATTTTATATCAATTTGAGTTAGTTTAGTTGATTGATGTTGTGGTCTACAATCTTTAAAATATTGAAGAGAAGAAATGGCCTGAAATTTGTCGTCATTATTTAGAGAAAAGGAAATTGTAAATAATTGGAGGGTGGAGAGACGATTTATAACCAACAAAAAAAAATTTATTTTTTTTAAACAATAGCAGCAAATAAAACATTAAAAAAATAAATTTAGTTCTTTTTTCATTTACAGTAATCTAAAATTATTATAAACCATAAAATATTTCAAAAGGAAAAATAAAATTATTATTAGTCAGGAATTTTATGCCAGCAGTAAAAGACCAAGTCTATTTCCTTATTGAAGAGTACATCTAGACTGTCAGGACCATAAACGATAGAATCCAAGAGAAATGGTAAGACATGAGAAGATCGTTCCTGCAACATAAAAGAAAGAAAAGTTACAATAAAATGGGGAAACTGCAGTACATTTGAATAATAGACAAAGGTATATAACATTTTGCTTCTTTATTTAGCTAGTTTCATTAGCCTGCGTTTAGGCAATTTACTTTTACTTTCTGTTATGCAGTGTGCGGGAGAAATACCTCCCACATAATGGTAAGACACTAGTGGCAATGGTGTCTTCATCTAGGAAATGTCTTACCATGATGTGGGAGTTATTTCTGCCACACTCTGAATTCTTATTTTTTTATTTAAGGAAAAAAAGAAAAAAAAAAACATTTTGGAATTTTTTTCATAAATTTGCTGCTGAAATATTAAAAATAGGAGTAAGATACACAATCAATATTGCAAAGGCAAAATATTTAATTTTTAAAAAATGATTCTGAAATCATAAAATTACCACTAATATACTTTTGTAAAACTTTTAAAATCCAGAAAAAAAAAGTTAAATTAAAAAAAAATAATCATAATTCAAGTCTATTGTTATACATTAATTCAACCACCATATCTATAAATATAATCCTGCTTAAACAAAAGGAAGTTAGACTGCCTTTACCTTACTGAACTCTGTATGAAATACATGAGTTTTTAATAAAATCTTTCAATATTGCAAGTTATCTAAAAAGTAAAGAAATGATCTAAAAGGTAATTTGGCAAACTTGGATCTTTGTGTCCACGAAAATATAAAATGTTAAAAAGGAAGGTTTTTCCATTGAAAACACTATTATTTTAACTATCTTCACTCCTTGATAATCTTCACTCCTTGGTAATGTTATTGTTTTAAAAAGCAATGATTACAATTGAAAACAACCTAAATATATGAAAAGGTATTTGTTCATTTTCTTTTTTCTTGAGAATTGACAATGAAAATAATAACCACTATTTATTTATTAGATTATTTATTTACACTATTTATATTGTTTACTGACATGGTTGGCAAAAAACATCAACTAATTACCAATTGATTCAACCTTTATAAAATGGTAAATAATAAGGATTTCCTTATAGTTGGTTCACATATTTCTATAATTCAGTAAATGTTTAAAAATTGTTTTCATATTTCTTTATAAATGATAAATATTGCATTAGTTTTAATATTTTTGTTGTAAATTCTCAAGAACAAAAAAACACATTCACTTTCATCATGTTTAGATTTTATTACAATTCTAATCATTGCTTTTTAAAACAAACATTGCCGAGTAGTGAAGGTAGTTAAAATATTAGCAGTGTCGAGGGAAAAACCTTCCTTTTGAGAATTTACCTTTTTGCGGGCATAAAGGTCCAAGTTTACTGGTAATTTTTATTAATATTCAGCCAACAAACTCCTGCACTTGCATGCTAAACTGGCTAGCTAAACTAATCCCTTATCTTCTAAACTAGAATCTAAGAAACCAAGCAAGGTTAATTCTAAGAAATTCAAATAGAAGAATATTATAGTTGCTATGACCTCTGCCACAAAAGATCAATAGTAAAGAAAATATAAACATGAGGAACTAAAAAAATAAAAAAATTTTATCAATGAAATCTGAACATTAAAAAAAGTATAGCAATTAAGATTTTATTTGTCTTAACATAAAATTTCAAAGTTAGTGATCTATCCTATTAAATATGCATTTTAAAGAAAAGTATACTCAAGAATAATTTTTCTTTTAAAAATTCAGACTGTGTGTATTTATAATGTATATTCAGTTTTTTGTACTTTGTAGGCTTATGCTAGATTTACATACAGCAAAGCTGTTAAGTGTTTTAAACGAGTAGGTAGGTAGGTCTTTCTTTTTCTTTCTTTCTTCTGTAAATGCACACACCACAATATTACTCGGTTGCAAAAGTATTTTTACTTTTTGATAAAATAGTAATAATGAAGACTGTATTGGCCCAGAGTGATTTCAATCTTTTTTTTTAACCCTTTGTAGGTTATTTACAGCCAAAACATTTTTCTTGAATATAAGATTTTTTTTTTTGTGGGTGAATATTGCATTATCAAATTTTTGAGAGAATAACAATGATTTTTCCAGATAAAAGTCCTTTAAATTTAATCAAATAGCTGAAGGGAGAAGATGGATTCATAGCTTTCTCAAGGGTGTGTGTACGTGAATATAATGAACCTGATGATCCACAGTGTTGTGATATATAAGGAATAAAATCTGTCCATGTTAGGCTGTTTTTTCCCCAACCTAGTTGGAGAAAGAACAACACTATGTAAAACCAAAGACATTTATTAAACAATTAAAAAAAAGAATTATAAAAATTTAAAAAGCTTAGCTTAGCTTAGTTATATATACATTTGTGCGTGTGTGTGTGTGTGCATACACCCAGTGAAAAGATTACATAACATAATTTACCAACTGTTTGGGACACCTTACCTCCAGCAAATTTTAAGACATCATTCCGGTGTTGTTCAAATGTAGTTCTCATGTCAGCAATTTTTGTCTCAATTTTGTTATGAAGATTACAGATATGGGTTTCTTGTTCAGCAGACTAATAAAAAAAAAAAACAAAAAAAAATTGATTAAGGAAGACTAATGAAAATACATTATCATAATTTATAAGACAACACAGGATGTTTAATCAAACTCACTAACAACAAAACAAGTAAATCTAAAAGACAATATAATAATTTTTTTTTATTCATTGCCATTGCAATAATAGAACAAATAAAATCATCAGTAGGAATGGAAGTATTGAAAATACACTTTGGGAAATTTATTTAAGTGCAGTAGATTTCAATTTTAAAGCCACATAATATCAGAATAGGCTAAATATTATGAAATTGTGGTGATGAAAGTAGTTATCAAACAAAATGCCCATGGATTGTATGCATTCTTTGCCAAAAAACAAAAACACACAAAAAACTCAGAGCCAGTTTCTAGCACTTTCATATAGAACTCGGCAAGTCATGCAAATTTCAGTCTTACTAATCACGGACATCTCAAATGTGCATATAATCTCCTGCATTTGATTGCCAAGCAGAGCATTTTTGTTGTTTGTGTGTTCATATGTGTCTAGATTTTATGACCTGCATAAATCCTCCCACTTACAGAATTATGTAATGAGATACTTGTATTAAAAATTTATTGTTATCAATTTGATAAATTTTAAAATTACAATATTCTATAAACGAATATGCTTAAAGAAACTCAAGACTAGAAATTTAAAACTTCAACATTAATGTTTTGTTTATATCAACTGCACCCATTACTTTTCGTTATCTAGATGAGTGTGTTCGTTTTATTTTTGCAGATACTCAAGTCGATTAGAATAAATGCTTATATGCCAAAGATTATCATTGGTTGGATAAATATCAAATACATTTTGACAAATAGAACAAAAAAGCTGTTCATCTGAATCTTGATACTGAAGAATCAAAAACGCCTTTTAACCCAGCTGTGCATTGAATACCACTGCTATATCTGGTCTGGTGCTCCTGCTATTCATCTCGAGGCTTTTTGATAAAATCCAAAGGATCTGCAATGTAATCGGTCCTGACTTGGCATCTCGCCTTCAGTCACTTTCTCACTGACATGACATGACTTGCCTCTGTCATTTCTATAAATATTTTCATGGCAACTCTGCTCTAACAAGCTTTTTTCCCCTGGTGACCCAACATGAATTTAAGCGTGCTGCTAGATTAGCATTTAGATCCCACTCATTTACTGCTGAAATAGCTAAATGCAACCACCACTTCTACTCCAACAGTTTCTTTTCTCACACTTCCCACCTGTGGAACTCCTTTCCGTTTACTTGATAACTACAATCTTCCAAAATTTAAATGCAACATCAATCACCATCTTCTTGACTTCTGTTTCATCTTTTGCCCTTTCCTCAATCCTCCCTATTCTCACTCTTCTCTTTCACTTTCACTCCCCGTAATCCCCTGTATACTTTTGGCATTCCTGCCTTGCTTGGGATGAAATGATTAAAAAAACGAAAAAGATTTAAAAATGATTAAAAAAACGAAAAAGATTTTCTTTTCATGTATTCCATAATACACATGCAGGGATATTTTTTAAAAAGTTTAAAATTATTAAAAATTCATTATTGCTTTTAAATTACTTTTAAGAAAATAATCCAGTAGTTTTAAACCGTTTTTATTGTGAGTGAATGAAAATAGATTTTCCACCATATCAGATTTAAAGGTAAAGACAATATGAAAGTTTCAAGACTCACCACTTCCTTTGAGCGACTTTTTTCCAGATTAATATCAAGAGTTATCTTCCCTTGCAGCTTGGTCACTTCATCCTTTATTTGCTCTTTCAAATGCATAATTTCTCGACTTTGTTTCTACAACGAAAAAAGTAAAAAGAAATATAAGATAGCACAAATAAAGAAAAGCATACGTTCTATTTTAACACTTGATTTTTTTTTATAGATTAATTATGTGAAAAAGTTTCCAGCACCTTTTATAGGAAGCTAGATACTAAATATACAGTAGAAAGCAATTTTTTTTAAATAACTAAAAAAAAGGTGGCTGGAAGCTTTTATACATCTTTTGGAATTGGAAATGCCTTAAGGATATTTTTTATTAATCTTCTTTTTTTTTTTTTAAGCATTGTTAACCATTATTAGTTTTTTTTATGAATATGAGGAAATGCTGAAAGTTCTCACTCTAATAAAGAAATGCTCCAAAAAAATTACTTTTAGCCAGTTTTGATACAGTGGGCTGGGCCGAGAACTTTTCAGTACCTCCTCATATTTTTTTCATTTTAATTCTTAACAATATGAAGAACACATCCAGTTGGTTTTGTTTTTTGTACTAATATTCATAAAGTCTAAATGCATTGTAAAGTTTTAAACATTATGTTTATGAAGTGGTTAGTCATGTAAAATTTTGCAAAATATAACCAAATTCAAAAATCAAAAAATTTAAGAGGTTTCAAATTCAGTAAGCATTGAATGAGTGAGGAATCATTTGACAGAAGAGTTGTTATGCCACAAATTAAACAGAAATAAACATATGCAAATAGTAACATTAACAGACAAACAATATGGATTCCGCTTTGCCCGATCCACTGCTGATGTGCTTACGGACATCACTGAATTTGTCTACCAAGCTCTCCATAATAACGGAGAAGCTCGCGCTGTGGTCCTTAACATCTCCAAGGCGTTTGATAGGGTTTGGCATGCCGGCCTTCTTCGCAAGCTTCAGGGATATGGTATTACAGGCCAATTGTTGGACCTAATACAATCATTCCTGTCAAACCGTGAATTGAAGGTCGTTCTCAATGGATTCTCCTCCAGCTCCTATCCCACGAACGCAGGTATTCCGCAAGGCTCTATCCTAGGCCCTACCCTGTTCCTTATATTCATAAATGATCTTCCTGATGCCATTGATTCCCAAGTCGGCATCTATGCGGATGACACCACAATTTACTCCAGCCTCAGAAACAAATCTAGTGTCGCTGACAAAATTAACCTGGCCGTTAGTCTCGAAAAGACCTTCAATCGGTTGTGAACTGGGGCAGGAATTGGCTGGTTAACTTTAACGCCTCCAAAACAAAACTGCTCAATCACCACAGGGATCCTTCCCTGCATCCCATTAGAATATCTGAAGCTCAACTTCTCGAGAGCTCCTCACTGCGGCTGCTCGGTCTCACGCTGTCTGCTGACCTGAGATGGAAAAATTACATTGAGTCGATTGCTTCATCCACCGCAAGGGAAGTTGGCTCCCTGTGCCGGGCCAGGAAATTCTTCTCCTCTGGATCGATCCTCCAAATTTACAAATCAACCATCCGCTCTTGCATGGAGTATTGCTGCCATATATAGTCTGGAGCCCCTTCTGTTGGCCTCAAGGTTCTTGATAAGATCCAGAGATGGGTATGCAATGTAATTGGCCCTGATCTGGCTTCTCATTTGAAGTCTCTCTCTCACAGATGCACCATCGCCTCTCTCTGTCTCTTTTATAAATACTTCCATGGTAATTACTCCGATGAGCTGCTATCGCTGGTTCCCAGGCTCCATGAATTCAAGCGTCCTATGAGGCTGGCATCCCGTTCCCACCCTTTCACTGTTGTAACTGTTAAATGTAGACGTCTCTTCTACTCCAATAGCTTCATATCTCGCACCTCCCGCCTATGGAACTCCCTTCCTCATTCCTATTTCCCTGATGACTATGATCTCCAATTAGTCAAGTGTAACGTCAATCGACATCTCCAGTTGCCTTGATCTATCCTCTATCCTTCTCCACATCCTTTCCTTTAACACTCCTATTTGCTCTCGCTCCAAATCCTCTGTAACCCCTTGCATGCTAGTGGCTTCCAGCCTTGCCTGGGGTGAAAAGCTTAAAAAAACAAAAAAAAAACATTTGAGTCTACAAAGAACACCATTCCTCTTCAATGAGAAAATATTTAGCTGAACAGTGCTTCAAGGATTTATTGTGATTGCTTATTTCACCATAAATGTTAAGCATATAACAAGTAAAAGCGCCTATGGAAAAACATTTAGTTCCTACCCATAGGTACTTAATACAATGGAGAGTCTTAATAATTAAAGAGGGCAGAATTATTCTCAATATACAATAAACACAAAGTTTTAATAAAAAAGGAGTCATAAAATCACGTAAAAAGGCTCTAAAAGTTAGAAGTGGTGGTGAAGACAACCATAGTTGTTTCCCTTTGGAACTTCTATATGCCGTGCCCTTTTAAGTAGGTGATCATGGCTCTCACAATTTCCTGTACTTTGTAGCTCTCTTGATAAATTTTGTCTTTTTGTTATCTCTCATAAACCTTGTTCCACCATCCATTTACTCAAGCTCACTAGGTAGGTTATGCATAGTTTCCTCTGTCCCTCTTGCCTGCAATCTGTCCTGTGAGTATCAGATTATCCAAGCCTTCTTTCCTCATTACGTACCCTAAAAATTTCAACTGTCTCTTCCTGATGTTAAGCAAAATTTTCCTTTTTCTTTCCATTTTCTCTAAAACTTTATTGTTGCACACGTTTGGCCTATGATACCCTCAGCATCCTTCTGTAGAACTGCATTTCTGTTGCTTCAAGTCTCTTGAGCTACTCTAAAAAGTGATGGTTAAACTGAAGCTTCATTAAAAGTTTAAAGGTTCATCTGTTTTATTTACAAAAGTAAAGAATTGTTTAAAAAACATTAAGTTTAAAAAAATTGCAGCATTTTAACCGTAAACAATCAAAATGAACAATATCTTTTTTTAAACAATGCAATCATAAAAGCATGCAAGTATAAGATTGAACCAAATATAGTGACTGTTTGAACTTTTGCACAGGCTGCTACTGATTGTGGTTGGCTTTGTTTTGATGGTGGAATGAAAGAGTTCATATCTACTCCTTTAGGGGGAAAAAAAGGTGGTGTTTTGGGGAACACCAGGAGAGAGAAAGAAAGACCCAACAAAACTTTATGTGCACAAAATGAGGGATAAAAACATTGTCAAACAAATCTGAATACAATTTAATCACAAGAATGGTGATAATTAAGTGAAAAAGAGAAAAGGCATTTTTAGAAGGGTTAAAGAGAGTTTGTAAAGATTAAGGACTTAGAGAAATAAAGTTTGGAAAAACAAATGTCTGTGAAATATATGTAAGTACGAAGGTTGTGTGTGTGTGTGTGTGTGTGTGTGTGTGTGTGTATGTGTGTATACTTATATATAGGCCTCCACTGGTCATCAATGACCGTGGATTAATTCCTATCCATCTGTAAGGCAGGATCAAGCTTGGGAAGGATTGTAAGGCGGGCACATAATACACAGCTAAAAATTCAGAATTGGAGCCCTTAAGGCAACTGATCGCTTATTTTATTTCAGCCTCATTCTAGCAGCTCCTGCAACAGTGCCAAACTGTAATGTATACTTATGAATATAAATATCTTACTTCAGAAGCTTCTTTTTTTGTGGTCGACAGTTGTTTTAGGGGCTAGTATTTTATCTTGCTTGTATTGATCTCTATGTACAGAATGAGTGTCTGAATTAAAAAGCTTTCTTCAGAATGATGTCTGCATGTTTTTACTGTGGGTACTCTTTGTGCATGTCTAGGTGCTTTCTGTGGGTGCTTGCTGTAGGTACTTTTCGAGTCTTTGGGTGCTTGCTGTTGGTACTATGTGTCCATTTTGGTCTGTTTTTATATAGGCCAGATATAGGCTCCAAATAAAAACCAAAATTTAATACTTTTTTGTTGTGTTCCCACTGGTTGAGAAAGGTCATTTAATGTGATTACAACTACGTCCGTGTGAGGCAATACCAACTTTGGTTTTGCGTGTATTTTTAGACTTGATAAAATTGTAGTTGCAGAGGGAATTTGAAAATGTATATTTATGTATTTATTTATTTATTTCTGTGTATCTTCAAAGTCCAAACCAGCTTTGGAATAAAGCGTGAAATTAATAAAGGGGGTAGTCTTAATAAGTTTCTGGTGTGGGGGTTGAAAAGTTTCCTCATGAATAAAAAGCATCCCAACCCAACCTCCTATCAGGCACCTAGGACTACACAAAGTTCTTCTGAAGGCAGCACATAAAACAAAAACTTACCTCTGTGATATGACGAAGGTTGGAAAATTCACTTTTTTCAAAAATAATCATGTCTTTTTTAAGAGCAGCTATTTCGGCTGTCAGTTGCTGTAACAAAATCTCCTGTTAACATAGAAAAGTATCCAGAAAACACACTTTAGTCACTTCATCTTAAAAATGTCTCGAGATTAAAAACACACTTGAGAACAAACTTAAAAGCAATTCCTTGTACATAGGGAATGCATTTTCTAAATTTCTCTAATGTGGAGACGGTGTACAGGGGCGGGGGGGCTCTAATGTTTGAAATAATCAACTAAAAATTGCTTCTCTTAATTCGTCTCCTTAGAACTGAACAAAATAAGTAAGGAAATCCAAGGTAATTTTTTTTACTGCTGTAAAAGGGATCAATAAGTATTACACTTACTATGTCAGATTTTATGCAAGTCAGTTATCACAAAATTTGTATTAACCAACTTATGTTGATAAAGTTTTCAGGCTATACTTATCTCTATGAGAAACATGCCATGAGAATTTCAGGTTATAATATCTGTTCTGATTAGAAATATTTATAACACATTTGGTGGTTTGAGATTTAATTCTACAATTCAAAGGATGTCTACATTGGCAGACTTAGAGGTCAGGTGACAAGTTGTTTTTTTTTTTGAGGGGGTGCATTTAGGTGAATTAGTATAATGAAATAGCATACACAATTAGCCATACCATTTTTTCCCCTCTCTCATTCCAATTGTACTATTTTCACTAATATTCTCTTAATGGTTAAGTAATACACTGGACATTTACTTTGTGGTTACAGTTAAGGGATTTTTTCATGGCGCCTATATAACATTTTATACTAAAAATTGTTTTTTTTTTTCTAATTATTTTTATTTACATTCTTCCTTTTTCTTTGACTACAATCAAAACAAAATGGACGTCATTGTAATCTTTCTTTATATTTCATAAATGTTGTTGAGTTTGTGAATGTTGTTTAGACAGGTGGCACATTCTACAATTTATTTATTGTACTCTCTCTCTTTAATGTTTTTATTTCTCATATTTTTTCACTCAGTAATCCCCTTGCTTTTTATTGGTTTTATTGCCTTGCTTGGGATGAAATGATTAAAAAAAAAAAGAAAGTAAGGTAGCACAAACTGCTAGGTATGCCACTGGTTGTTCATCATATTATAAATAAATATATACAATAGTATAGACATTGATATCTTTTAAGTTCTGATACAGAAAAATTGCCATGGGTCGAAAGAAAGATATAACTTTAAAAAAAGAAACAATATACTGGAAAGTTACTGTATCATGTTAACAAAATGTTGGAACTTGTGAAAAAGGTTTTTTGTTATTTTACATTTGACAGGTAAAGTAACAAACACCTTGATTAATATTATTTGATGAGGAACATTAATAATGTAAAGAAATAATTATCATAATCCCATTTCTTCTAATGCTGTTATTTATCTTCAAGTATTTGCCGAAATAATTTCATCCTCTGTAGAGTTGGAGATGAGGGGATTAGTCCTAGGAATCTCCATGGATGCAAGATCTGAAGCCTCTTATATAAAATGAGTGGTGAAACTCAAATGATACTTTGCTCATATAAATCTAAACATATCCTGAAAGTTTTACCAACATTATTTGGTTAATACAATGTTTTTATCATGAAACCAGTGAATTACGAATTTACAAATTAAAATCTGTCATTGGAATAAAGATTGAATATAAAAAATTATTTTTGTACACTTTATAAAACCAGAAATAGTTGTGAAAAGTGATAGTAGGGAACTCTGTCTTCCTGTTTAAAAAATAAAAAAATTTAATAATTTGCATTAGAAATTTGTCCCCACCCTTCACCAGTAACCCAAGAAATTATTTGGACTTAAATAAAATGATATGTGCTTGAAGGATATTTTAAAAAAAAAAAACAAATTCCATTCCAAATTTCAGAGAAACAAACAAAGGTTCATACAACACATGAAACAAAAAGAGATACAAAAGAAAAAATGTTGAAATGAATACTACAGACAAATTGAGGATCTATAACATGGTAAACAGTTGCAAAGTAGCATGGTAAGGATAATGGCAAAATTAGTCATTTTTGTACAGGAAACATCGCATTCAAACAGTGTTATTCTCAGCTAAAATTTACAACTTTTTTTAAACAATTTTTTAGGAAATCAGACTTCTCAAGTCCACTGTTATCTCTCTTTCTAGTAATGATTGGAATTTCCTTCCAAACCTTTTGTTTAAGGTAGTGTGAGCTTCATTATATTATTATTCTCTTCTGACCTCTTTTCCATATGTTTACACATCACTCCATTTGCGTTGATTCAGCATAGGGTTCAGTTCATGACAAATTTAAGTTTTACACTTGGCAACTTTTTCCAAATACTTTTGGTTTATTGTTGGCTGAATCCATACATGCAAAACTTGTGCTAGACAAATGGGAGATACTAGATCCCTACTCATGCTGTATCTAAAATGGCTTAGTTTTTTCAATTTGTTCACTGAATACTTAAGTTCTTAAATGGTTCAAATCTTGAAGTATGTCATGACACATGATAAGCAGAATTGTGATAAAAATTAGATAATGTATATTATACCAGAGTGAGTTCAAATTCCAGAAGGAGCAAGTGGATAATTTTCTTTTTCACGCTAGCACTTAAACATTTCTTTTAAAGCAAAAAGCAACAAAATATTATATGAAAGAGAGAAAGGAAGCAGTTTATTGTGATAGGATAGGGGATTTTAGATAAGTTTTTTGTTTTTTGTTTGTTAAATGTCATGTCATTTTAGGAGCTGGATCTTCACTCTCCAGATTCCTTTCTTTTATTATTAGTGAACTACCAGGACTTCTTGGGAAAGATAGTGGAATAGCTTCCTGTAACATTTCCAGGGTTTTGAATTCAGGTTTTTATTCTCCTTGACTGGTCAACAGCCAAGGCTAGAGAGCCCAGTCTATACTGCTATTTAGAAACAAATTAATGTCCTTCACAAGGGTATAAGTGCACAGTACATGCCACAGTAACTGGCTGATAATGTTAAGCAAAGAATGAAAAAGAAAAAAACTAGAACAATTTACATTAAAAAATATTAATACACATTTTATTGACTTGAAACAATTATTTTTAGTTCATTTTGAATAAAACGTTTAGGACCAACTGATTTTGTTACCTATTGATAATGTAATCTGCGATTACAGTAAATCACTTCCCCTTTGAACCCTGACCTCCTGGCGAGTACAGTAGATGCACTTTCACACAGAGGGTGAAAGTAACTTCTTTCTTCCTCAGATGCCATGTGTGATGCATGCTTTGGCGATCATGTCAATTACTTTCTGTAGTAGACTGGTTGCCAACCAAGGCTATAGGACCCAGTCTGTCCTGCGATGTAACCCATAGCTGGGAAAGGGAGAGATGGATTCATACCTTTCCCAAGGGTATTTGTGCATAAGTGAATGTAATGAACTCGATTGGAAAATCGTGCTCAACTCTTCAATTTCTCATTCCAAGCCATTATCCATCACACCATCCGCACATTCAAGCTTACAGCACTTGGTATTCCCAAGTGGATACCCATCGAGGATACTAACCAGTCTTGACATTCCTTAAATTTGGTGATTAGACAAGAACCAGTGTTTCAACATGATATGGCCATAAGTTGATAACGTAAAAAAGCACTAATCAGAATTCTATTTCTGAATTTCCATCACAAATTGAACTATTTTGTTATCCAATTCACTTCAGAAACTCTCATATGAACTTCTTTTAGTACACACGCACTAAACTGTGTATCCAAAAGATTGTTTTGTTTTTACTTCTATCTTCAAGACGTATGTGATCATAGCTTTCCAGAGATTCATTGCTTTTTTTTTATCTGTGAATGGCTATGCCTTCTTGGGAAAGGTAGTAGAGTGGTTTTCCACCGATTTTGAATTCAGGGTTTTTCTTTCTCTTACTGGCTACCATCCAAGGACCGAGAACCCAGTCTACCCTATTATTTAACCCATAAAAGAGACATTTGCATTTGCAAAAAACTGAATTTTTTCTAATTACACTTTCCGTGCTGATAATAGTTATGATACTTGGGCATCATAAAACTATCCAAAAACTAAATCTGTCCAGGATAGATAATTATTTCAATGATTACAATATAAGTATACTGATAACTTGTTTTAATGGATAAAAAGGGTGGAGGGTATCGGTCCGATAATGCCAATTGTCCATAGTTACCAACAATAAGTTTGGTCAAGTCAAGAAGATAACCATGAATAAGAATGTCGTTCAACAGATGCGGAAATAAAAACCTTGCAGATGTGATCAGAGTGGAAAAGATTTTGGTTTTTGTTTTTATTTGTGGACTTCCAGGCTTTATTGAAAATTCATGTGACATTTATAGATATTAATTTACCTGTTGATATTTGGTGACCATGTTTTTTGACTGTTGATCCAGTGTATTGTTGACAATTTCAACCAAAGCTTCAGTGATTCCTTCAGCTTGTTCTTGCGTAAAACCTTGAAGACACAAAATTTATAAGGAAATAAAATAAAAATAATTGAATGATTTTTTTGTGAGAAAAAAAATGATTTTTCACTGATCAAAATTAAAATCCTGCTTGAAGAATTTGATCCTCAAGTAATATTAATAGTCAGAAAGAGATTATAGAAAAAGATTATAGCATATTAATAGTCAGAAAAAGATTATAGCATATTAATAGTCAGAAAAAGATTATAGCATATTAATAGTCAGAAAAAGATTATAGCATATTAATAGTCAGAAAAAGATTATAGCATATTAATAGTCAGAAAAAGATTATAGCATATTAATAGTCAGAAAGAGGTTATAAAATATTGGTTTAATCTTTATTCTGTTTTTGCTCTTAGCTTACAACAAAAAAAGTAACACAAGATTGATATTAAGCAAAAAAGAACCCCTACTAACCATATTAAAGATGATCTTTTGCTAAAGACAGCAATATTGCATATATGAGTGTATTGGAAGGTTTTTCTCTCCTCTGAGAGCCTTCAAGAGAACCAAACAATGGGTTTGAACAAGTAGTGCACCCAAACAGACCAAATGAAAACACCAATTGCTTGCCCCATGATCTCTTGTATTTCATATTGTTGTCATTGCCTATGTCAGTATGTTTAAAAAAATGGAACATTTTCATGATATTTAGTGAATCATATATAGAAATACAGTATTATAGGACTTTTTATTAATTTATGTGGAAGCAACACATCAATGTGATTAACATAATTAGTCAAATGATTTTCAAAGCATGATTTGGACAATTTAAGGATGTTGGTTATTTCCTTATTTATTGATTTAATCCCTGTCAACATACATTAACAATTCAATCAAAAGTCATGTTCTTTTTTACATCTAGTTAAAACTAAATGATTTTAATATCATCTAATGACAGAAATATGTTGAGTCATAAATAATTTCCATTTTTATTTATCAACTTTATTCTTTAAAAATAAATTACAATTACATATTTATAGGTGGGATGGTAGAGTAAAGGATTGCAGCTTGGATTGAGGAATTGGAAAACCGAATTCATTACATTCACTTATGTGCTAATACCCTTGGGAAAGGTATGAATCCAAATCGACCCCTAGCTATGGATATATAGGAGGACAGACTGGGTTCTATAGTCTTGTCTAGGAAAAGGAAAACTCTGAATTCAAAACTGTAGGTAGCCCTGGCGAAGCACATACAATGCAACTAAAGAGAGGATTATTTGTATTAGCTCAACGATCCCAACTACAGTTGACTATATCAAAATGTTAATTATATAACATAATTAACATTTTATTCAATTATATATATTCATTATTTGTAATGTCTTGTTGCTACTTATCAGGCAGATCTTCAATACCTTTTCAGAAAAAATTCTGTAGGTTTTAGCGTGAAAAAGTTTTTGATAAACTCTTTAACCTGGTTTTCATTAGAAAATTTTTTTTCTTATCAGAGCATTTTATAGTGATCAAAAAAAGTTAATACAAGGTCAGATGAATATGGCACGTGGAGTAGAATAAACCAACCAAGTTCCAAAATCTTTCCCTGTGTTATTCATACAGTGTTTTCAACAAGTTATCTCAAACTCAAATCCTGATAATTTTATATCAAGGATGGTTGAAGTGCAAAGAAAAATCCTCTTTTCATGACTCACTATTTCTAAGCTCAGTGTTGTGTCCCCTATCAAAGAGATGATTAGTCTAGCCTCAAAATGAACTTCCTTATTTTACAACTGATTTTGCTCATAGAAACCATATCGCCACTAACCAGTATTTAAACCACAACATGCAAAATTTCTCCTCCTTAATCTTTGGCATGCAGTCAGTAAAATCTTGGGACTTCTGCTGAGGTGTTTATCAGAAACCTCCATTGGAGGTCAATAATTTCAAATAGCCTAGTGGATTAAATTTGATTTGATGGATTCAATTTCTACAGCTTATCAAGTTTATTTAAAACCGGGAAATATTTTTAGATTGTAAGAAAGTTTTTAAGTTGGGGGGGGGGGGTATAATAGTAAATTAGTGATAAAAATCTTACTAATTAACCCATAGCTGGAGGGAGAAGAGGTGGATTCATATCTTTCCCAAAGGTTTTTTCTCATAAGTGAATATAACAAACCCAAAGTGAATTGGAACCTGGCTCTCCACTTAACAATTCGAAGCCATTATCCATTACACCACCCACACATCCAAGCTTGTGGCAGCTGATATTCCCAAGTGATCACCTATCTAGGTTCTGACCAGGCCCAATGTTGCTTAACTTCAGTGATCTAGTGGATTAAAGTGTTGGTTTGTAAATTTGGTGACATAGTAAATGGGATTAAATGTCTTCATGAAATCACAAAGACCTTTAATTCCAATCCTGACCCTAGAATTTGGAGCCTTAAGCCTGTTGTTCTTTCCTGCTTGTTACCATCATGCCCAAATGTAGTCACCAGTGTGACATCTTATTATAATTTTGCATGTTCCTTCCTTAGTTACTCAGTCCATCACTCAGTATTTTTATTTCATGTATTTATTTTATTTCAGTGTGTGTCATACTTCAATTAATTTTATTTTTAGTTTCACTTAACTAATTAGAACCTAATTCTAGAAAAAAAATAATTTTTACTTTAACTTGTCTTTCTTATTAAATTTCTATTTGAAATTCTTATTTATTAATTTACATGCCATTTTTCAATTTCCTTTCAAATTGGTTTTATATTTAACTCCTATTTCATAAAATGTTTTGTTTTACGTCAGACGTGTACATAATCGTCTAACAATGCAAGAATACTACAGCTATCAATTTGAGGTGGGTTTAGTGTTATTCACAGAGCTGGAAAATTATTTCAACAGTATGTTGTGGATGCATATGTCAAGGCTGAAGGTTGCAGGTTGCAATATCTTAGGAACAATCAGGCCCAATTGCGAGTAGAAAGGTACAACAAATTGATGGACCATTTGAACACAGGAGCAGATGAGAATATTGAACCAGGAGTGCCAGTGATACTGCCTTCCTCACTCACAGGCAGTTCAAGGAGTATGCATTAATACTCTCAGGATGCCATGTCAATTGTTTCAAAATATGGTAAGACAGGCTTGTTCATTTACATTTGCAACCCAAAGTGCCCTGAGATAATCTACAGCAAAATGAAACACCTGAAAATAGGCCAGATTTAGTTGCCCGAGTGTACAAGTCACACCTTGCAGAAATTATGAGGGACATAAAGGATAGACACATTTTTGGGGTGCCAATGGCTCATGTTGATGTCATTGAGTTTCAGAACAGAAGTTTGTCTCACTGCTACATATTGGTAGCGTTGAAAAATGAGGAGAATCTAAGAAACAGTGATGGGATCATAACTGCTGAAATTCCCGATGCCAATGATGATCCAGTCTTGCATGATTTAGTAAAAAAAATGCATGATACATGGTCAATGCGGAACAGATAATCCTTCTTCCTCTTGCATGGAAAATGGCTCATTCCAAAAGAATTTCCCAAAGAACTACAGAGATGAAATGGTTCTAGAGTCAACGTTCAAGTTGGAAGTCACTCAGTTGACAATAGGGACGTTGTGCTGTACAATGCCTACCTGCTGAAAAAGTACAGAACCTACATTAATGTAGAAATTTGTTCATCAGTGAAAAGCATTAAATATATCTTCAAGTATGTGTACAAGGGACATGACTGTGCTTCTGCTGAAGTAAGAGACAACCCAGTGGCGGATCATGAGCAGAAACAAGCTCACGATGAAATTAATAATTATCTTGCTTGACAATATGTTTCTCCTCCGGAAGCTGTGTGGAGACTGTCAGAGTTCGAGCTACATGACACATCTCACAATGTCTTTAGACTTGCTGTACATCTTGAAGACCAGCAAAGAGTTTACTTTCACAGAGGCAAAGCTCAGCAAGCTGCTCAGGCACAGAGGAACCGTGACACTGCATGGTTTAAACTGAATGAGCATCATGATGATGCAAGGAACCACTTGTATGCTGACATTCTGCTGCATTATGTGTTTAATAAGGGCTGTAGAAGATGGACACCGAGGCAAAGGAATATGAATATCATCAGTGGAATGTATACAGTGAGCCCTAGAGACGGAAAAATTTAATTTGCAAATGTTGCTGCTGTATATTTCAGGCACTGTGAGCTTACAGGATTTGCACACTGTAGAGGGAGAAATCTTGCCAACATTTAAGGCAGCATGCCTGAGATATGATCTTCTCTCAAACAATGACACACTGGAACATGCATTGCTAGACGCTACTGCCTGTCAGATGCCTTTACAGTTGTGTGTTGTTTGCTGCACTGTGCACTTATATGAACCCAGTAAATGTTCTTGACCTGCGGACCTCCCGCAAGGAATCCATGATTGAAGATTTCTTGCACCAAGGCTTTAATGCAGACCATGTAGAAAACCTGTCACTGCATTCAATTGATGCAATTCTGATAGAGAATGGCATTAATTGTTTAGCAATTGGGCTGCCTGAACCTAATGGAGTACCGCAGTTTGACCATCATGAAGACCTCTATCACCCAGGCATTGCAACACTTACTGATGAACAGAAACCGATTGCTAATACTGTTTGAATCTGTAGATAAGAAGAGGAGAGATGCCCCAAAACTCCCGTTTCTATGTAGATGCAGGAGGAGGTTGTGGTAAAACTTATATGTTTAATACCATAATTTCATATCTGCAAAGGAACAACTACAACATGTGCAGTGTTGCTTGGACAAGCATTGCCTTTACACTACTGTCAGGTGGAAAGACTGTCCATAGTTTGTTCAAATTGCCTGTCCCACTCACAGAGGCTAGTAATTGTAATGTACCAGCCACTTCAGACCATGCAAATTATTTACAAAACCTGAATTTGATCATCTTGGATGAGGCTTCTATGATCCCTTCATTTGCTCTTCATGCTATTGATAAAGCTTTGCGAGATATTACTGGCATTGCTGTTGTTTTCGGTGGTAAAGCTGTGTTCTTGGGGGGAGACTTTAGTCAAGTCCTACCTACATTGCCAAGAGGAAGTCGTGAGGTAATCATTGAAATCTGTATTAAAAATTCTCCTCTATGGCTGATTTTCATCCAATACAGATTAAGCCAAAACATCAGGACAACAGCAGATCAAAGGGAATTTGCAGGCATGGTTTTTGCATCTTAGCAATGGAACCTCAGTCACTTCACAAGACCCTAATCATGCTGTTGATGACATAGAAGTGGTGCAAATTTCATGCATTTACAGCTCTCTGGTGGATGATAACTTCAACAATGCATCAGAGGAAGAGAGAAGGAATGGAGTAATTCTTTTGTCAAAGAACTCAAACTGCCTCTTGATCAATGGAAAAGTTTTGAGAAAGTTCCAGGTGACTGCTGCCCCTATTACAGATAAACTTTTGACAGATGATCCTGCTGAGTGCGACCCACTTGAATTTCTAAACCCTTTGACACCATCAGGAATGCCTCCTCATAAATCGAGTTTAAAATCCAGCTCAACAGTAATGCTCCTTCATAACATTTCTATACAGAATGGAATCTGTAGTGGTACAAGACTGGAAGTGGTGGCCATGCATCAACATTCAATTGAGGCTTCCTTGATTAGTGGCTCACTAATTAGCAGGCTTGTCCCCATCCCCAGAATAAAGCTGGCTCCAAGTGGCTCTAACTTGCCATTCAACTTGGAGAGAACTCAGTTTCCTGTCTGTTTGTCATATGCCATGACTATTAACAAGTCACAGGGGGCAGACATTTGAGAAGGTAGGATTGTTCTTACCTCACTCAGTGTTCAGTCATGGGCAATTGTATGTGGCATACTCTAGAGCTAGCAAACTCTCAGACGTAAGATTTAAGGTGATGGAGACAGACAAGGACGGAGAAGAGGGTGAACTGTTATTAAGAACATTGTCTACTGAGAGGTACTGGTCTTGAAGGAATGGAGTGTTTTCAGAAATTCTGGAGACCCTTGATTGCATTAGGTATGTGTCCTTGGTTTATATGTATATGTATATACACTGCGTACCAAATTATTAGAGAGAACTTTTTTTCTAATATTTCAAAAGCTGTCCAATCAATTCACACAAAATTCTCACACAATGTTGGCAACACTGACCTGCGCAATCACTGAAATTTCATACTGATCTGCGCAATGTAAACAAACTGGCGCCATAATAGTTATCAACACGGTGATTTGAGCGTGCCAAATTATTAGAAAAGTGTAAGAATTTAGTGAAAAGATGGGCCGTAAAAGCAGTTTAAGTGATGCTGAAAAGAAAACTATCACCTCAGAATTCTCAAAAGGTAAATTTACCCTAGAAATTTCTAAAATGATAGGGAGGTGTCATCAAACTGTGAAAATGTTCACCGCCGACCCTACACAAGTACGCAAAAGGGCAGATAAAGGCAAGTCGAGGGTTATTTCACGTTGTCTCATGTCACGACTTAAATGAGAGTCCATGAAGAACCCTGGACTTGAGCTTGTGTCTAAAAGTACTCGGTGTCAGTATCTGAAGGAAATAGCAACAACAGTCAAACCTGTATCGAAGCCTCCGTTGACGAGAAATCACATTCAAAATCGATTGAAATGGGCCGAGGACAATATGAAGATCGACTTCTCTAAAGTTTTGTTCACAGACGAAACTTGAGCAACACTTGATGGGCCAGATAGATGGTGCAAAGGCTGGGTAATGAATGGACAGAATCGCCATCAGTGTTTGAGACGCCAACAAGGCAGTGGAGGCATAATGATCTGGGGTGGTATTATTAGATAAACATTAGTGGGCCCATGGAGAGTACCAGATGGCATCAAAATGACTGCTGATGCATACATAGCGTTTATGAAGGAGCATCTTGAACCGTGGATGAAAAGGCAAAGAGTTGCCTTCAGAAGGGCCATTGTTTTTATGCAAGATAATGCTCCCTCACATGCTGCTCACAAGACTACTGAATATTTGAAACAGTTAGGCTTCGATGGACCTCGAAAAATGAAGTGGCCAGCAAATTCTCCGGATTTGAACCCAATCGAAAACCTTTGGAGCATCATGAAGCGAAGACTGTACGCCAACAGACGACAATTCAGGAGCAACGCTGAGTTGTGGGAAGCAATTCTTGACATATCTCGCGGCATTACAGCAGATGACATCCTACAATTAACAAATTCTATGGATCGTCTACTTCTTCAAGTAATTTCAAAACAGGGAAAGCACATTCCCTATTAATTTGTTTAAAACTGTGCCTCTGTTTGTATCTGTTATTATTAGTTTGATTATCTTATTTATTAGCTTCTTTTGATCATAAACATTCACGGGAAACATTAATAAACGTTTTGTTTGCTCAATTCTGGGAATTTTACTAAACCTTTCTAATAATTTGGCATGCTCAAATCACCGTGCTGATAACAAATATAGCACCAGTTTGTTTACATTGCGCAGATCAGTACGAAAATTTCAGTGGTTGTGCAGGTCAGTGTTGCCAACATTGTGTGAAAATTTTGTGTGAATTGATTGGACAGTTTTTGAAATATTAGAAAAAAGTTATCTCAATAATAATTTGGCACGTATACATACACACACACACATTATTATTATATATATATATATATATATATATTAAATGAATATCTTTCAAAAGAGGAAATTATTTATATGTGGCATGTATTATATAGTTTTGTACATATATAGGTCTATTGATTTCTGTATTCATATTGGAGGAAACTGCCATGGCTCTATGTTGGGAAAGAGGAGTACCACAGACCATGGTAATCTTTGCACACATTGTGGGCACTCCTAATTATCTCTATATGTTATTTATTTTCCCAGTCTATGAGTATTGTATGTTAAAAAATGATAGATTTAATAGCTAAACTTTATGTATTTGTAAGTATACCTGTGCAAATATATGAAATTTTACTATTTGCTGACTATGTATCTCATTCTATATGTAGAGATTTTAATTGCTCCTCCTTCAATGCAATATTTTTATGCATAAATATATGTAGAAAAAGTTTGTTTACTCAACATTCTATTAGTCGGCCCATGGAAATTCCATGGGTCCAGCTAGTTTTGTTAATTAGAACAAATCTGAAGGCATTAGACTGAATGTAAATACTACATCCATTATGTTTAATAAACACTATTGCTGCATCTATCTTTACTCATATTGTCTTCTTTCTTTCTCTTTTAGCTGTAGACATCGGAGTCAGAACATAATTTTTAGCTTTCATTCAAGTGGGATTTGATTTTTGAAGAGGAAAAAGTCGCAAGGGGCGGGATCTGAGGAATATGGTGGCTGTCAGACCTGGGGAATGTTGTTCTCAGCCAAAAAACTGCTGCACAAGCCATGATTACTGATGGAACCTCCGTGGTGTGGTGAGACGACCACACTCTACACACTTTCCTTTCAATCACAGCTATAAACAACGGAAGCGAGAAGGAATGTTCTAACAGTGTACATGTATGACTGAGTTCAAGGTCTATCTGTGCCATGTGGCTCCACTGTGTACTTCATCTCCATTGTCATAGCAACAGTCGCGATACTTTTTTTGATCAGACCTCATATCTCATAATAATAATAAACAAAAGTTATAAAAGCTGAATGAGATCAGCTAAGTTAATCATCAAAACACACTGGACATAAAAAAAAGCTGAGCATCCCTGTATTTAATATTTTTTAATCTAAACTGTAACTGGTGGATTTTGCATTTCTCACCTTGCATTTTGTCCACCTATATCATCATTAATTCCACGTACAGGTGTGGACAGCTGAGCACCTGAGCATTTCCCTCTACATACCTAGGTTGAAAACCAGAAAGGTATTCATTCATGTATAGCACATATTGGGCAAGTTGACCTGGCAAAGCCCATCCCTTTCCAGATTAAACCACAGCCAGTAACCTCCAACTTGAAGGCTCACAGACACATTGCTGTTAATTCCATCACCCCGGTTGCTCACTTTAGTCTAACAAGACTTCTGCCCAGTGTTGCTGCGTCATTACTGCACTGGGTGCTATGGGGCTCAGTCTACCAAATAGCTGTTGTCCTCTACAAGAAAGTTAATTTGCCCATGCTTAGTATCTAGCCACCTTCCTCACCAGAAAAACTTGATAGAGGAATGTGTCTGGAAAACCGGAAGTCAAAATGGCTACAATTGAAAGAAAAGATGAAAAAGAGACAAAAGGTAAAAAACCAATAAGGAGTAAGTGTAAAGTGAAAAAAAGACAGAAAGAACAAATAAACATGACATTCTACACATATGGACATATGAAGAGACACATGGGTGCACACACGCACACTATAAAAAAAAAAGAAAAAAAAAACTTACACCAATGAAAAGTGAATATAAAAAAAGAAAAATCAAGAAGTATAAGCAGTGAATTGCTGATACTCCCTGGTAAGTGGATGGAGTGATTCCTGGAGGGTCCGCCTACAAAACTCTGAAGAAGGAATGCTGAAGATAACACCAATCAGCAGCTAAGTGATAAACCATTTACTTGTATTTTTATATATATATATATATATATATATATATATATAAAAAGAATGGCTCCATCATTAGCTTGATGAACTTCCTTCTCAGGAGGAAATGCAACACTAAGGACATTTTCTGTTTTTTTCATTTAGTAGTCATAGTAGTAGGCATCACCAGCTCGCATCTGAGCATTGGGATCGTCACCCTCTCTCCTTATTCTCTTTCTCCCCTTCAGCAGCAGTGGTCGAGATGGCTGTGAAGGCCCAGCCTACTCCTGAAGAGTTGTAGGCTGGAGTCACAGAGGAATGTAGGCAGTGGACACGGTTGGGCAAGTCAGTCCTGACAGCACATCGCAGATCCTCTTTATGTTGATGGTAGAGCTTTAAAATCTGGGCCTCCCCCCTCAACTGGTCCTATGCCAGGAAGGCCAATTTGCAGCAACAATTTCCCAGGTTTCAGTGTTGATGTTGGCCTGTGTCAGGGATGACTTCAACTTATCTCTGAAGTGTCATTTTGGGCCTCCACACAGCTTTTGCCACTGGCGATTTCTCCAGTTTACCCCCATAAATCATTATCATTTTGTAACAAGCTTTTAAAAATAAATGGTCAGCACTATTTAAGCTCATAAATATTTAACTTATTTTATACAGAAATTCTTAAAAACTGGTTAAGTTCAACAATGGCTTTTTAAGATTACTACTTCAACACCAAATCCTTTAAAAAATAGCCATCATTTTACCAGCTCTACAAGTAGGTGCATTGTCCTGAAAAAAAAAAAAAAAAGGGAAAAAAGAGAACAACTTTCTATTGCTTCTTACCCCATTTTTGTTTCAACACCCACTTTAATTGGTATACCAAGTAGCATTCTTCATGAATTAATAGTTGTTCAGAAGACTGCTATCAAAATACCTTCCAAAAATCATTTAGAGTTGAACACTGGATATCTCCACTCAAAATAGACTTCTTCATTGCAGAGTTCATGTATTCTACAATATTTTGGAGTTAAAATCAAAGTGCTGCAGTCAATGTTTGACAGTCCCCCACCTCCAAAAGACCAGAACTACTTACCTCTTAACTGCAATTGTTGGACTAGAGCATGCGTGTCACAATGTAATGTTATGCGTAGTGTAGATAAATCACTGTTTCGAGCCTGGTAGCCCATCCTTTGAATTTGACATCCTGTAAGAAAAATAATAAAATTTATCACTTTACAAGCATGTTAAAATCTTTTCCATTACAATTTTATTTTTGAAGCAGATACCTTGCCCTCCAACAATGTTTCTTTATAAAGGTGATGATGACTCTTTTAGGAGATAAGAAGAAAGGTCCAATAGGATAATGCATAGTGATTTTAGGCAAATGCCAAAAGTTGTACTTTTTTTTTTTTTTGAATAAGCAGGCATTTTTAAATGAAATTTGGCAAAATAAGAGCAAAATAATACAAGAAAGGAACACTGTAAGACAAAGTAAAACAATATCTGTCTATATTTCTGAGATGAGGTATTATTTATTTACATTATTTGGACTATTGTCCTCAAGGCATAGAGGATAAAGGCGTTGGTTAGATCCAGTGACAGGACCCAAAGAGTGTGAGTTCAATACCCGGTTAAGGCAGTGGAGAACTTGGAGAGGGGAATTAACAGGAGATAACTGACATCCATTAAACATGGCACGTGGAACTAGAACAGTCTACCCCAGTAAGCGAAATAAAGGGTTCAGTTCAACATTCCAACCAACTGAAGAAGGCTGGAGCGTACAACGGCTGAAACGTAATAAATTTGGCGACAAAGATGAGGACAATAGTCCAAATAATGTAAATAAAGTAAAACAACTATAACAAAGTAAAGCAATTATAAAAAAAATAAAAAATAAATAGTGTTCAAATGGGATACAGTCAAGTGGTTATATTCTCACATACAGGAATCAACAAGACCAACATTAAATTGGAGAAGAAAAGCTTTGTCAGTGGAAGTTTCAAGGAAAACATTTATGTAAGGATAGAACAATTCTGCATATTTGCATCAGCATGAAATATAATTTGTTTGCTCGCAGTTAATAACAGCTCCAAATGCAATCTTTCACCTTTCTTTTCCAAACCTCCCTATGTTTATTGGGGGGGGGGGAGAAAGGAGTGAGACTGATATTAAAACTTGGCAAATCTTCTTTTTTTTAAGGTCACATTTTTGGAACATCCTTACTACTTTGCAAATGAATTCTTTATTGGGTACATTTAGACAGTTGTTGAATATAGTCAAACCTCAGTAATTTCAACTTCATTTTTAATGAAACGTGTATGTATGTGTGTGCATAGATAAAGTTGAGTGAGAATCTGTTGGAATGATAAACATATTACACAATTTGGAAAATTTCTATGAACTGGTATCATCATGAAAAAAATATATACATCTACAAACCATCCTGAAATTTAAATAATTTAAAAAAAATAATTTTATCACTTGCAAGGGGTTACTGAGTGTTAGAAAATATGAGAAAAAAAAAACACTAAGGTGAGAGAACAATAAAAGAACAGGAATTAAGAAGACAGACTATAATGATTGACATTGCATTTAAATTTTTGAAGATCAACAAGTGAGAAAATGTGATAAAAGAAACTATAGCATAGAACTTATGGCTACATCTCGTCATTTCAACTGTAAAATGATGAGACCTTGCTGCCAATCATAAAGTCTCAGTATCATAGCGGAAAGTTCATCAGAACAATTATCATGAAAATATTTATAGAAAAGGCATAGGGAAGCTACATTATGGCAGTGGAAAAGTGATTGAAGCCAAGATATGAGGTCAAGATCAATAATATTGCAGATTCTTTAAATTTTATTAAGAATCTCTCTAAATATATAGCAGGAGCACCAGACCAGATATAGGGTGCAATGGGCAATTGTTGCCATTTTATATTTTTTAATTTTACACATGCATGTTGTCTGATTTTGATTTTGTTGACTGTATAGTAGGAACAGTTGGACACCGTCTGTGAGAAAAAGAGTACCATGACACATAATTCACTCTGCCAGAAATTTGCAAATAGCATGCTGTACTGCTTGACATTCATGCCGGAATCTCCAATACAAACATTACAGAGTGATTGGGTGTCAATCAGAGGACAGTGGAGAGTGAAAGTAAGAGAAAAGAATGGGTATAGTGGACATGGATCAAAGCAACAGAATATGGTGATTGATGTTGCATTTAAATTTTTGAAGTTATCAGGGAAGCAAGTGAGAGGAAGAAGTTTCAATGTCAGGAAGTATGAGGAAAGAAATTGTAGGAGTAGAAGTGGTGGTTACATTTAACTATTTCAATAGTAAAAGGGTGGGACCTAGATGCCAATCTAGTAGCATGCTTAAGTTCATGTAGTTGGAGCACCAGAGAAAAAAGTTCGTCAGAGCAGTTAACATGAAAATATTTGTTGAAAAGACAGAGGGAAGCCACATCATGTCTGTGAGAAAGTGAAGTTGAGAAGCCAATTCAGGACCGATTACATTGCACATCCTTCTTTGGGTTTTGTCAAGAGCCTCAAGCCGAACAGCAGGGGCACCAGACCAGATATGGCAACAGTATTCAATGGAAAGTTGAGTGGTAGATTTGTAGATGTGTAAGATGCAGTGAACCAATTTCCTTGCAGTAGATGCCGCTATTGATTCAATGTAGTTGTTCCACTTCAAGTCAGTTGAAAACGTGAGGGCAAGAAGGCACAGTGAGATGCTCTCACAGAGACGAGCATTAACCATGCTGAGGGGGGGGGACAGGGATGTTTCTCTATGGTAGTTAAATGAGAGCAGTTTAGTTTTGGAGGCATTAAAATTTACAAGCCATTTCTTGGCCTAGTTCAACCGCTGATTGGAGGTCTTTTTTGAGAACAGCAGCCAGGTTAACTTTGTCAGCGCTGCCGGGTTTACTATTGAGACAGAAGTAAATGGTAGTGTTGTCTGCATAGATGCCGACTAGGGAACTGATGACATCAGGGAGATCAATGCAAAAGACCAGACACAGTGTGGAGGAACACCCATGTTAGAATGAAAGGAACTAGAAGAGAGCCTGTTCAGAATTACCTCCATTTCCCAATTAGATAGGAATGATTGGATTAAATCAAGTAAACATCCTGTAATACCGTAGCCCTGAAGTTAACATAGGAGACCATCATGCTAAACCCTGTTAAACGCCTCATAGATATCAAGAGCCACAGCTCAAGCTTTGCCATTATTATCAAGAGCTTGATATATGTATTCAGTTATGGTCGTAAGCACATCAGCAGTAGACTGAGCAAAACAGAAGCCATATTGTTTGTCAGAGAGTAAGTAGATTGTGAGAGGTAAGATGCTTAACCACTTTTGCATTGGTTAAAGCCCCGAAGACTTTGCTGAAAAGCAGTAGGCAACTGATAGGGCTGTAGTTAGGGGGGTCGGAAGGTTCTTAAAGACAGGGACAACAGAGGAAGATTTCCAACAAGCTGGAATGCAGGAAGCTGTGAGGCAATTGTTGTATAGTTTGGAGAGAACTGGAGCCAGATTGGGAGCACATTTCTTTAGGATGACAGCTGGTATCTCATCACCTACATTTGCCTTATGGGAGTCTAATTTAGAAATGATGTACGAGACCATCAATGGGGTTATGTACATTTCATTCAGTATAGCCTCAGTTCGGGGGGATATCACGTGTGAGCACTCCAGATGAGTCGAGTGTTAGTTTGAAAAGAATTTACAAGCAAAGCATTCAGCCTTATCTGCTGTAGATGTTAGTACTTCAAATTGATTGAATAGAGGACGGATTCGGGATTTCCTGTTGTTCAGCACACTCTTGCAGAGCCGCCAATGATCTCTAGAACTGAACTGGTGAGATGCTATATGTCGTTTTATTCTATCAGCAAACGATAACTTGGCTTCCTTGAGGACAGGCTTGCACTCACTATGAGCAGATACAAAGAGATATCTGTTGCAATCAGACATATTGCTCTGGTACAGTCAGAAGAAGTGATTCCTGTGGGCTACAGTGGCTGAGCAAGCAGGTGAGAACCAAGAAGATAAATGTGGTTTTATTTGGTATTTCCTAGCTGGAATGAAAACATTGATGCCACCTTTCACCCAGGAGTAGACCTCAGATATTCATTTGAAAACTTCATTCCAAGGGATGTCATGGAGGAAATCATGGAACGAGTCCCAGTCTGCTCATTGATAACAGAAAGATATTCTGTTGCTAGGAGATTCATGTCTGGTGGAGGAGCAAAAGGAAATGTTTACAGACACTACCTCATGATCAGAGTTGCTAAGGAGGCAGAGCTGCATAGTGCGACGAGTCAGTGCTAGAGGAAAAAAAAAAGATTGAGAAGAGAACCATTTCCATCAGGGTAACTGGGGAAATGCATAGGAAAGTTAACCACATGTGAGTGATTGAAAAGTTCAGGGTTTGGATGCCAGTGACAGAGTGCTCAAGCCACCTGGTATGGTGAGCGTTAAAGTCACCGAACACAAATATGTTTGCAGACAGGTATAGGGAAATGGTCTTGTTTATATTACCAGAAATACTGTCTAGCATGCAACAGTCTTGAGAGGGAGGGGAACGGTAGAGAAAGAAGAGATAGCTGACTGAATTAAATAGTGAGAGACGGAGACAGATGTATGAATGGTCAGGACATTCAAGAGAGAGCTCCTTTGCTAGTGGGAAATGTTCGCAGACATAAACTCCCAGGCCTTGCTCCTTTCTAAGTAGAAGGTAGCCAGGGATTGAGAAATCAGAGGAAGGAATAGATGAGTTATGGTTAGTTTCACAGAGAGCTAGGATGTCTAGAGGCTTTTCAAAGAGGAACGATTTCACACTGTAGAAGTTGGTACGAATACCACGAATGTTGGAAAAGGACAGGTTAAGGGGTTTAGGTGGTTTTTGTTGAACTGGTTTAGGTTTATAACTTTGCTTGTTTATAGTCGTGATGTGTTTGGTAAGGAAAGGCCTAGGGTAGTAGTAGCTGTTGGTCATCAAATGTAACATGGGCAGGAAACAAACATGCTTGCAGGGAAACCCATCCATGTGCGACATGACACTGCAAGAACGCCAATATTATGCAACTGTTGATCAGAGCGACCTCTCAAGACACTATGCAAGTGTTTGGGCTCATAACTACCAGTCCAGAAAAGCAACCAGAAAACCGTCAATCCAGTACCCTCAGAATGAAGAGACATTGCCACCAACCACATGCATCACAAGAAATTCATGACAGCCCCACTATTAAGGCCAGAGGTAAGAAAAGGAACTGGGAACCCTTTCCTAAACAGGGAACAATGGACGACCCTCTATCCCTGATCATGAGAAAAGGGAGGAGTATGAACTGGGTGATGCTTTCCAACCCTAAACACTCAACCAGCATCACCCGCAAACCAGGTACCACCTTAGGGAAAAGAAGAGGAGGCAGACAGAAGGAAAAATAGGCTGACAATGAATTGAACTGAAAGATCATTCACTGAGACATGTGGAGGGAGATGGTCAGGTGCTCAGCAGTACAGGGACCTTATTGCCACACCTGGTCATGTGACTGATGATATTTTTTCCAGAGTATGACACTGATGAAAAGGGTAGAAACACTTGTTTTATACATTGGTGGTACATAGGGCCAAGGATAACCTTTCGATGTATCGCATAAGATCTTTTTCAGCCCTGAAACAAATGTATCTCAGAAGTTTAAAGAGAACTTTTCTAAAACATTTACAATTTCCCTTGTACCAGAAGAATGCTGATAAAAACTAATCTGTAAGGATTTTTCAAGTTCACTTGTAAATACATACACTAAAATATATATATATATATATATATTTTAGTGTATCAGCAACATTAGGAGTTGAATGTCAGTTTAAAGCTGGGGATATTGTTGTAATGACACGTTTCTTTTGGCAAATATTTCACATGAAATGCATATGTTAACAATTTGTCATCAGTAAGTATATGTATTCTTTACCATCTAAACAATGATGATAATGTTTTAAACAATGATGATAATGTTTTAAACAATGATGATAATGTTTGATAGAGATACTGCTAAAAGTTCAGAATCAAAAGTGCTGTATTTTGTTTTGATAAGAGAGCAGTTTCGAATGGGAGAACGAAACGTGATTTTAATTTTACTTGCAAAACCAACAACAGCATTAGAAGCTTCTAATATGGAATGGAATATTACCCCTGTAGTGAAGTTTAGTGAAATCCTCAAACTGTTTCTTCAGTCATGAATGTGTAGGGAACCATAAGATTAATACTTATGTAGAGGCTTATTTAAATTAACTATAAGACCCATAACAGAATTTGGTAGACAATTTCAGCTTGTAACAATCTTAAAATAGAAAATGAATTCAACACATAAATGGATTAACACTAAGAGCATATAAAAAAAATGATCATTTTTATATACGATTCAAACAACAATAAAGGGCAGTTTTGGACCTTTGTGACATTTTTTCCCCTATTGCTTTAACTAATGTCACCCTTTGGTAATATTGATTCTTTTAAAAAGCGATGATTAGAATTGTAATAAAACCTAGACCTAAAGTGAATTTATAAATTTTCTTTGTTCTTGAGAATTGAAAACAAAAACTATTAGATTGTTTATTTACATTATTTTTTATATCATTTATTGGTATGGTTGGCAAAACATTGGCTAATTGCCAATTGATTTGAACTTTATGGTAAATTAACTCCATTAGTTTTTAGAATGTTGTAAATACAAAAAGATTATTCTTGTAAATAAACAATCTAATAGTGTTTAATATTTTTGTGATAAATTTTCAAGAACAAAAAATGTATAAAGTCACTTTCATCATATGGTTAGGTTTTGTTACAATTCTAATCATCACTTTTTAAAACAATAAACATTGCCAATGATGGAAGGTAGTTAAAATAATAGTGGTGTCAATGGAAAAAAAAACGTGATTTTGAAACTACACTTATTTGTGGGCACAAAGGTTCATGTTTTCCCAATAAAGATACAATACTAGCAAAGGGAAGCCTGTAAAAATAAGAAATGTTTTGAATTAAATGTTCTTTTGAAATGTTGGAGTTTAAATGAAAGGCTTGTATGTGTAAATAAGAGCAGGTTTATGTACATGGAGGAAAAGAAGTCTGTTAAAACTAGTTGTTTTGGGACAATAGCATGTTAGCAAAAGTGAGCAGGCAATTGGTGGAAGTTCTTTTGAAGTGACCAGTAGTGGCTTGCGTACCTACTGATTTTTGTGTTGCAGACTTTGCTTTTATTTTCTTCCAGATCAGAGTCTGCAAGCTTAGGATTCTTGAAAACTAAAATAGTGATCTGATATGTTTATCATCGATCCTCTTGATCACATGGTATAGTTTTCTACCACGTTTGGAGTCAGTGAAACCAACATCGAGGGTATAAGTGTTATTTCTTGTCTGCAGTTACACATGTATATAACTCACATATGCTTCTAGAGTTTCTTCAAGAAAGGCAAGAACATGTCTTAAACATATCTATGAATGTTAATCAAGCAAGCCATTTTAAAACAAAACATTTAGAATAACTGATAACACCGACAATTATGCATTGTTGTCTCCAAAGAGATTTGAGCAGAGGAAAATTAATGATGGCTTGGATCTTAGAATGTAAAAGAGCTATGCTAATGTGATGTCTTAGAAAATCTGAGAAATGCTAAATTGGAAGCATTGAGTTTTAGTTCTGTAATAAAAAATAGGGTGACAAGGAGACGATTGATCAACTAGAACATTCACTTTCATTGGCTCCTCACACACAATCAACACATCTAATCACTGATGCTGTTGAAAGTTGATGGTTGGATGCATGATATTTGCTATGATACCATGAGAAAAAAAAATTAACAGGTGATTGATTTCAATTAAAATATTTCTGAGGCTGATTTTCTATTTCAATATCTTGTGCATAATTGATGTTCATTTAACAGTATATTAAACATTGTGTAAAAGTTTGCATGTTATTTTTATAGATATAAATATTAAGTAAATGCTCTGTTTATAATAAACAGTATTAACTACATTTACCGGCCTGAATGTCTGAGAAATTTCATAAAAAATATGTGTCCTCCGAATCAAACCTGCATCCTACACAGAAGTCATATAGCCCGATGTGCTATACAATTTAGCTACAGAGGAAGTGTCTGGTTAGCAAAGTCAAATATTTGTATTTGTATCTATAAAAATAACTTATAAACAGAATATATATATATATATATATCTATATATATATATCTATATATATATATATAAAGGGGAAGGTCATATAAAATTTTATTGCTAATCTTTAAAAAATTTGCACAGCATTCCACAAACCAAAGAGCAAGCAAATAAACTTGAAAAATCCAAACAGATTGCTCATTGCAGTTTTGGGATATATCTTCTTCAACAGGTAACTGGTGATAAAGGCTTTGAATACTAGAAAAATTTAAGCTTCTGCAATCACCACATAGATTTCTAAATGTCACTTGTTTAAAATAAGTACTTCATGTTGTGGATATGATGATGAATTTCCGGAAAGTTAGATAATTCTCAGTCTCAACATGAGGTCAAAGTCTTATTTAACTCTACAGTATTTAAATGATGAGGTCTTGCATGCACAGATTGACAGCATATAATAAAATAATACCTGGCTTGGTGCTTGTCACTGTGCAAAATTGGTTCAATTAACTGTGGGGGAAAAAGTATTATTTTTTGAATAGGCTGAGTCTTCAGGAACAGTGAAACAGATTCCAATTGTCAAGTTATAATCAGGAACAATTTCAGTAACAGAAAGTGGTCATTTACACTATTTACATGCGGACTATTGTCCTCATCTTTTTTTACTGTTATCATGTTTCAGCTGTTGTGCCCTCTGGTCTTCATCAGGTGTATGTTGATCTAGATAACCTATAGGGAACACGGGGTCAACGTACACCTGATGAAGGCTGGAGGGTGCAACGGCCGGAATGTCGTGATAACATCAATAAAGATGAGGACAACAGTCCACATGTAAATAGTGGGAATAATGATAACTCCTTGTCCCAGAAATTACAGAAAGTGGTATTGTGGTATCAATTAGAAGATATTGTCTCATTAGCAGAAATGCACCAATTATTGATGGTTTCACATGAGTAATAATAAACAACTATGGGATTGTTTATTGCGTGCCTAAATTGAGGGTGCAAGAGATTGTTTGATATGTTTTGAACTGAATACTGTTCTCTACCTCAAGTTTATAGTGACCTGGTGCAGCATTACACTTATATTTTTTCTGTATCCAAGAGAAATCGGAAATGTGTTTTTATCTGTAATAAAAAAAAAAAAAATAGGGTGACAAGGAGACAATTGATCAACTAGAACATTCACTTTCATTGGCTCCTCACACACAATCAACACATCTGGTCACTGAAAGTTGATGGTTGGATGCATATATTTGCTATGATACCATGAGAAAAAAATCTGACGGGTGATTGATTTCAATTAAAATATTTCCCAGGCTGATTTTCTATTTCAACATCTTGTGCATAATTGATGTTCGTTTAACAGTATATTAAACATTGTGCAAAAGTTTGCTTGGAAAAATTTTAATTTGAAAATTGCATTAGAATCTTTTCTTTATGGCATTTTCATTATTATAGCTTTCCATTTTTGCTGCGAGCTTAACCAATCCTATTAATCTTCTAAATAAATAATCAGCAAATTCTGTCTGTTCGTCAATGTGTTTGAAACCCCTCTAACTCAGGCCACACTTGCTCTACGTAGAAATGTTATACCTTTTTGGAATCAGGATGATCCTAGGATTGAAAATCTGCCCTTCATCTGGTGCTTGAGCATCTGGTATTGGGATTTGTGTCTGAATGAGGAGGGAACAGTTAAAAATTCAAATTTTAAAATGACTGAAAAAAAAATTAGTGATTTAAAAAATTTTTAATTTATATTGAGTAAAACAAAAACATTGTGAATTATTGTTTTAAATTCAGTTTAACATATCTCCAACATTTTGTTAATTGAGAAAAATCAATTTTATTTCTTAAAAATGCCAAGGAATCAGAGTTAAAGTAAGAGGTTTTATGATGTGAGATTTTGAAGTTTCATAGAATTTGTGATTTGAAGAACTCAATTTCCGGCCTGATTTGGAATTTTGGCCCAAATCAGTCTTTTGGACAGAATTGGATTTATAGCCTCAATCAGAGCGAAAGTGAGATTTTGAAGTTTCATGGAGTGAACTGAGGAATACAGTTATTTCTTCAAAAATATCATTGCTGTTTTCTAAGCTGGACCAGAGGTCCTTTTCGTTCTGGGCAAGAGGCCCAATTAGCCCTGCACAGGAGCTTGTTTAAAAGTCCACACAGAGTGCAGTTTTTGCACTAATGATTTATAGAGTTAGCAGAATTAAAATTTTAAGGTATCTTTTCAAACCACAGCCATCAGTGAACATGTATGCTCATGAAAATTTTCATTCATTTCAGCAGTTGAGGTGTTTTATTTTTGAGTGCAACATTGTTAACATATTCAAAGTTTTTGTAAGCCAACTGTTTTATAAGTAACTTTGTATGTTTTGAAACGAAAATCAATTTACATATTTCTTTGTGTAGAAATCAGAAGTCCATAACAGTTCTCTCACATGTCTGAATGAATAATAGATGTGTTATAAAAGTTTTTTTCTGAACCAGTTGAATGATTATGTTTTGAACAGAAAATCAATTCATATATAAAATATTGGTGTGACTAGACCAAAAAGAAAAAAAATTGCAAAATCATAACAACAATTTTATTTTTGATAAATTACAAAAGTAATGAGGAAATTCACTTTTATAAGTTTTTTTTTTGTTATATAACACAAAGTATGAAAAGTTAATTTTCACTAAAGTGGTAGCAGAGATGAATGTAGCTAGCATATAGTTTGTGTGTTGCAGTCAATTTCTGTTAGTATTAAGTGAATGCACATGCATGTGTCAAATCATTAGCCTGTTCTGAATGGTTTCTGTTCAGTGGTAATGTAGAAGAATATGATTGAGAGAAGAAAAAAAAAACAGATGAAAACAAAAGTTAAACATAGTAGATATAAGAACTTAGAGACAGTTGAAATTTTGGGGACAAATAAGAAAAGAAGACTTGGAGAATTTGATACTCAAAGGACATACTGAAGGCAAGAGAGGTAAAGAGAAACAGTAACCTACCTAACAAATTTGTGCAAATGAATGACTGACAAGGAACAAACATTGCTTATTGCTACAAAGGACAGGAAGTTGTAGTGAGCCATGATTGCCTACATACTGAAGGGACATAGCACATCATTTCACCCCAAGCAAGGCAGTAAAGCCACTAAGACACAAGGGGCTACCTAAGTGTGAAAGAATAATAATAATAAAAAAAAAGAAACATTATTAAGGAGCGAGAACAATAAAAGAAGAGTAATCAAGACAGTAGAAAATGATTGACATTACATTTAAGTTTTTGAAGATCAAAGTTGGCTGGACCAGAAGAGAGTTCCATAAGTGAGAAGTGCAAGAGAAGAAACTGTTAACATAAAACTTACAGATGCATCTAAATTCAACTGTAAAATAATGAAGTCTTGTGGCTAATCTAGTACTGCCAGGTCAGGATCAATAACATTGCAGACTCTTTTTTGGATATTATCAAGAATCTCTAAATAGATAGCAGGAGCACAAGACCATAACTGGCAGCAATATTCAAAGCATGGACAAATAGTAGACTTATAAATATGCAAGATAGATTCTAAAGAGAAAAATTATCTAGCATGACACAGTGAGCCAATTTTCTTAGCAGCAGACCTTGCAATTGATTCAATATAATCATTCCACTTCATAATGTTATCCAAAGGTGCAATGAGTCACTCTCCTGGAGGTTAGCATCAGCCATGCTGATGGAAGGTAGAAAGGGGTCTCTCAGATGATTAAAAGAGAGACGTTTCAATCGAAATATTGTCTAAATAAAAGTTCAATTTTAATAACAACAATTTTGTATAAAATGCAAATGTGTGTATTCAGTTTAATGATATGTGCACTGCGATCCCATAAGATAACCAAGAAGGTGCAACTGAAGATTAATTGAAACTGATTTTAGTCATAAGAATTTGATAGTAACAAAAAGGATAAATTTTACCAAGAATAATTAAATCCGAACACTAAATGGTTGAAAATTATTAATGCAATGTTATGAAACTTTAGTATTTTATTTTATCTTTTGTAATTTAATCATTTCATCTCAAGCAAGGCAAAAAAAAAAACCCCGCTAGGATAAAGCAGTAACCGAGAGGACAATAAAAGAACAGGTTTCAAAGAGCAGAAGATGCTGACTGACTTTCTATTCTATTGTTATATTTTATTGATATATATTATTGATAAATTGTATTGATCCATATATTGATATTCTATTTTATTGAAGATAGTAGTTAACAGGAAAGCGGGAAGTGAGTTCAAGTGAAAAGTGCAAGAGAAGAAACAAACTGCATAGAACATTTTTACAACTAGTAATTTGAATAGTGAAGTTATGGGAGCTAGTACCGTGCTTGATTTCATGAAATTAGGGTACCAACAAACCAATGAATCAAAATATCTATAGAAGAGAAAAGGAAACTACATTATGGTGGTGGGAAAGTGACTGAAGCCAAAATGCCAGGTCAAGATAGATTGAAAAAAAATATATCAAAGATAGAATCCCAAGTTGGAAGACTGTTTTGACAGACTTTTCTTTTAAACTCAGTATCCTTTATTTTCAGATGGAATGTTTAGCGTTTGATAAACGTGAAGATTCAATGTTTCACCAGTCTGGTTTTCTTTCTGTACTTATGACTCAACTGAAACTGGCATTATGTCACAGTAGTATCAGAGTTAAAATCAAATAGTTTTAAATGGTGAGTGCATTTGATACATGGGTAAAGGAAGAGATGCGGAGGAGCTGGTCTTTGTTAATCTAAACTAGTTGCTTTTTAGACACATTTATTATTCATACTTCTATCACATTATTCATTATCATTTTTTTTTTCCATACTAATTTAAAACCACTATCAAATCACATTTACTGTTGGACCTATACCTATGGACTACATCATTTATAATGTATTAATGTTAAGCATGAGATTTGGTCCAATAAACACTAGTCCTACACATACTATTATAGATAGTGTGGTCATAGGAATCAACACTGCATTAGTCAACCATGCAATATTGAATCCTATGTCCACACTGTCTGAAAAGCAATGTAGAATATGGGATCAGAAATGCTGGAGTTATACAACAGACACTGTGGCCAGAAATTACAAAATAACACAATCATTTCCTTTGTAAGAAGATATAAGTCAGGACACAGGTATACTATTTATTTGTACCAATTTTTTTGTTTTGTTTTTAATCATTTCACCCCAAACAAAACAATAAAGTCACTAAGATGAAAGGAGTTACTAAGTGTGAGAGAATTTCATAAAAAAAATATTAAGGAGAAAATAAAAGAAGAGGAATTAAGAAGAGAGAAGATAATAATTGACATTGCATTTAAATTTATGAAGATCAAATTTGACTGGAAAATAAGAAGCTAGAAGAGGTTCTACTGAGTGATATGTGCATAAACCTGTCACTGGTCTCAGTCATCATTTCTAAATTAGGCTCCCATAACGCAAGTGGTGGTGACAGGATCACAGCCGTCATCTGAAAGAAATGTGCTCCTGAGCTGGCTCCAGCTTTCTCCAAACTCTACAATTATTGCCTCGCTGCTTCCTGCTGGTTGGAAGTCTTCTTTTGTAGTTCCTGTTTTTAAAAACTCTGGAGAACCTTCTGACCTCTCTATCGCACTATTAGTCTACTATAGCTTTTCAGCAAAGTATTTGAGGCTTCAATCAATGCTGAAGTGGTTAAACATTTTACCTCTCAATTCCTATTCTCTGACAAGCAATATGGCTTTTGTTTTGCCAGGTCTGCCACTGATGTGATAATGGCCATTACTGAATATATATAAAGCTCTTGAAAATAATGATGAAGCTTGAGCCGTGGCTATAGATATTTTGAAGGCGTTTGACATACTGGTCTTCTACGTAAGCTCCAAGATTACAGTATTACTGGACGATTGATTTAATACAATCGTTCCTGTGAAATAAAAGTCATTTTGAATGGGTTCACTTCCAGATCCTTTCACACAAATGCGGGTGTTCCCCAAGGCTCTATCCTGGGTCCTATGCAGTTTCTGATCTTCATCAATGATCTTCCTGATGTCATCAGTTCCCAAGTAGGCATTTATGCTGATGACACTATCATTTACTCTTATCTCAATAGCAAATCTGTCAGAGCTGACAAAGTTAACCTGGCTGCTGCTCTTGAAAAGGACCTCCAACCTGCGTCTAACTGGGATAGGAAATGGCTCATAAATTTTAATGACTCCAAAATGAAACCACTCTCATTTAACCACCATAGAGAATCTTTCCTCCCCACCATCAACATGGCTGATGCTAGACTCATAGTAAGCAACAACACTGCGCCTTCTTGGCCTCATGTTTTCAACTGACTTGAAGTGGAACAAACAACTACATTGAATCAATAGCGGCATCTACTGCAAGGAAAGTTGGACCACAGTGTTGTGCCAGAAGGTTTTTCTCATCAGAGTCCGTCTTGCACATTTACAAATCTACCATTCATCTGTGCATTGAATATTTTTGGTTTGGTGCTCCTGCTACTCATCTTGAGGTTTTTGATAAAATCCAAAGAAGGATCTGTAATGTAATCGATCCTGACTTGGCATCCCAACATCAGTCATTTTGACAAAATCTTTTCCCTGGTGCCCAGACTAGATGAATCATGCTACTAGATTGGCATCTAGGTCCCACCTTTTTACTGCTTAATTAGTTAAATGTAACTGCCACTTATACTCTAACAGTTTCTTTTCTCTCACTTCCCACCTGTTCAACTCTCTTTTGTTTCCTTGATAACTACAATCTTCAAAAATTTAAATGCAACATCAATTGCTAGCTATCTTCTTGAACCCCATTTAGCTTTTATGCTTTCCTTGGTCCCCACTATACCCAGTTTTTTTTTCTCTCACCTTCACTCTCTGTAACTCCCTGTGTACCAGTGGTATTCCCGCCTTGCTTGGGGTGAAATGATTAAAAAAGAAAGAAAAAAAGAAGAAGCAGTGCCAGACCAAATGTTGCAGCAATATTCAATGTATGGTAGACTTACAAATGTGTAAGATAGATTCTGTCAATAAAAACTGTCTAGCACAACTCAGTGAATCAACTTTCCTAGCAGCAGACTAGCATTTGATTCAATATAAAACTATTACATTGAATCTAAACATTGGTTCTGTCTTGAACTTACGATCTGCGTCTGCTATTCCACGACTGTTAACGTTGCATAGCAATCTTCTATGTCAAAATAACATCTTTGATGGTGGATATCTTTGTTTCATGTCTGTATAACCACTCTGAAGATGGCTCATATGAGGCGGAAGCTTAGGGCCAACTTAAAAAAATATCCAAATGTTGGACAATTTGTTTTTATTTTCACCAGAAATTAAAGCAAACATTCGAATGGCTCATGATCAGACACAATAGACATTCAATATCTGTTATATTTAATAATACATGTTTAAATAATGATCTGCTGCCCAATGCAATATATATATATATATATATATATATATATATATATATAAATAAAAAGGAAAGAACAGTAAGATATAAAATCCGGTGTTCTTATAGATATTTTTATTTTTACACAATAGTGCTCAATGTAAATTTAAATTTACAGACCATTAATATTATAAATTAATAGATTTAAAATATGGTTTTACCGCTACACAGTGATAACCATGTTTCAGAAATGGAAGCTAGAGCCCCTGAATTTAATTTTGTTATTAAACCAAAGACATTAGTTCCATTTCCTCATCAAGCGAATTTTGGAGTAACTTACTTTTTAAAATTTACGGTTGTTAACGGCACTGGAAAGATTCATAATTGAGGGTAGGAAATGGAACTAATGTCTTTGGTTTAATAACAAAATTAAATTCAGGGGCTTTAGCTTCCATTTCTGAAACATGGTTATCACTGTGTAGCAGTAAAACCATATTTTAAATCTATTAATTTATAATATATATATATATATTACATACATACATACACACAGCATTGAAGCAAATGAATCTGGTCAGTGTCACAACTACCAGACTCACAAGGGTTTGGAAGCTGCCAAGAACACAACCTAAAGTCCTGACAAAATATCCACCCCATCACCTACATCAAACCAAGCAATGTCAAACACCAGACAATCTGGCAGGCAAAGATACCCACCTACATGGACATTGGAATATAACATGTGAACTGAACTGTTACCATAAATAGCCTTTGTGACAGTTGGACACATTCAACTTAAAAGATTTACAACACTACTAAAAAAGGCTCATATTTAGAAATCTTTTTTTCTCTCATATGTAAACACTCCAGACAATGAAATTTTTTTTTTATAGGAGTTAATGGGGTGGGGAATACAGTTTGCAATGTAAAACCTATCCTTGTACGGAAGCCAAAACAAAATATGCTCTTGCTCAACTCATGTGATTTCTTCATTTCTTACTAACGATTAGACAATCCGTCATTTACGGTATTTAAAAAAAAAAACAAAAAAAAAACAGTTAAATTTCAAGAAATCACGTAGTAAGCTCAAGTATATTTTGTTTTGACATCCTTATGGGAATCAATGTGTACAAAGAATTTTTACATTGTAAACTGGACCCCAGTATTTTTAATTTTATTAAAAAAAAAAATTAATTATATTCGTGGTCGTGGATAATGGTAATAAATAATAATGAAAAACAAAATTATTTTTGGCGATAATTTGTACAAATTTACCAAGATTTCTAATCACATTCGAACATTCTACGTTGGTTTTTCAAAAATGCCTATCCAATCCAAATTCTAAAAGAATGGAGTCTCAGAATATGAGTGTTATCCTCATCTTCATTACTATATTCACAACATTTCGCGGCCGTTGTACGCTTCGGCCTTCCAATTCACCTGAAGAAGGCCGGAGCGTACAACGGCCGCGAAAAGTTGTGAATATGGCAATGAAGATGAAGATAACAGTCCGAATAATGTAAATAATCATAATTTATAATACCACATTTCAGAGATACAGACAGATACTCAGAATAGGAGTTTCCTTTACTTCGATAAGTTTGGAAAATAAGTGTTTGGTACGCGTAATTTGTGTGAAATGCTGAATTTAACAATCCATCATTTTCCTTAAAAAAAAAAAAAAAAAAAAAAGAAAGAGAAAAAAAGAAGCACAGACAACTTTTTAAAACCAAGAAATAAACAATCGAATAACGTCAAGCAAGTTATATTTTCTTGTTCTTGCGAGATGGACAGCACCACCCAATCTCAACTCCAGACCTAACTTTTTTGTCTTATCAACCTACACCACGGCGAATACTATTTTTTTTTTTTTACATCAACACAATTCTTTTGGGATTACAATAGTTAAAAAGAACATTATATTCCAGAACTGGGCATCCGGTCGGGCGTGGCAAGTATATCGTAATAATCGATCGATACTGACATTTTCTCAACGAAAAAGTCGGATGGTATTGAAATTGAATGATATTGATTGCTAGTGTGGACTAGATTAGTGGTGATGAGGTTGCAGCCGCGAAAGTTGCTTTATAAAAAAAACTTATTGTTTTCATCAGATTATGTACTTGTACTTCAGATTCAATCAAAAGTTTTTACAAAAAATGAAAAAAAAAATTTAAGAACCGTAATTTTTTTTGTGTTGACACACACTAAAAGAGTATTGCAAATATTAATCTATTTGAGTCCAGGTTTTTACAATAGAAAACGATAAATGTTGACAACGTTAACAGAGCAAGTTAAATACTTTTTTAATCAATCAGCCAGAAGTAGTAAGTAATAAATAAACACTAGGCAGTATGCTTTTTTTTCTACTTAGGAGGAGGATGTAAGCGAGAACATAGCTTGCCGAAACCGGATGAAAACTCGTACTAAAAGTTCAAAATAAATAAATCAGCTTACTATGGAAGCTGGTAATTGGTCCCTGAGGAAAACAAGTCTGGATATATCGAGTACTTTTCAACAGCTTATAAGATACCATCCGATAGCATTGATAAAACATTTTGAACTGACCAAGCCACTAACAGGAACCGGAAACTAATCCTAACCTTCAAAGTTAATCTAAATTTGATTAGATAAAATATAACCGTGTTTGTTACGTAGTAGTTGATTGGGTGATCACAAAAGAGCTTTACTTTGATTGGTTGACGGTTCAGACAAGCATATTTTTCAAACTTGTCGAAGCAGATTATCAAGTCTCGTTAAAAAAAAAAAGAAAAACAACTAAAAAGAACTAACTTTCTTGTATCTGATTTACTACTCGTTTCTGAATTTGAATCAGTTATTTTAAAAAAAATATTTTTTAATTGTTTTGTTTACTCAAGTTATTGTTAATGGCGTCCCAAAATCGTGATCCGACTGCCAGTGCCACTACAAGAAAGGAGTCCACTAGTACTACGGCCAAAGACAACCACTCCGTCAGCAAAAGGTCAATTTTCTTTTACGATGTTTTTTTTTCTTTTGCTCCCCTTCAATTTAAAAAAAAATGTATATTCTACTAAATACTTTAATTATCTATATTAAAAGAAAGAAGCGTAAAACAATACATCTTTTTACCTTAGCGAAATGACAGCGTTGAATTTAAAACTTACCGAGAAGTTTAAATGTTAGTAAAAACAAAGTTTTTAAAGCTTTTTTTTTTATTTTTCGATTACTTTTTTCTTCTCATTTTTTTCTTTTTATTGACTTTTTAAAGATTCGTTATCATCAACCCATTTTTAATTTTAACCAAAATTAATAACGTACTTCAGTTTTTTTTTCTCGTATTTTTAAGAAATTAAAAGAGATTGAAATTTTTATATATAAAAAAAAAAGAAGCTCTACCGTAAACGAATCTGACAATGTCATTTGACTTGCTCTTTTAACGATTCTAATTTTCTTTTGTACGCTATTTTTAGTTAAAAATGTATAATTCTCTAAATTTTATATTGTGTAACAACCTTTGCGATAAATTTCTTACATTCTAATTTAAATTTCGGGGAAGTTACAATAACGGTCGATAATTGGATAACTAGACGGTAGACCTTTTACTTTTTAACTGGATATTCATATTTCTAAAAAGTGAAAATAAATGCAATATCAAAATCAGGAATTTTCTTCTTTTTTTTAAATATAACTATTTTCAGTTTCTCTGATTTGATTCTTTTTATTTAGAAGTTTGCGTAAAGTACAGTAACGATCAAGGATTTGAAAACTAAAAAAATACGTTAGACGATGAAGAAATTTAATTTTAAATAAAAGAAAAAAAAGACTTCTATTTTTTTTTTTTTCCCCCGAATACAGTTAGAATGCCTAGCCTAATCTGTCGAGTATACATTTTTCTTTTAATCTTTTTTCCCAACGTTTAAAAATATATTCAGGAAGAACATTATATTTCATTTCTTTTTCCACTCAACATTAACCAGAGAACACCTTTAGTTTTGCTATTGTTGTTAGCATCGTAGCTGGTGTTGTTTGACACTTATGCTTTGTAATTTTTTTAATTAAAAAGAAATTCACAAAAACAAAATACTATAATTTTTATGCCACCCTCTAAAATTGATTACTAACTGTGAAAGCCAAGCTTGGTTTGATTTTAAAGTTTGTTAAGGGAGTGTTAGAATACCACACCAAAAAAAAAAAAAAAATCGAGGTCATATCTACAGCTGACTCGACTCCAGCGCTAAGCTTATTGGTTGGCAAGATTTTGAGTTTTCGAAAGAGCGGGTTTTCAATTTCATGAAGCTGGCAAATCGCTGACAATGGGAAGAATAATGGGAAGAGAAAAGCTAAAATTGAAATGCTTATGGATTTTTCCCCTACTCGTCTCCTTATCTGCTGCTTGTTCATACTGCCATTACATTATCGGTGAAACTTAAAAACTTTTTTACGATGTCATTTAGTCTTAAATGATAAATTTTTGATAAAAAGATTTATCAAACTGCATTTCATTGCAATATACTTTTGTTTCATCTTGCATAAAGGCTGTGGAGGCTCCTTTTAGTAACTTGATTACTGGAGTTAGTCCTGAAGATGCGAAGGTAAATCATTCTCTCTAACAAAAAACAGAAAAACTCATTTTTATTTATTTATTTTTTAATATGTGGCTAAGATAATTTAAAAAAAATTTCTTTTACGCAGTTATTCTCTCACAACTAGTGTTGTAGTGTAAACTATTCCTTGGGTTCATTTACTCATTATTGCATTTTATTTTTACTTTACAGACTTCAGCAGGAATTAATGGTCCTTTTGGTAAGTTTATTTTTTTTAACTTTTTTTTTTTTTTTTTTTTTTTTTTTTCTAATTTCACAATACAAGTGCCACTCCAGGTAGAGGGTTATTGAATGATGTTGTTGTATGAATGTAAGAGGGGTGTTGGGGAAAGATCCCAGGAGTCACCGTTTGTTGAATAAAAAATGAGAGGAAAGGAAAGTTTGCATGTTCATATAAAATGATGATATCTATTTAATGTAAAATACACAAATTCTTAACTGTAATTACTATCACAATAAAAGTTTGTATTTAGAAAGGTCTCTGGCTGAAATGGAAATGAACCTAGTCTTTCAGTGAGGAAGAGAGAAAGTGAAGTTGGGTGACAAGATCAAAGGGAGTTTGCTGTTGATTTGAGAAAGACAGAATGACAAGGTTGACTCTTGAGTCTCTTTACTGCTGTTGCTCTTTCTGCCAAGGTGAATGGATGTTTGGTTTATATGGCATTGTGTAGGCTGCATGTTTATTTATTGGCTGGAGCTGATTTTATTGGCTTTTTTTTTTTTTATTAATTTGAAATGTTTTCGAAACCTGAAGGCTGCACAGTGTGTTTATTTTTGTCATTTGATTTGAAACCGTTAACTTCTGCTTATTCTACAGGAGTAGTAGGTAAGAAGTGCAATTTATGAGAATAGGCAGGAAAGATAACTGTTAATCCTAGACTTTAAGAGGTTAAGATTGTAGTCACTGGGAAAGCATTCTCTCGGGAACCTGTTCTACAAAGAAGCTGTTCGAGTGGAAGTGTCAACATTGTTTGCTCTCTAATGTAATAAAACTGGCAACACTGCCAATTCACATATTAATCCTTCTCTTTAATTATTTCCAGTGAATAATTGCAAATCTTACGTAAGTTAGGTTTGTGCTTAAAAGTAATACCTAATTCATGACACTTCTCCAGGTGTGTTGTATACATTGTATAATCTAGTTTGAAATTTTCTGCCTCTAAATTAAAATTGTCATCAAGAACAGTTTCTTTTGTAACTGTTTTCTTTAAAACATTAAAGATGATTGAAAAGAAATTGCTTATTGGAAACTTTAACTACAGTTCAGAACTGGATTTAACTGATCATTTGGAAAACCAGTTATTAACTGCCAAAACAAATTATGGACATAATGTTCAGCTAAGTTCTTGTGATAGTTTTGTTGCCACTCATTAAATAAAAATAAAATTTGGGAAAGTAATCTCTCTTCTGGGAATAAGAATGGTGATCAAAATGTACCTTTCATGTTTGTATCTGAGAAAATTTTCTTTGCTTCATTCAATCACTCTGGAGGGTCAATAATAGATCAACTTGATTTAGCCTTATGAGCTGACTCAAAAAAATATTTTTTTAACCTTTAGCTCTCTGTAAAGTTACTATTTTTTTGCTAAGCAAAATGTTAGTCTTGCCAATGCAAGTTGATTTTTGTTTTATTGTGTAGTCATAACCTTCCATGGCAACACCTAAAACAATCTTGATTGAAATTGAGAGCCAGGCTGCTGCTGCTATTTCAAATATATAGAACACTATATTTTGAGGGGATTCCATATACAGTCAAAGGGGAAATAATATTTATAAATGATGCAGTGTTCAAAATGTTAAAAAAAAAATTTCAACTGCTTTTGAACATTTTGGCCTGAAATTACAGTTGCATTTACATGATCAGAAGCAAATCCACTGATCAGGAGATTGGAGGCTTTGAGGAGCATGGAATCACGTCTTAATTTCTGTTGTTCCCAGGTCCACTCTGTTAGGGTTCCAGCTAGGGGCAAATAGTGAACATTCCAAACCAAACACTATGAAAGTATAAAAATACATTTTGCTAGTAAAACAACTAGGAATACATTTTTAAAGCAAAATGACCAACAATACATTTTATCTGTAGTTGAAGGTATGTCATTTGTTCAAAATATTTAGATTTCAGCATTAAATAACCCATAGAGGTTGATATGCTGCTAAACAAAATCAAACAACCAACACTAAAGAACTCTTTCATGGCACTAATCCATATAATATCTTACAATCTCTTAAACTGTATTCCAAAAATAAAACTTCAGCAAAACTACAACATAAAATACACAGATCACTGCCTCTAGTAATTATATCCACACAAACCTGTATATACACAAAAGCTGAGTATCATCTACCATTTACTCAATTGTGAAAGCAGAATAACATTTTTATTGCTTCAAAGCTCTTAAGAAAACTAGCATTAAATGACCTATAAGGAGTTGATATGCTGTTAAACAACAGAATGTGTTGTATGTTGAGTATTTAAGGTTGCAATACTTGGAGCAACAGTAACTAAATGATTTTTGTGGGAGGAAGTTGTGAAGTATTTCTTTCACCTTGAGTTGGATTCAGTTTGTATTGTCCTTGTTAAGGAGGAAATGATAGGTGACCTGCATGTTTAATAGATCAAGCATTAACTCTTAATTTTTTACAAGCATTTCCTTCATTTTAATTTCAATTATTTTTTATCAGTTATTCATACCATTAACCTTTGGCCAGTAGTAAACTGTGCTGTTAAAGGTTATTTTTGATCTGTACAACTTGCTGATGGTTTGAGAAGTTGTGATGAAAAGCAACAGAAATGAGAATAAAATCAAAAACTAACATTTGTTAATCATAGTCACATCTTGTCAACATTTTTTTTTCTTTCAGTCATCACAGGACAACCGTGTATCAGCTTTTCCTGATGGAGATAATCTTTTCAGATGGATTGGAACAATTGAAGGTGCTCCTGGAACAGTAAGTAATTAGATGCTTTTTGTTTTTGTCTTTTGATTGTTACCATTTTTAAATGTTAGAACCTTTTGCTATATGAATAAAAGTCTTGGCTTTGCTACTTGTGTGTCCAAGATGTGTTCACAGAAACAATAGGTTTGATTTGAACAATATTCTAAACATCAGATAGTGTCCAGGACTCCTTTTAGAACTTCCTCTGGATGGCTTCTAGAGAAATCTCGATCGTGACCTTGCGAGCTACTTAGCTACATAAGTTAACTGATTACCTAACCAGTTTTAATTCGGACAAAGGAGGCTAATTTAATTGTATTAAAAGAAAAATGAAAATCTTTAGTATAGTTGGAGATTCTTTTTATCAAATGTCACTTTCCGTGTCTTTTTAATATGAAGCGTAAGTATTTTTCTCTCTGATCAATGGCATTCACATCAATAGATGAAAGTAGAAATATTTCTATTTAAAAATACCTTGAAATATATATATGTGTGTGTGTGTGTGTTTAGACTGTATAATATCTGAAACAAAAGTGAGGATAGGCAAAATTGAAAATTTATTAACATGGTTTATCAGAGTGTCTGCTTTCTTTAGATTCCTCAGACGAGAATGAAAGACAAAACTCTATGTGAGGGGAAAATGCATTGGGATCTTCTAGGATAAGAAGTCATAAATTAAATTAGGTACCTTATCACCTTCATTGTCAAGAGTGTCTGTTTGTTTTGTCTATATCAGAGGCATTTTGGTATGGCTAGGTTGTGTGTGTGATATATATTATATATTTTATATATTATATATATATAGGATTTATTTTTAATCTGACATTTTTAGTGGATACCTATGTTTGAAATAAACACTCTTTATCTTTATTTTGAATAGTATCTGTTGTGTCTATCAGTCTGCATGCTTGAGAAAACTAGAAAACCAGAGAGTATATTTTTCTTAATTTTTCTCTGGGGCATCTATTTCAAACATGGGTATCCACTAAAAAAAATGTGTGTGTGATTGATCTCTACCACAAACATGTACAAAGTTCATGTTTAATCTGACTTTAAAGTAGAAGTTGTCATGTATCAGTGATTTTGGTGTGTATTTTTCAGGTTTATGATGGTTTACGTTTTAAGCTTGTGCTACAGTTTCCTAGTGGTTATCCATACCAGGCCCCAACAGTGAAGTTTGACACAGGTTGTTTCCATCCCAATGTAGATGAACGCGGAAACATATGCCTTGATATCTTAAAAGAAAAGTGGTCAGCTCTTTATGATGTTCGCACAATTCTTCTCTCCATCCAGAGTTTATTAGGAGGTAAGTCTTAGCACCAATGTGTGCATTTTCTAATCTCACCAATCAACAAGTGTAGTAGGAAAAGTTGGTGCTAAAGATATTGCTTTTAGTAGTGGGGAAGTCAGTCAACACTGGGCTTTGTTCATCATTTGGTGCATGTATGTTAAGTAGCATTTCATAATTTTTTAGGTCCTTAATAAGCCATTCTATTTTTATTTTTTTATTTTTATGAAAACTTACTGAAAATCTTTCTTCTTTCAGAACCTAACAATGACAGCCCATTGAATTCATATGCTGCTGAGTTGTGGGCAGACCAAGAAGCCTACAAGAAATATCTTCATGAACATTATGCAAAGAATAACAAGAAGAAACTCTAATACATATAGGCTTCATTTAAGACACTGAAAAGTTACACCAGATAAAAAAGAACCACCCACTCTTCAAGTCCATGCTTCAGATCTTCATCTTTTTTTCATTTCTCTCTCCTCTGTCATTTTTTTTCTGATATTCTTTTTCTAAATGTCTCTTTTCAGCTGTATCATCCACACATTCATATGGACAACTGAAAGTCCTCACTTATTGCCTTCTTTTACTTTTAAAAATTTCTCACTAATTCTATCATCTGCTTGCACCACTGGTGGTGCATTCTCTGAATAGCTGGGTTTTTTTTTTTTTTTTTTTTTTATGTGACTCTATCAATTTATGAACTTGTTTAATCTGAAATGCTTTTCTCTGTTAATGCAATAAATTGCCTTTCTTCTCTCACTTATTCATTATCCTCATCTTCAATGCATACATCATTACTGAACTGACTTGTGATATAATTCTAATATTCTTTCTTTTTTTTTTTTTTTTTTTTACCCTCCTTATTTTATGGCTTTTAACTTATCTTTTTCCGAAGAGTCATCTCCCTTTGCTGCAGCAGATGCTGCTTTTTGAGGTCTTCAGTATTTGTCTACCACTTTTTACATGGAGAGCCACGTATGACTGTGATACTTAGGCATGTCTGGAAACTGTGAATAAAAGCATTTGGTTTCATCTTTAATTTGTGTAGTTTTAATTTTCTCTTTTTTGCTTTTTGAAGGCTTGGTTGAACTTTGTTCAGTTTCATCTAACATCATTTGCAATGAACTATTATTGCTTCTTCTCAGTGTTTTACTTGTAACTAGTTCATACAATTTTGCGAACCTGGATTAAATGGGCTCATCTTTATCACATTCCTCCATAATTTGTGAACTTGAATAAAATTTATCTCCTCTCAATATGAAAATTATCAAACAATTCAAAACGGCTAAAAATTTAATCAATGTAAAACAAAAGACTAACTTTACATCAAAAGCCACAGTCTACCAAGTAGAATGTAAACAATGCTCCAAAAATATGTTGGTGAAAAATTCCAAAAATTTAAGAGAAAAGACTGAGTGTAAAAGGGACTTAAAATTTAACTACACCCTCAGTGCATTTGTATATTACGAGAATAATCCTGATCACAATTTTGACCTGGAAAATTCCATACTAATAAAAGCTGAATATAATTTACACAGATGTGTTGAAAGTATCATAATCTATAAACCCCCTACAATTAATAGACAATTGGGCTATTTGAGTTTATCACCTGCTTTTATTAAATTAGTACTGAAACAGTGCGGAATACATAAACTTTAAAAAAATAAATCCTACTTATAAGCTAAAAAGTCATGTAACATGAATCACATTTTGCTTTGCTAATGTAGATTGTGTTCTTGTGAAATTTTTCTGATGTCAATTCATCAATGGAACATGTCAAAGTAGTTTTCCTGATATTCTAAGGTTTTTAGTTCTGAAGTGGAAAGAACTGAAATTTTGCATTTTTTAATTTTATTGCAAAAGAAATTCTTTGCTTCAACAGTGACTTCAGATTGATACCCCTTATTTTTATTAGTTTTTAATTGAAAGATTAACCATTGGCTTGTTAGTTTGCACACATAACAAGGCATCAAAGAATTTGTAGGAAGATCTTTCTTACTCTAGAAAATATTGCAAATAACATGACAAAATGTTGCATACCCTAACTTGTCTGGGAAGTATATAGTCTGTAATAGAAAACAAATGCAATTCTTATAAATGTCATCTTTATAAAAGGCAGAAATAAAAACCAGTGAGAATCTAATGAAATAGAAAACTGAGAAAAAAATGTCAAAGGACAAACTGATTAATAAAATATCATTAAGAACCACTTAAAAAGACTGAAGTCTCACTTGTTTAATCTTATTTGATGAGTAGATATGCAGTTACTAACATGAATAAATATCTTTTAATTAAGATGTAAGTGACCTGTCTAATAAAATAGAGCTGTTATAAAATAAATAAAAAATTTAATGTTTTGTTATACATATATATGAGGATTTATAAAGACGTATTTTCATTAAAAATGTATTTTTTGTTTTCATCTTGTTACATTCAAGAAAATCCAGTTCACTCCTTCATTTGAAGAACTTTTTTGTTATAGCATAGAATATGTATTAAATTAATGACAACTAGATATTATAGTAAGATTTTTTTTAAATATTTGTGATAATAATTGAACTTAGAAGGAAATGTAAGCCACACTTTAAGAACTAAATTGAAACTTGAAGGTGAATTCCATCTTCACATGTTTGTGATGTGCTATACATATGCAGCTGCTGATCCAGGGTCTTGTCCTGGTAGCGGCGCCACTTGAGACACTGACTGGAGTGGATGGTGTGATTCTGCAATCACGACACTGTATGTGAGTCAGTCTAACCCTGGGGCACCCGCTGAAGTCCTGATCGTGATGACAGATGTGACACTCTAACCCTGCTGGTTACCATCGGATGTGAAATTCTAACTCTTGTCTTGGTCGCGATTGATGTCTGGTTAGATACAGCATCAGCCTTGTCGTCCTCAGCTCACCTCCAATGTCTGGCTACCGAAGCAAATACTTTGATCTCGGTCCGACCTACCCACGTTGTGATTTGATCTTAGGTTGACGAGATCAATCAGGCGTCGGGTCGTAGTGCGAGCCGAATCCGGGTCAAGGGTGATGCTGCACAAATGAATATAGAAGAAAAATAAAGGAACAAGTCAAGGAGTTCAAATGTTGTTAAGGAATAACAATTTACTTTCTATCTGTTTGTTGGATACAGGAGTGCATCTCTCTCCCAGCCCACGTCTATGGATTGTGACACTTCTGCGTTTCTTAGCGAGTTTTAGTATCTTAAGTTGTGTTTCAGTAAACAGCTTTTGGTATCTTCAATCTATGTTTGCTAAAACTGGCCTTGGTACCTTCAATCGAAGTCGAAAGGTGTGGAATTTGTGCGGTCACCTGCTGTGAGGCTTATTCTTAACTGCTGAACTCTGGAGCTGTAACTGAATGAACGCCCAGGGACGTCAACCAAAACCCGGTGTGGGGCCAGACGTAGTCTGGGTTCTTCGATAATTTCAAATCCCCAATAAAGATTTTCTTTGTTTTCGGACAGGAAAATTTATCACTTTCCATTTTTGGAAATCTATTGCTCTTTGTTTAGAAGGGTTCTTCCCCTTTTCGTGAGGAGAGGTCAGAGGAGAATTACCCTCCTAAGACTCTTCTCTTCGAGGGGCGTCAACAACAATTCCCTTCCTTCTCATATCCTCACCTTCTGTGAGGAGAGGTCGGAGGAGAATTATCCCCTTAGGCTTATCCTTTCTCACATTGGTACCTCACACTAACCTCCTCGTGGGTGTCAACAAGTTTCTCCCACTTTACCATATTTTTCACCTCTGCCTATCACTTCATACTACCCTGGTGTGGGTGTGGCTAGGCTGGTGTTAGCTTACATTGACACTCCAAGGGAAAAGAAAAAGAATTATTCTTTTCCCGTGTCATTCAAAATCTTTATGAACGCCACATTGCCATAATTAAAAAAAAATTCCTTTCTGTTATCAACAGAATTCTTTTAGACCCCACAGAGTGTGCTCGTAGAATTCTTTTATCTTACTTTAGACATCTGGTAATTATCCAGCACATTTATTGCTGACTTTTTAACTATTGTAATCAACCTTTAACTGGGTGGTTTTCATTTGATGAACAAAATCCCTTTTCCTTTTCTCGTTTCAACTGTCCAGGTGACCATTTCTGGCGACAGAAATTCTTTGTCGTATACACAGTTTCTGTCCATATGAATGTTTTTGTTTCGCTTAATTCAATTAATTCCGTCTTTCTTGTTAACTGAATTCCGTTGACCCCCTTTTTCCACACGCAGTTGACCGACATTTGAAATCTCAAGTGCCAGCCATGCGTGTGGTCAAAACCGTTGTTCTTATCAGGATATTAATGTTGACAGACCTGAGATCCACTTTCCTATGACTTTTCGCTTTCCCGCATTGCTAATGAAAACAAATAAAAAAAAAAATCATTTACCCATTCTTTGTAAAAAGAAACAAATAATGTTGCTCAGTATGTCTTTCGATCTATCTATTGCTTTAAGTAATTCCCGTTATTAATTTCTGTGATTTAATTAATTAGTCAATCAACCACCATAGCTAAATAGTGTCACATGTTGCGCTATTAATTTTATGTTTCTGGTTTGTTTAACCATGAATTAGTCACCTCAGATTTCTGAAAATGAACTCCTGGGCTGTTAACACATCCCAATACAAAAATGCTTAGTGTTACAATTATGTAAATTATTGTCATACTGCTGAAAAATCATTAGCAGGCAATCTGTTACTAGTTGTAGGTGAAACACACCAATACAATAATAGAGAAAAGTTTTATTCATCAAAATTAGTCAATATATTTCCATGAATAAAAAAGATATTACATTAGCTAAACTCAATTACAAGACTAAAAGAGTAATAATTATATATAATCCTGAAAACTTACCTTCATTAGTCAGGTAGGGGTAACAGGAAACTCCCAAAGATGAAGCAATATCTGCCTTGTTAAACACTCTCACTGAATCAGGAGAGTAGTGGGAGGGAGCAAAAGAAACAAGTTGCCAATTAAGAATTCTAGGTACTTTTTAACATTTTTGGGTAAGAAAACACCTGTGATAAGCACTTAAATGAGTTAAAATATTAAATGCTTACTACCTTTTAGGAGATAAGAAAATCTTAAAAGTGACATTGATCAAATTCCTTGAAGGTAATTGTCACAGTTGTAAAATTATGGAATGTTTTCTTTTCAAATTTAATAAAAATATAATTTAATATTCATAATTGAGGACAAAACTTCATAACCTGAAGTTTACTTTTATTTTTATATATATATATATATATATATATATATATATATATATATATATGTATGTATGTTTTTTTTTGTTTATATATATAATTGTATATTTTCTTTTCTGACCATTTAACTGTAAAACATGAACTAAGAATTAAAAAAAAAAACAATTCAAATTTTTGTTAGCAGCTTATTCATATGTTCAAGGTCTTTTGGGGTTAAAATGAATATCAGGGCTAGTATCTTAATTTTTTTTTTTTTTTTTGCTGATGAATTCTTTTGATACAAAAATTTTCTATGACGGCCATGTTTTATTCTGTCCTATTGAAATAGTTGCTCACAGTTTTGACAGTTTTAGTCCAGCATCAAAATCTGGTCGGCCCTGTAAAAGACTTTTAAGAAAATGTGAATGTTGCTGTGGATCAAACATTGTGGCTTGGACAGCTGGATCATGAAACATTCTTTTCCTCCAGGCAGATAATTTTGTTGGCAACTTATCAATGAAGTTTATATTGTCATTGAGGCTCTGAAATGCTTCAAGTCGTTCAAACCAGGGCCATAAATTGTAATCCAACATGCCTACTTGCTCACCTGCAAGAGAGAACCAGAAAATAAAATGGATTAAAATCATTTGTATATCTAATTCTAGTTAAAAGAATATCCAATCTTCATTATACAATTTTGTTAACTTCACTTTTCATAAGTTAGGTAAATTTAACTTGTATGATTTTAATATATCCTTCCACCTCACTTAATTTTTGAATTCTTTTGTTCTTATCTTAATTCCAGACAAGTAACATTTTATTACGATGTCATTCAATAAAGCATCACAATTCACGGATGAAGTAAAGGAGCCTGGAGAGATGTTTGCCTACATCCTGAAATCTTCATCCGTAATAAAAGAATGTAAAGGAGGAAGATTATTACACAAAATTTAAATGAGCTTGATTGTTGGGGAAGTAACTTTTGAAATTTGGTTTTTTTTTATACAATTAGAAAATACAATACTATTTTAAATAGTGGTCCATCTGTGTATTTTTTTTTTTTTTTTGACATATGCTGGAAATACATATCCACGTCATAAATTCAATGAATATTGATCTAGCACCTGACTCCCTCTTTTTTCATTCCTTCCATAGAAACCAAGCCAAATTTTTTATTAAATTGAACAAACATACTAAGGCACCCATTGAGGCTCTCCTGAGAATGTTGTGTGTACATGATATAAGTTTTGTTAACTGAGAAACTAAAATTGATATATATATATATATATATATATATATATATATATATATATAAATTAAGCAATTTTAGTTTCTCAGTTAACAAAACTTTATATGTGTGTTGTATCCTTAAAGAGGTTACAGAAAAAGGTGGTACTTGAGTGAAGGAGAGAATACACTATTGAAAAACAGGGAATCGGGTGGCAGACTAGTACTTCCCAAAGCAAACCTCCAGGTATATCCTGTGCTCACTATATATAGCTACTGATACAATCATTCCACATAGGTGATACAACAAATATATATATGTGTGTGTGTGTGCACATATAATTTCAGATAAAGTATCTGTAAAAAGACAATATCAATAAAGTTTTCCTTTTGTCTTTATTCACACAAATACATAATGCACATTCTTGTAGAGATATGAGTTTGATGCTTGTAGGTGGGGATGAGTTTAATTCTCCCCCTTACTATCATTTTCGATCTTATTCTAACCTCTTCATTTCAGCATTGAATCTGTATTTTGATAACAGTTACCTCCAAAGAAAGGATCTTGATCATCCAAGTTCTCTTCAAGAATCTGCAACTCTGACAACCATGCTTGATAATGGTTACCTTCAAATGCCTTGCCATGCACTATTTTCCGCAAATGTTTCAGTAGCTAAAAAGACAAAACCAAAGATATTTAGATAATGTAAATTTGTAAGTTGCATATTTGATGATTTTTCAAACAAAATGTGTTATTTGCATTCTTATGAACTGATTAATCTGAAAATTGCCATAGAGATAATTTAAGATTAGCTTTTCAGTATGTTCAAAAATGATTTGAAAGCTTGTTGCATGATAAATGTTTCAGGAAGTCATAAATATCTAATAAAAAATGTCTATTTTCATCATGTCTGAAAAAGTGATAACCGCAAAATAATGGTGACTTATTTTTTTGTCTGAACAACATAAAATCCCACAACAGATAGTGACTACAATGCAATATTTTCTCCTGGATACAAAAAACATAAAACTATAAGTAAACTAAATTATGCATCATTTTGGCACTTCAGAACCAAGAGCTAGTGAAGAAACATTTTGACCAACTTTTCTATCTACTGTACCACATGGGCACAAAAATTTATTCTTACTACAAATTTGTGATTAAACCTGATGTAAAGAGCAAAATTGCAAGCACATCTACACAACATAGCAACTAGCTGAACAAGATGGTCTCCAAGTTAGCAAAATTTTTTGCAATATTCAATGTGTGAAAAAAAAAAAATTTCTAATAGACATTATGATGACTACTACAGCCAGCAGGCTAGCAACATCCTCTTCATCTCTACTGCGTTTGCTTAACCATTTCTTTCTCTTAGGCACAGTCATGCCTGACTTCTGCTACTATTGGCAGACATAACAAAATTTAAAAATGGCTTGAGTGACCACGTGGAAATTTTCGTCAAACACAGCACTGCAACATTTAAACCAAACTTGATGTACCACTTGGAAACTTTTCACCAAATGAAAAATAGGACTTTTGTCTCACAAGTTTGAAGCACACAAAACATAGGTCATTTTCTTCAAGAACACTGCCTACAATTCAAAGAAACCTATGCAGGCCAATGAGAAAATACTACTCAAAGGCAGAATAAGTCAACTCCTTTCTCATGCTACACAGTAAAACTGCAGTCTCTCTTGGGCTTAATAGAAAAAGGTGTGATATAATGCATATGTCGACCCACTGATGTTTCAGAGATTAACACCTATGACTAAGACATCTGCAAATATGATTTAATAATGCTGGAGATAGCTGCACTTCCAGATATCTTTAAAAGTTTTTTATGAAACATGGATTAACACTCGGTATCAATTTCACTAGCATCATCTCAACAATTTTCCAAATCAAAATTTTTCTAACCGTTCATTTTTGTGATAATCTACATGCAGCAAAACAAACGGGCGTTCCAAACAAAAATAAACTCATGGAACACTTGAAAAACAACCACAAATTTTTAACTACCATATCAACCATTGGTTTCTCTATCTTGTTTTACAAAATGAAAAACACACTACTGATATATTTTCCAGAACCTGCTATATTCTGACTCACTAGAAATTCTACAGCACCCTGATGACACAGTACTTCAAACAATTACATTTCCATCACTATGTTAATCACTCATATATCAAATACACCATTTGACTCTTTTTCTTTTCAATCTCTGAAGGACCAGACAGAACAGAACATATTCAAGCTTTATAGATATTGGCAAAATTAAGTTCTCCCAATCCTGGTGAAGTCATGTGGGTTACCACACTTGGCTTTGCCAAAAAAAAAAAAAAACCTTTTAGGGGGTGCTCTTTAAGTCTATAAAAAAGCAATCATATTCTCCTTCTTCCTCTTTTTAACTCTTGTTTTCAGATGTAGTTGCATGTGAGTAAAGTGTCCCCCACTGGAGAATGTTCATTTTCATGATCCTCTTAACTGAACTATCACACACAAGCACATTTTCATAGCTAGTTTCAATGTCTTTTCCTTTCATTTCAGTTGTGTACACATGCAAATACTTTTGTTAATAACATGCATTATCGTTTGTCTTAAACTCATTGTTTTGTCTAACTATTTTTACCCATGCTCAAATGAGTCTGCCAATATTATTTGCAGGATTAATCTTCCAGGAGTCCATAAATATTTAATATAAAATGTCTATACACATCACAGCTAAAGAGGTGATACCTGCAACATAATGATTACTTATTTTTGCCAAACAATGTAAAATCTCGCAACAAGCTCAAAGGAAGAGGCGAGAAACAAAATGAAAGAAGTAAAAGAGAAAGTAAAGAAAAAAAAACAGGTGAAGTGACAAGAGGGGGGAGATGAAAGTAAAATAAAAAATTTTTTTTAACCGCTAAATATCTCTTATTGATTTAAAAGAATACTTTCTAGTCTAGAGCTTTATTGAACATAATTGAGCGAAATTACAATACGCTGAGCCATAATCCATTTGCCCTCCTACCCTGAAAAAGCTAATAAATGTAAATATGAATGAAAACTCCCATAAAATATTGATTAAATGACACACAGTGATCTATATCAGCAATTTCATTTTTCCATGGTTCCAATCCATCCCAGAAATAAACCAGAAGGGTGTTGGAAATTTCAATATTCAAAAGAGAAGTCATAATGAAACTAATATTGCAAGATCTACAGAAAGAACAACTCTTTTATATGTTACAAGACTACTCATGACCCATTGGGTCACTGACAGTTCAGGTTATAAAACATTGAAGTTGATTTCGACATTAAAATATTGTCTGTTTGAAGAAAGTTGAAAAAAAAAAATCTCTTATTATCAACAAAAGTAAATTTCTTACCTTATCAAACTGCCCAATCAACATTTTGTGCTTAGCTCTGAGGTAGGGGTCAGTTGGTTGCAGGATAGGGTCAGGGTAAACTTCATCTAAGTAATCATTGCACACTAACGACTCATAAATGATTTTGTCATCTTGTTCCAAAACTGGCACCAGGCCCAAAGGATTTCTTTGCAAGAACCAATCAGGCTTGGATTGGAGGTTGATGTTAACTGTTTCATACCTTATCAAGAAAAAAGAAAATTGCCTGTTTTGTTAGCATTTTAATTTGCAAACTGGACAAGAAAAGGTTTCATAGAGACAATGGAAATGACTAGCACAGATAATGAGGAAAGAGTGCTTAGGAAATTTGTCACTCACAGGATATATTGAAGGTAAGTGGGACAAAGAAAAGTAGTGCATAACCTACCTAATGAGCTTGTGTTGGTAGCACAGAGATTAGGAGAAATAGTGAAAAGATTAAATTTACTAAGGTCTACAAAGATAGCAAATTGTGGAGAGCCATGACTGTCAATATCTTGACACATAGAAGAAGAGGTTTATTGGGTACAAGAAATGTTAAATGAGAAATAATGATATTGTAGAGCACTCTTATAAAATTATTAACCATGTCTGATAATTGTTTTAATGTTGGAATATGAAGAAAACATGAATGAATATATATATATATATATATATATATATATATATATATATATATATATATATATATATATATATAATAAGGTTAAAAATCAACTTAAATCAAAACTGATGAATTAATTTTGTCCATTCTCCAATGCTGCAGTCATTGTAACAACCAGAGCTAAAATGCAACACTTGAACAACCAGCTGACAATGTGAGATATCTACAGTCCTGCTACATTTAAAAAACATCCATACATCCTTTCTTTCACCAACTTTTAAGCAGCCCGCTGATACATTTGAAAATATATATACTTTCCTTCACCCACATTGTTAAGCAGGTGGCTACTACATTTGTATACATGCATACATATATATTTACTTTCTTCTGGACTCTTTTTCTATCTCACTCATATGCCCAAGGATTTTTATACTTGGACTATTGAAACTTCCACTTTCACCTTATCCTTCTGTATTATAATATTGTGTTATACAAAGATTAATTTTGTATTTATCAACACCCTGTGCATTTTCTTTTAATCATTACACAAGACCAACATACACCCAAACCAAATATAGCAATATATGGTGGTAAAAGACATTCTCATAAGATCACCTTCCATAAATCCACCACAATGATAGTGAAAAGATTAAGTAAAAGTATTTCTTTTTTGGCAAACTGAGATATTTATGTAGGCAACAAAAAGCAGTCTCAAAAGGATGGTTTTTTCCTTCACACCACTTATTTTAACTGCCTTCACTCTTTGGCAATGTCTATTGTTTTAAAAAGTGATGATTAGAATTGTAATAAAACCTAAACATATGATGAAAATGAATTTAATCATTTTTTTTTTTTGGTTCTTGATAATTTACAACAAAAATATTAAACACTATTTATTTATTAGATTTACATGGTTCGCTCCTCTTAGATTGGTTGCCACCCAAAACTAGAAAGCCCAATCTACCCTATTATTTAACCCCTAGCTTGGTGGAGGGAGAAGAGACATATTCATGCCTTTCCCAAAGGCATTTGTATAAAAGTGAATATAACAGACTAACCTGGAATTTGAACTTGGCTCACCAATTCCACTTTGTCTGCCAATAACTGTTACACTACCTGCACATCCCAGGAAAAGGCTACTGCACTTAAAAATATTTTAGCAATATTCAACTATATGGTATAATAATATTTAAGTATCATGAAAAATTAACAAAGTTTTTTTAATTAAGCTCATGATTTCATCTTTGTCCTTTGCAGGAGTTATCTTTCAAACTGAACTATTTTTTTTCGAATTAAGAACATCAATTTGAAAAAAAAAATGCGCCTGAATTAATATATAACAAAAAAATCAACCAAAAAAACAAAAACAAACCAACCTAATGTTCTTATGCACTAACAGCAGTCTTGTTCGCTGGGCATAGGGACAAAAACGCATGCTGTACAGCCGTAATTTACTGGCATTCAGAGGTGGAAAAGTACTCCCTAGAAATGGAGAAAAAAATTTTATTGACAAAAACAATACAAACATTGATAGTTGTTCATCAGACTTTATTCTTTAAAATAAAGTCTTAGAAATAACAACTAATAGATATTAAAAAAAAATTAATATATTTTTAAAAAATAGTCAATATTAATAATATTTTTATAGTGCTAATATTAAAAAAGATTTGATTCTATGAATTTTTCTTATAAAAAATATGATACAATGTATGATTGTCAGCAAGAGAAACAGCTCAAGATGCAAACTTTGAATTGAAGGTAGTAAAAAAAAAAAGCAAGAAGAAAAGACTAACCATCAATTGTAAGAAGACAGAATCTGTGGTTGTCAGCAAGAGAAACAGCCCAAGATGCATACTAAAAATTGGAGGTCATAAAAGAAAGTGAGAAGAAAGAACTAACCATCAATTGTTAGAAAACAGAATGTATGCTTACAGATGAGGAAAAGTAATCCCATGAAATGGAGAAAACAATTTTATTAAAAAAATACAAACATTTATAGTTGTTATTCATCAGACTTTATTCTTTAAAATAAAGTCTTAGAAGTAACAAACTAATAGATATTAAAAAAATTAAAAAAAATCTTTTAAAAAAACTTGAAAATATATTAGTGTATAGAAAGGGATGTAAGACAAGGATGTATCTTCTCCCCAGACTTATTCAACCTAATCAGTGAGGTGAGATTTAGAAGTCCTACTATTATTGGCAGCCACAGTCTTAACAACATAAGATGTGCAGATGACACCGTGTTGATAGTAGACACAGAAAAGAAACTACTAGAACTCCTATAGAAGTTAGTGAAGGAAAGTGAGAAGAAAGGGCTAAACTTCAATTGAAAGAAGACAAAATGCAGGGTTGTTTAGCAGAAGGAACAACCCAACATATAAATTACAAATTGGAAATACCAAAATCAAACAAGTACAACAATTTAAATATCAGTGAAATATTTTATCTGAGTACAGAATGTGCAACACTGAAATCCAAAGGATTAGGATAGTGAAAGTAGCCTTCTAAAAGCTCAGCAAAGTATTAACTATTAAGAAATAGAAAAATTGAGTTTTTTTTTGAAAAAAGAAGAGTACTGAGCTGTTATGTAACATCAGTTCTCCTTAAAACAAAAAAAGAAACTCTGTGCATTTCTACAGATGCACTTCTCCAAGAAATAATAATGTTTTAGCTTTTCTCATTCTTTTTTCATATCGAATTGGTTTTCCAGATCATTAATATCAAAATGATTTTTATTTTAGCACTGCCTATTTTAGCTCTACTTAAATAGTGGCCCACTTCTAAAAATAAGATATTTTAGCATTCTTTTTAAAACTTCTTTAAGCCTTAAAAGAATCAGAAAAATTTGTTATCATTTTAGAAGTGAAGTCAGGTCCTGTTCATAATGTATCAAATCGATCCCAGGTTTTTACAAAGTTATTGGACAGCTGTTTGTTTTTACATTACAAATGTCAGTTTGAAACTGTGTTTACATCATTGATATTTCCGTATGAAAACATACGATTTTTTAAATTTTATTTTGTAAAAAGATTTCTTTTTAATCTGTTTTTTTGTGTTTTATTTTTTTTATGAAAATATTTTTAAATAACCAATTGTTTGGCGAAATGGAAATTTTTTTCACAGATTTTTTTTGTCATTAAAAACAAATATAAACAATTTTAAATAGATGTACCACATTTTAAATTAAATAACAAAGATTTATATAAATTAACAAAAGTAATAAAAATATGCATATATCAATAACGTAAGCTAAGCACATATGTAAATAAAAAAAAAACTAAGTGCAGATAACTCTGTAAAAGTTCGGGATCGATTTGACACTGTAGTAGTGTGTCGATATTATGAACAGAACCCACTTCTAAATGGATAAAAAAAAAAAAAAAGACATAGGAAAATTAGACTTGCCCAATTTTGCATAGAGTTGAGCGGCTACTAATAAATCAGTCGTTACTCGGTACGGAGTTAGGACTTCTATATATCACAAACTAGAAGAATTTGGCTTGAAGATCTAAAGAATGCAAAAGTTATTCCCCATGCTATTTTTCTTTAATTTTCTAAATTTTAAGAGGGGTGTGTTGGATGGACGAACTCCCAATTAAATGATTTTATCATTTTTTATGTATTTCCTTTTTTAATTATTTTTTATTATTCGTATATTTATTTTTTTTAGAAATTTAGTAAATTATCTGTTGAAAATCAAACATAATTTTAATTTTCCTGACAAGCCAAATGATTTCCGAACAATTTAAAAAAAGAATATGTTAGTTATCAGAAATGTACCAATTACTCAACAACTGCTTGTTAAATGTCTATCGTTAAAGTTTTGACTTTTTTTTTTACTTACCGTTCGCGTATGACAATTCTGAATGCATATCTTTCGTTATATTTTTACAGTAGAATCTAACATATGAATCCTTCCCTTTTGAAATGAAATTTTTCACTGTATGACGACGACTGAAAAATCCTAGGCCCGATGCTAGATTCATGTTCAACAAAATGAAAGCAAAACTTTGTCCCCGCTTTTACTATCTTTATTTATTTATTTTTTTTTTAAATACAAACATCCAAGGGAGACAACTCCCAGTGTTTATAAAAATAAATTAATTTTTATTGCCTCATTGAAGATTAATTTTAGCCTCGGTCTTAACTTTCTCCACACTAAAATAAAATTAAGCTTAGTTGCAGAACAAAAACAAAGTGATTCCCTTAGAATTCTGAGCCTTCCTCTCACTTGTCGTATTTTAAAATTTTATTTGATTTAAAAAAAAAAAAAAGGAATGTCTGTTTGACTAGAGATCCTGTCAAGGTAATTTATTTTTATAATGACTGTCTTGTATGCTAGTTATGAGTAAGTGATTTGCCCACATACTCTTTTCTCTATAAAAATTTCTAGCATGCTAGTGACAGGACATTCTGGAATTTTTTTTTTTACAGTTTTAATTTATTAATGTTCACCCAATACAAAGTTCAAGAGCCACTCAAGGTAGAGTGTTACTGAAAGAGATGTGTGGTAGAAAGTGAATATTATGAGGATAAGAAGAATAGATAATTGACCCTGAACTTGAAAAGGTTAGGATTGTAGTGTTTTGGGAAGCAATTACATGGGAGTCTGTTTCACAAAGTAGCAGTACGTGGGAAGAAGCTTTTTGAGTGAAACTTCCTTTTTACAAATGGAATACAAAGAAAATGAGGGTAATTCAACCCTGTGGACATAGAATAGCATCAAAAGGATGGTCTTTCCCTTAACACCTCTATTATTTTTTACTACCTTCACTTCCTTGGTAATGTTTATTTACAAGATTATACAAATATGTGAACCAACTACAATTCAATATTTATTATTTACCATTTTATAAATAAATATGGAAATAAAATTTTTATTCATAATTTTATAAAAATATCAATGAATTATAAAACATTTATTTCTTTATAAATTGATAAATGATAAACATTGCATTGTATTATTTGTTTCACATTTTTGTGGCTTGCTTTTTTAGAATGTTATAAATATAAAATTATTATTGTAAATAAACAATCTAATAAATAAATAGTGTTTAATATTTTTGTTGTAAATTCTCAAAGAACAAAGAAAATGTATAAATTCACTTTCATGTTTGGATTTTATTAAAATTCTAATCATCACTTTTTAAAACAATATTGCTGAGGAGCAAAGGTAGTTAAAATAATAATAGTGGTGTCAACGGAAAAACTCCTTTTTGACACAATGTTCTGTTGTGTGCACAAAGGTTAAAGATTGTCATTTTTCTTTCCTTTTCTGCCTGGTACACACTTGTATATTTTCACTCTTTTGTTAAAAAGTTATTAGTTATATAAAAATACATGAAAATATCTCCATTCTATATTCTTTTACCTCTACAAATGATGACACCCCATCATTTATATGTGGAAATTTTGGTTGACACTGCTTTGGTCGAGCCATTAGTATCTACGACAATATACATGACATCTATGCAACCAATCAAAACAAATACAACAGAGAATTTAAAAACTGAAATATATATTTATTAATCCATATTTTCAACTCATATTTTTTTAATCATTTCACCCAAGCAAATCAGTAAAGCCACTAAGATGCAAGGGGTTAATGAGGGTTAGAGAATATGAGAAATATATACTATTAAGGAGAGAAGACAATAAAATAACAAGAATTATGAAGACAGAAGATAATGATTGACATTGCATTTAAATTTTTGAAGCTCAAACTTGACTGGGAAGCAAGAAGCTGGAGGAGAGTTCCACAAGTGAGAAGTGTGATAGAAGAAACTGTTAGCATAGAACTTACAGTTACATCTAGCCATTTCAATTGTAAAATGATGAGACCTTGCTGACAATCTCATACTGTGTTTAAATTCATAAATTCTAGGTACTATAGAGGAAAGTTCATCAGAACAGTTACCATAAAAGTATTTATAGAAAAGGCACAGTTTTGAGATGTAACCTGATTCACTAAAAAAAATCCCAGTATGCATTTGTATGCTTTTTGCCTATAAAAGGGGAGGGGCAAGTGTTTTGCAGTCATTCCTAATCAAGATTGAAAATCAACAATATAAATATTATATTATTGATAATATAAATACTAGATTAGTCAGAAAGTCCAAACTCACTTAGGGGGCAGAAAGAAAACAACAAATCTTGATCTCTGTCTGGTGGAATTTCCAAGGAGTACTGCATTTCAAGCATTTCATGGTTGCGCCATCAACACTAAACGGTATTGCCAGCAGCTAGACCCAGTGTACAACAAACTAAAGGAGTATCTTGTTTGGGTCAATCGAAGTTGGGCTTTGTTTCAGCAAGACAATGCAAAACCACACACTGCCAGCTTGACTCATGAAAAGTTCAAATAGATGGATGGTGTTGAGATTCTTCCACATCCACCATTCAATTCCGATGCTGCTCCGAGTGACTGAATGGCACACTTCCTCCACCACCAGTGATTCAACACTTTTGATGAAGTGAAGGAAGCTTGTTTACAGTTTTTTTATACAAAGCCAGTGGACTGGTATCTGGGAGAGATTCAGATGTTGGCTGATCGCTGACAGAAGATTGTCGAGAATGATGGATTTTGTTTTGAAGAATAAATGTTGGTTTTGCTCCATAAAAGTTTGTTGTTTTCTTTCTGCTTCCTAAGTGAGTCAGGACTTTCTGGCCAACCTAATATTATATTATCAATAATATAAATATTATTGACTAGTTTTGTTAAAATTGTTGATGAATAATGGGAATAAAATACATGGAAAAAATGAATGAATTTATCTGCTAACTTAATAGTTAATTACAAAAGTAGCCCTCAAAATTACATGTAACAAAATTCAAAATTTAGTGACACTGTTTGTTTGTAGTAGTATGTAAAAGATACTGGTGGCCTTGTTTAATTCCTGTTCTTTTATTGTTCACTCTCCTTAATAATTTTTTCTTTTAATCATATTCTTTCACACTCAGTGACCCTTTGTATCTTTATTGTCTTGCTTGGAGTGAAATGATTAAAAAAAAAAAGAAAAGATATATATATATATATATATATATATATATATATATAAACCAGATCACAAGTGTAGAAAGAAGAGAAAGAGTCAAAATGAAACAATTCAACTTTCCTGTAACAAATAACAAGAAATTTATAGAAATCTCCATATAAAATCCTGTGACTCCCGTTAGTCCATGTCCATTACACCCTCTAAAATAGCCATACTTTAACTGATAAAAAACAAATTTTGGGGAAAAGTGCAAACAGGTAAGGGGTTACAAAGTACAGTTGGTTTTACTAGGGTGCATAGCTTAGTACAATCAATTTTTATTAATTTATTTTGGAAAAATTAGAAGTTTTATTATTTAACATACAAAATAAGTCCATCACGTTGTCATTCTTCTAATACTACACTGGGGGCAAACATCAAATGACTTAACCGCAGCTGAGAACGTCAGTCCACTTGACCCCCTATACACACATTTCAACAAAGAGAGATTGACCTTCATAAGGCATTTCCTAAGCCACTTTTATTTTACTCAACTGGTTGCAGTTTTGGCAATCTAATTAACAAGGCCAAATGCTTCAAAAAGTTAGAATTTGAATCTAGAAAGAAATATTTATGCATGGCCAGTTGTATGTTGCATGCTCAAGAGTAAGAAAATCTAAGAATTTATTCTTTGCTATTAAAAAGGAAAAATAAATTTTCATGAAAAATATTGTTTATCACAAAGTCCTATAAAATGAAATTAAAGAAATTATTAAACTGCGAAGTCGGGTTTTTGTTAAAGCATTTTTCCAAACAAATCAGCTTATTCAAATTTCATTGATTGGCTTGTGAAATTGAATGACATGTAGAGTTTGTAAATCTCAGCAAAAGAATGTTAGTGCTAACTTCAACAATACTAAATACTGTGAGGATTTCAACACGTGTCAGGGTGTTGCAAAAACATTCTCGTATTAATGTTACAGAATGTTGAAAATTGCTTTGAAGTGTTGGAAGTTTATAAAATGTTTGTAGAGGAAAATAAGCAGATCTGAGAGTTCTTACAAAAAAGTTCCTTTTGTAGTGCATGTGTTATAGAAGAAAAAGTTAAGAATTCTTTGAATGAATGCTAATTTGAAAAATGTCTCACTTGTAATGCATGTTGTTCTGTCTTGTCGTGAGTAACTATTAAGATGAGTAGTTTTGAAAGAATGTTTTGTGACTGGAATGTGTTCAAGTGTAGAATCTTATGTACAGAGCATTTGATTCTTCAGCTACTGAAGAAAATTCTTTTGTTGTCTCTATTTATAGTCTCAGGCTCATCAAAACAATCTTTTGGTTGATGAAAAAGTGTTTTGTTTAATTCTAAATTGCTAGTTAAAATTTATTTTTTATTTCTAAATTTTGCTTGTGGTGAGCCTCCTCTAGGCACCACAAACTAATCAATTTTTAGACTTGAGAAAAATATCTGGTTCTGAAACTGACAAAATTTGGAAGTATGACTCTTTCAAAAGTAGCCTAAGCTGGCAGCCTTGTTCTCTATGTTTGTAAACTAATATTATAAAGAAAACATCAAATAAAATTCCTTTTAAAACTAGTTTTTTTTTTAAACTGTGGTCACAAAATTGGAAATTTTGTATTTTATAATGAAATTCTTCAAATCTGCACAATACTCTTTTTCATGGGGAACTTTTCCAGAAATAAATCAAATTGTGTCTTCATGAGAAAAGCAGTAATAATGACTGAAAATAATATCTGTTAGCTTATCTATGAGAACAAATGTGAAATGGAGTCAAATTCCAAGTATGGGTATAACCTATCCAAATAATGATAAAGGCAAAAATTGCCTTATCCCCACAGTCTGTATCACAAGGATGTCAGTGTAACCTACAACCTTTCCTGTTAATGCATTGGGGAGGTGCTGTTCCAGATCTGGAATCTGCAAGGACAGGGCACATCAGCATCATTTTCTGTCTTGCTCAAAGACAAGAATCAAGGCTGATTTCAGCCCCACAAAAGAACTGTATGAGTCTTCAATGTCTATAAAAAAAATATTTACATCCAACACAAACTATCAAGGGAAGACAAAGTTTATAACAAAGGAATGATTTTAAAGAAATTATAACCACAAAATTGTTTAAAATAAATTAAAATTTATTATTTTCATTGTTACAAATACATAATTTTTTAAGTGAATATCTCAAATGTGCTTTAAGGCTTAGTTCTATGGTAACTGAAAAAAATTGAAGTTTCATTGCAGTTGCTGGTTTGATAAGGCTTATTAAAAGAATAAAAACATGAACAGCAAAAGGTTCTTTGGTGCAGGGGTCAGTACAGATGCTGTTATTGTGAGTTTAGGCCAAAATAGAGGTGGGTGGCTGTAGAGAAGAGACATAATAGCTTATGGGCACCTTTAAAAAGCCTATGCTTTCAAAAAGAAGTTCTATTCTCCCACGGGTAATTTTCAGGGAATTTCAAACAGAAATTCCCTGAAGGTTACCTGGATCAACAAGCCCCTGATAAAGTCCAGTGGGCACAATGGTCAAAACATTGAGATAACAACAAAAACAATGAGCACAATAGTCTGAGTGTAAATAATGTAAATAAAAAAATTTGATTATTTTATAAATAAAAAAATTAATTATTATAATTCATAATATAAAATATTAAAACTTATAATTTATTTAATTTATAATATAATAAATAATAATTTATTATTATTTATTTATTATAATTAATAAATTATATTTATTGAATGAGAATTTAAAGAAAATCAAATGGAAATATTTGATCTGAACTGCATCACATAAGTTTGACTTGGAATTTAATCCATATTGTTTATATTAAAATTTCATTCTCTGTGAGAAGACTCTTGAGGAATTCAACGTGTTGCTGTAAATTGAACATTGTAGCTTGGACGGCTGGTTCTTGAAACATTCTGTTTTTCCATAAAGATAATTTTGTTGGTAAGTTACTGATAAAGCCCTTCAGGCATTCACCAAGGGTTTCAAAGGCTTCTAAACGTTCAAACCATGGCCATAAGTTGAAATCTAGCATGCCTACTTGCACACCTAAAAATAAAATAAAAGAAATTGAATTGGCTAAGTGATAATCAGGTAAAACTGACAAAATGACAGATAAAAAAGGAAAAACTTCTCTTCAGAAAAATTGAACTTCTCTTTTGATTCCTCCATTTGTTAAGTTTATAATTTATAAGATGATAAAAAAAAAAAAAAAAACTAAGTCTTCAAAAAGTAGTGAAAAACACAAAAATGGTTGCAAATATGCAAGAAATGACTTGTTAATTTTCAACACCTCCAAAACAAAACTGCCCTTTTAAGCATCTGTCAGAACCCTTTTTTCTTTTTATCAACATGATGGATGCTAACTTCCAGGAGAATAATTCATTGTGCCTCTTCAGTTTAACCTTTTCTACTGACATAAAGTGGAATGATTATATTGAATCAACTGGTTGGCCTGCTGCCAGGAAAGTTGATTCACTGTGTCATGTTACACAATTTTTCTTATCTGAATCTATTTTACATACTTATAAGTTTACCATTCATCCAAGTATTGAATATTTTTTTTTAAGCATTTCACCCCAAGCAAGGTGGGAGTGCCACTAGCATGCAAGGAGTTACAGAGAGTGGGAGCAAGAGTAAATAGGTGTGATAGAGGAAAGGATGAAGAGAAGGACGGGGAATTAGATCAAGGCATCTGGAGATGTTGATTGACATTGCATTTGAATATTTGGAGATTATAGCTATCAGGGAAGCAAGTAAGAGGAAGGGAGTTCCACAGATAGAAACTTCGAGACATGCAGCTATTGAAGTAGAAGAGACAACTACATTTAACCGTTTCGACAGTGAAAGGATGGGACTGAGATGTCAACCTAGTTGCACGTTTAAATTCATGCAGTTTGGGAACCAGCGAAAGTAGCTCATTGGCGCAGTTGCCGTGAAGGTATTTGTAGAAAAGACAGAGGGAAGCGATGGCACATTTGTGAGAGAGCGACTGTAAACGAGATGCCAGATCAGGACCAATCATATTGCATATCCGTCCTGGATTTTGTTGAGGACCTTAAGATGAACAGCAGGGGCTCCAGACCATATATGGCAGCAGTATTCCATGCTAGGGCGAATGGTTGATTTATAGATTCGAAGGAGGGACTCGGCCTGAAAAACTTTCTGGCGCGACACAGAAAACCAAATTTCCTTGCAGCAGATCAAGCTATTGATTCAATGTATTTGTTCTATCTCAGGTCAGCAGACAGTGGATATCACTGCCACATCTGGATTGGTACTTCTGATATGTATCTAGAGATTCTTCAGAGAATCCAAAGAAGAACCTGCAATGTTATTGGTCCTGATCTGGCATCTCAGTTTCAATCACTTTCCCACTGCTACAATGTAGCTACTCTGTGCCTTTTCTATAAATAATTTCATGGTAATTGTTCTGATGAGCTTTCCGCATTGGTAACTCAACTTCACAGTGTTGTACTTCTTGCTCATAGAATTCTCTTCTGGCTTCTTGCTTTCCTGTCAACTACAAACTTCAAGGATTTAAAGACAACTTCTGTCTCCTTGAATCCTGATCTTTTAATGTCTCTTCTCTCCTCAACATTTTCTCAGTTTCTTTTACTCTCGGTAACCACTTGTGTCTGAGCAGCTTTATTGCCTTCATGGGGACACTAGTCCAAGTAAATCGGTTTATAAAAACAAAGGCACTAGTCTGAATAATTTGTAGATAAATATAAATAAATCATTCCAATCCAACAACAACACAAAGGGGTTGAATTGTCCATACAAAATTTGGAATATTAATGACTCATCATAGCTAATAATCAAAAACTTGGATTTAAAAATAAAATTGTTTTAACAGAGGACAAAAAAGGTATGACACTGAAATCCGAAGGTGTATTGGGAGAGTAAATTATGCTTTCCAAAAGCTAAGAAAAGTATTAAGAAACAGAAAAATTTCATTACAAAGAAAAGAGTATTGAACTGCCAGTCCTTCTATATGGCAGTGAATACTGGACAATCTCCTTACAGATCAAGAAGAGACTCCTAAGAAAAAATGAGGTGGAGTGGTAATTTAACAAAATCTCTTGTTTATCTTTGAACTATCTCTACAATAGAGAATCCGACAGTTGAAAAGTTCTGTTTTGGTAGTACTAAGATTGTTTTCAAGACTAGGTGATATCAACATGTATTGTCCTTTACTAAGAATACTTATAGAAGTAATACATCACTTCCTAAATATTTTTGGAGTTTGAAAGATGATAATAAAACTCGTAAGGTGAAATGGAAAATTTAAAAAATGGCAAAGACATGTAAATCCTTACATGAACCCTGTTTTCTGTGTTTACATGAAAAATTGGGAATTATCTGGTTCTTTAATAAGAGTGCTTTATTAAACCAAAGATCCGAGTTAATGGTAAATTGTAAACACAGTCTACTTTTTACCTTACAATTCAGTTAGACTTGAAATTTGACAATGCTTTTTCTTAGATTTTAGTTGAACTGTGTTGCATCATATATGGCTTATCTTTCTATTTGTAAGATTATTTGGATTTAATATAATTTTGTATTAATCTCCTGGTAGTATTAGTAACATCTTGTATGGATGTATTGGTATTTGATTGGTATTTTTGACATTTTGCATTGATGGTTATTGTTATTGACACCTTAAATAAAAAATCTTTAGTCAACAGTTGCATATTAATTTACCAAGTAATTCTATATGTTTAAATTATTTCCTGGTTTCTTAATGAAGCTATTTATCAACTATAAAAATTATAGAAACTCACAAAGCATATAACTATAGCACTTATATATAACTAAGCATAATAAGTATTTATACAAAGCTATGCATTGTTATCCATTACCGACAAAAAAAACAAACAAAAAACAAATATATATGTTAGGTACACTAACACGAAGGCTTACACTACAAATGTCTGACCATTCATCAATTGCAAGACATCTACAACAACATTCCTGTCCACATTCACAATATAAAAAATTACTAATTGACAACAGAACTATCCTACACCAAAAAAACAACAAATTAAAACTACAGATCCTAGAAGCAATTTATATTAAAAAATTAAAGCTGACACTGAACAGAATCAACTATGAATACTGCAATAATGTTCTGAAATGCCTATAAAGGAACAGTTTTTTCATGCTTTAATGCACACATATCCATGGCATTATAACACAGAAAAAAAAATCCATAATGGATAATTTTTCATTTTCTAATGAACGCTCAGCACATTGTCAACTGTTTTGCCTTTAAAAGCATAATGAAAAAATTATGGTAATAAATAACAACGCACAGCTTTGTATAAATACTAGTACTAATGAACAACATATAGTTTTGTACCACTTGCAACCCTGAAGATGATCTTGGAAAAAGATTGAAAGTACTTGGGAAATGAAAATAAAAGAAATTTAAACAGCTATGGCACATTTCTCTCAACCATTAACATCAATACATGGAAGGTTATGATATAGATATAGCTTATGAAAAAACGGTGACATTCAAATGAAAAGTCATTTTCATGAACAACAATGCTCCAGTTCATGATACTTGCACAATTAATGAATATTTAGGTAAATTAGAGCTTCAAAATCATAGGCTTATGGTGTGGCTGCAATGTTCCCTGGATCTCAAACTCATCTAGAACGTTTTGAGCATGGTCAAGAGGAGTGTTTAATAAACTTTGGGACACAATTTTATATGTTTGTGAAGCCATTGCCTTGAATAAATTCCCAAATTCTGTTGACAGTAGGCTGCTTCAAGTCATTAAAGAAATATAAATTAAATCAATAAATAATATTACAACTTTGCTGTTACACCCAGCTTGTGATAATTTTTATTAGTCATTTCTTTGAATAAATTATTCTTAGGTTAGTCATTAGCTTTCATTTTTTTATCCTTGCATACCTTCACATTGATATATTTATATGAATAGAAAGTGGAATATTTTTAGATGAACAAATAAAGTGGAATGGTGTAAAAAAAAATTTTTTTTTACATTGCCAAGAATAAATTCAATTCTATTTCATGTTGCAAGCTAAGATTTTAGGATATTTCACAAGCACAAAAGACTTACATTTGGTAAAAGATCTTATGACTTTTCAACCATTAGTTGTATAATTATTGTAATTTTTCTTACTTATATAAAATACTGGAATGTGCAATATAAAAGTAATAACATTTTGAGAAAAAACCTTTTGATATAATTACATTAAAACCTTTTTATATTCCTGGCATAAAAGAATGGGAGATTGAAGAACTTACCGCCAAAATAGTCACCTCTCATCACTAGTTCCTTTTCTAACATCTGTGAATGGTAAATAAGTTTCTGATTGATTTCTGCTTTCTGACAGCCATTAGAGATCAAACGCAGAGCTGTTCTTATGTCCTAGAAAATAAAGTTTCAAAGCTGTTTTAGTAAAGTACTCCTTTGAAAAATAATGTCTAACCAGCAGTAATGAAGCTTTAATGTAATTCTTTGTGAGCTAATCTGTACTGTGGAGTAAGTTCAGTTTTCATTGGATATTCAAAACACAAATTAAGCTTAGTTAATATCTCCAGTATGGTGCAGATAAATCCAGAAAAAGTAATGAATAACAAAAGTGTTTTTTATATAACAAATCAATATGTTTCAATGAAACTTTATACGTAGGCATACATATAAGGTACAAAAATCACTCAATGTACCCACCATTGGCAACCACATTGAGTGATTTCTTGAGTGCTTCAAGTCTCTTCTTCATCTGTGAGAACTGAATGTAGAAATTGTTCAAAAGATTGTTGATGTAGAGTTCTTTTGGCTAAACTGTTCCCCATTTTCAAGGATTATTTTTGTTATACTACGATAATAAATGATGTGTAAGTGCTGTTGTAGATGGTATAAAAGTTGCTGAAAGTAGACACATTCTTAATTTCCAAATACAGCCAGTACATTATGGCCATGTTCATAATTAGTGTTATTAAGTGTTGATTTCTTGTTTTTTATCAAAAGAGCATCCATTACTTTTAAACATTTTCTGCAGTGGTCGGTATATATCATGTTCACATTCTCATGTTTTAAAATTAAGAATATGTCTTCTTTCAGCAATATATTTATACTGTTTACAATAGTACTCGCAATCCATTTAGTATAGTAGTGTAACAAAAAAATAATCCGTAAAAATGGCAAGCAGGTGAGCTGAAAGTTTTCAGAACCAACAAACTTTTGTCCAATTTTCATATTTATTATCTCCAAAAAAGAAGCCACTTGTATTGCATACAAAAAAACATAAAAAAACAAAACAAAAGTAACTTGTCAGTTTTGTTCAACAATATATATATATATATATATATATGTAAAATAATCCTAAAGAGCCAGGTAGGTAGTTCCTGGCTTTCTTTAGGATTATTTTATTCTTTTGCTCTACTTAGTGTATTGAACACTCTACATTTTATCTTAGTTACTCACTTGTTTTTTTTTTTCTTTGGACTGATAATTTAAGGCACTGGATAATTTTATTCATCCTGTTCGGATGTTTATAGTTCTTTCTTTTTTTCCCAGTTTTTTCTTGAGATACTTGCAAATTGTGCCATCCAAATTTTTTATCAACCGAGTATAATTATTAGTATAATAATTTTAGCTCTAGGTCACCCTATCGAGTTAAGTTAACTATCATGGAATAAGTAAATATTGCTTACTCATTTAAAAACATTCCTTTACCTAATAGGCATTTATAGCAATTAACAATGCTTAAAAAGATAGAATCCTTCATCTCCAGTATGAGATGGAAAGCTTATTTTTTTCTTAATAATAACCAGAATAGCCCTTAAGAAGCCATTGAAAATTATGGCTTTAAAACCAATGCCCACCCACCCCATATTTAGATAACTTCAAATCTGACTTAATCAGGTTAGTTAAAGTGATAAAATATGGAAACACTAGTAACAATATACAACAACAAATTAGAAGAGATTTGAAAATATTAAAAACAGTAAAGAAATATTCGTGAAGGTGGATAAATCCAGTTTCTGTTATATCTCGTGCAAGATATAATAAACAAAGTAACCCGAATGTAGGTTTTCAATAATAAGTTTATAATCGGATGTAGTACAGAGACAGAGTCGAGAGTATGCTAAACCTCAATAGGTGTTAACAAACAAAGTCGCTCTTGACTGTCTGCTGTGGTCGTACTTAATCGGCAAACGGTCCATCCATTATCGTGAATGGGGAAGTTGGGTTATACCATCACAACAGTTTCCTATACAAGATAAGTCTTGATAAATACAATAGTATGCTACACAAGGAAGTAAATAAACACTATAAAAGGTAGATACTTCCTGGCCTTTAGGACATGTTTATTCCTTTTCTCTACTTAGTGTATTGAGCACTCTACGTTTTATCTTAGTTACTCACTTGGGGTTTATTCTTTGGACTGGCAATTTAAGGCAATGCACGATTTTTTTCGCCCTGTTCGGATGCTTCTAGTCCTTTCTTTTTTTTCCAATTTTTTCCTCGGATTCTAATTTGTTTTGATATACTTGCAAATTGTACCATCCAAGTATAATTATTAGTATTTTATATATATATATATATATATATATATATATATATATATATATATATATATGTATATGTATGTATGTATGTATGTATGTATGTATGTATTTTATATAAAACAAATTATCTCTTACCTTATCAAACTGTCCTATCAACATTTTGTCCTTAGCTCTGAGGTAGGGGTCAGCTGGTTGCAGAGGAGGATTAGGGTAAACCTCATTCAAATAATCATTGCACACTAACGACTCATAAATGATTTTGTCATCTTGTTCCAAAACTGGCACCAGGCCCAAAGGATTTCTTTGCAAGAACCAATCAGGCTTGGATTGGAGGTTGATGTTAACTGTTTCATACCTTATCAAGAAAAAAGAAAATTATTAGCTTTGTATATAGTCAAACATTGGGAAATGGATGTCTACTGTAATTTGGTTTTGCAGGTGTTGCTCTGTATGCATCTTGCTGCATGTGCATGCATGATAATACAGAACTAGATTGATTCTGTATGTATGAATAAACTGGTTCTGTATATTAGTGCCTATATATATATATATATATATATATATATATATATATGAATATATGAATATGAGAATGGACATTGAGGTCAACCCCTGTGGCGACAGTGTTTCATGCTTAAATGCAATCTTCAAACCTGAAGATTACATTTAAGCATGAAATAGACTGCCACCATCAAGCTACTATCCAACACACATAGCCTGATGAAGATTATGTTCAAGCTAGACTGTTACCATTTTGAACCCTGCGTTCACACTGATTATATATATATATATATATATATATATATATATATATATAAAAAAAACCCAAGTGAGTAACTAAGATAAAACATAGAGTGCTCAATACACTATATTTTATCATATATATATATATATATATATATATATATATATATATATATAGTATAAAAGGCTCAAACACTAATTCCATGGTTATAATTTATTACATTGGAATCATAATCACGATCCAATTCATCAGACCTACATATTTTCCGATTTCTTTTTGAATTTGTAGGTCTGATGATTTGGATTGTGATTATGATTCCAATGTAATAAATTATAACCATGGAATATTAGTGTTTGAGCCTTTTATATTACATTCTTACTCTATCCTGGACATTGAGTTTTACCTGGATTCTATCATCTTGGAAATATATATATATATATATATATATATATATATATTGACCACTAATATTATATATATATATATATATATATATATATGATAAAAATATAGTTTTAAGGTATGCTATATTTATATAGGGATAGAGTATATGTAAATATAAAAGTGGACATTGAAGTCAACTTCCAGTAAACACTTGGGAATACAAGGTGGTGTAAGCTTGAATGTGTGGGTAATGTAATGGATAACAGCTTGGAATTTGAAATCAGAGATCTGAGTTCCAATTCCACTTGGATTCGTTATATTCACTTGCATGCAAATACCCTTGGGAAAGGTATGAATCCACCTATTCTCCCCCAAGCTATAGGTTAATTAGTAGGAATTGTAGCAGTAAATCATTATTATGGCCTGACAATTGTGTTTAAACATAAAACAGACTCACTGCTGGGTATTGACTTCCATGCACACTTATACATATATTACAATGAATCATTCATACAAAAAGTAAATTAGTAAAGTTAATGATATAAAATGGCGAAATCCCTTTGCTAACTAAATTTTAAAGATGCATTAACCCACAAATCATTCGATGAATGTTATGATTCTTGTTTTTTAAAATTATAAATTGTATTAGGTCTTCCTTAAATAAGCAAGTACTTTCAATGGGTCCTCTGGCATGGAAACTATTTTGTTTTTGGTCAAATTCAGGTAGCATCCGAGACGAAAAAATATAATGCAAATAGAATTATTTTTTTAAAATGTGTTATTGTTAACAGATAGAAACTTATGGAGTGTGCAGTCACAACACTAAGATTGAATTTTTTAAAAAATTTAAGTGAATGCATTTTTTACTAATATGGCAATTTAAGAATTCTTTTTTGTAGGAGTTTATCAGTCAACGCGGCATGAACTAAATAGTTCAATAAGTAGAGTAATGTCTCAGTTGTTATCCTGGAAATTTGCATGTCGGATCAGTTCTTTTAAATCAAATATGTGGTGCAGTTTAATTTATATTACAATAAATCATTCATACAAAAAGTAAATTAGTAAAGTTAATGATATAAAATGGGATTTTGCTAACTGAAGGGATTTTGCCATTTTATGTCATTAACTTTACTAATTTACTTTTTGTATGAATGATTTATTGTAATATAAATTAAACTGCACCACATATTTGATTTATATATATATATATATGCAAGGTAACTCAAAAACAGCTTCTTAAAAATGGATAGGCAAATTTATGAGATGAATATCAGTGAATGAAATTTAAGAAAATTTAATATTTTATTTTTTTTTACAAAAACAGAGATTGAATTAATGTTTTAAAAATAAAATCTCTTCTCCCAATGTCTGCCATTCACTTGACTTATCAACATACATAATTGTAATAATATGTCTTGGAAGGCTTATGGCCATATCACATTGAAATGCCAGTTCTTGTATGATCACTGAAATTAAGCAGTGTCAAGACTGGTCAGTACTTAGATGAGTGATCGCTTAGGAATACAAGGTACTGTAAGCTTGTATATGTGAGTAATTTAATGGATAATGGCTTTGGATTGGGAATCAGAGAGCTGAGTTCCAATTCCTGTCAGGTTCTTTATATTCCCCTACATACAAATAAAGATATGAATCCACCTCTTCTCCCCCAAGCTATGGGTTAATTTGTAGGACTTGTATCAGTAAATCATTATCATCTCAAAAAATTCTTACAATATAAATATTTTCTGGCTTTAAATAACCTGCAAAAGTTTGGCAACATGTAAAAAATAAATCATTCAATGAATCAGTCTTGGTGTAACCAAACCAATGATAATTTGGCAATACAGGTATTGTACCTGTTAACTTGTAAAATCTGTGAAAATTGTCAAACACTATAAGTGATACCTATCAATTGATAAATAGGTTTTGCAACTGAAACAGCTCACCTGATTCTTTTGTGTTCCATGACCAGTCTTGTGCGGTGTGAAAATGGACAAAGTTTGTGGCAATATAATCGAAGCTGCCCAGGTGTTAATTCAGGAAATCTTGAAGCTTCAAACATAGAAATAAATTGTTTTCAATGTTGATATAGGACAACAATGATTTGTTTCTTGTGAAAAGTAAAATAACAGATGGAAAGAAAAATAATCATCATAGGACTTCTGTGTTTATATACTGAGAATTTTTTCAATCTCTAATGCAAAAGTGTTTGATTAAATATGTCACAAAGAACTTTTTGAACTACTAGGTAAGCTTGATTTATTTGGAAAAGACATTAGAATAATCCACAACTTATACTGGCAGTAAACTGCCGATAATTGTTTTCTTTTCTGTATATAACATTAGTCTGGATTGTATAATTTTTTAGTTGCTGTGCACATTTTTTTATCCTCAATTTTTGTTCTAATGAGAGAAGACCAATAAACTTGAATGTTTTGGAATCAGTGTACATTAAGTCCTACCAGCCATCTCTCTGTAAGCAGGAGTGGTTGGTGGCCTTAAAGGTAATTAACTTTTAATCTTATTTTTTTTTCTGCATATAACATTAGTCTGGGGTTGTATAATTTTTTAGTCGCTATGCATATTGTTTTGTCCATGATTTTTGCTCTGATGAGAGATTGATTGATTTATTCATTTTCTACAGCTTATCAACCCTTTGCAGGTTATTTAAAGCCAGAAATCTTTTATTTTTAAAATTTAAGAATACATTTTTTGAGATAATAATTATTTAGTGATACAAATCTTACTAATTAACCTATAGCTGGGAGAGAGAAGAAGTGGATTCATATCTTTTCTAAGGGTATTTGCATGTAAATGAATATAACGACCCCAACTGGATTTGGAACTCAGCTTTCTGATTAACAATTCTGAGCCATTATCCATTACTCCACCCGAATATCCATGCTTACAGCACCTGATAGTCCCAAGTGGTCACCTATATAGGTATTGACAGACTCAACATTGCTTAACTTCAGTGATCATACAATAACTGATGTTTCAATGTGATGTGACTGTAAGCTTCTGATGAGAGAGGTTCATTCAATAAACCAGTTTAGCTATTATTTTAATCATTATTGTATAGGTACCTCCATTGATTCATTAAAAAATTAGCATACCATGATGAAAAAAATGCCCCAAACTTAATAAAAACAAAGTTTTATCATCAAAATCTTTATGTTATTATTAAAGAGGAAAAAACAAAGGATTTTTTGATTACTAAATTATATTTTTTGATCTTTTTAGAATGTTCAAAATTTTGGTTTAAAAATCTTGTTTTTCTTGTGTCAACAGAGGGTCCAAGGATTGGTACAGGAAATTTTAATGTCTTTTTTTTTGCAGTGAAAAACACATTGATTTAGAAATTCTTGCAAAAATCAAATAATTGTCAGATTTTAATGAAACTCTCAGGATTTATTCACAAATGAATGAAATTATTTCAGAAAGTTTTTTTTCATTGGTAATCCTGGTAAAAACATTTCTTTTTACATATGTGAAACTCCCACCATCACCACTTATTTAATTTTATGAAATTTTGAGAAATTAAATTTTGTAGCGTTTAATATTTATATTAGTAATATACAGAACTCCCTGGAGAATTTAAATCATCAATTTTTTTGTAAAACAGCATCCCTAGTTACCGAAAATCTGCTCTGAATCATAAAATAAAAAATTCAATAAAATTAAGACATTACGTAATTAAAAAAAGCTTTTAATAGCTTTTATGAATAAGATATATTATGGAAACGATTGTCTTAAGAAAAAATTTTTTTTCAATGAATCATGAAATTTTACAAGAATTGTTTTTATTTTTAAAAATTTTAATTAGAATAATTTATAAAGTCTTAAATTTTTAAAATTCCATATTAGTTTGTAGTCGTTAGCTGTTATTGTTATTAAGTAAAAAATAAATTTACTAATCATAAATGGAAAAACTTACTAAGATTCATTGGCATCCAGTATTTTAAAAAGAATTTTGAATTGGGGGGGGCATAAATATGCTGATTTTTATAAGTCCAGACGTCTTTACACGATATTATCAGAAAATAAAAGTGATAACTATAGTAAATTTAAAGCCAAATTACCTAAAATTCAATAAAACATTACGGAGAATATTTTCCTAAATTTTGAAAATTACTAGGTAGTTAAAAATTATATAAAAAAGGTGCTTATATTATATTTCTCAAGTAATGTTTATAGATATATCTCTGACAATTTTTCTTGATTGAACATATCTGCTCACAAAATGCATCTTAATGTAAACAATGACAATGTACAATGAAATGGACTAAGTCTGACATTTAATATACTGTTTATACATTATTTTAATAGCTACAAACATAACTCTAACCCAAGCCTTGTGAGTGAAATTGGGTAGACGGAACTCTTGAGGGTTGTCAATAGCTGTGCTAGCACAAATCCACAAGTCAGGGCTTGAGCGTGCTGGCCTTGTTGATCATGCTAGATAATATGCTCTCTCCCAGAAACTGTAACTAAGGTCTGCTCAGCATAGTTGCAGTATAAACCACAGGTAGGCTCTGTGGGTGTTGAGCAAACACAAATTTGTCTGAGTGTGCATCTGCAATAGGGATTAGCTAACCACCCTAGTAGACAGGTATCCTCAAATACGAGTGGCCAGCTATTATATATATATATATATATATATGTGTGTGTGTTTGTAATTTATATAGTGCATTATAGATTACTTGTATCATCTTATACAAACATGAAATCATAATTATTATTTACATTATCTGCAGTTGGAAATGTTCTCAACTTTGTTGTCATGACCACATTTCGGCTGTTATGAACTCCATCCATCTTCACATATGTCTGTTGATCCAAGTAACATTCAAAGGATTTTCAAACTAAACCATTTATTCAGTCTACAGAGGTTTAAGGCTCCAAAATCTAGATTCAAAATTGTCCCATGCTTAGGTTATTGAATTTAGTAGCATAGTAATTGTGAGTTCAGTATCTTGCCTGGGTAGTATGGATACTCAGGCCCATTGGAAACAGGACCAAAAATAATGGAGCAGTACTAAGAAGACAACCAAGACGAGATATAACTAGACATGAACAGTGGAATGAGAACAATCTACTCCATATATTGAAGGAAGGGCTTAGTTTGAAATTCCCTGAAGTTTACCAAGATCAACAAACACCTGAAGAAGGCAGCAGGACACAGGACAGTCTGAATATAAATAATGTAAATAATGATAATTCCTCATTCTAGAAACTCAGGAATTAAATTATAAGCATGAATACATTTGTACATTTTAAAGTACATAAATCCATATCTTAGAAGTAAACATAAAACTCTTCATACTTCTAGATCCTTGGACCTATGTTGTTTCTTATTTTCATTAACGACCTTCCAGGTGACATCAGTTCCTGACTTGGTATTTATTCTGATGGAACCAAATATTTACTGTCTTAATAGGAGGTCTGATACAGTAACCACCAATCAGTTGTTAACTGGGGGCAAGAAATGGATTGTAAATTTTAACACTTCCAAAATGAAACTGTTATCTTTTATCATTTAGTTATCATAGAGAACGACTTTTTCCTTCCATCAGTATGGCTGATGCTAATCTCCAGAAGAGCAGTTCTTTGCACCTTTTTTGTCTCATGTTTGACATGAAGTGGAATTGAATCAATTTGTGTGATTCACCGTGTTGTACCAGACAATTCTTCTCGCGAGAGTCCTTCTTTCACATTTATATATCTACCATTCGTCCATGCATTGAAAATTCTTGCCATATTTGACCTACTATATATCATGAGATCTTCAGTGAATTTACTCTACAATGCAATGTATTTCTGAGATGTGTATAGAATAGGGAAATAGAGTATACAGAAATATATTGACTGTCTTTGAAAAAAACATTACTTACAAGAATGGTATTCTCCTTCAGCAATTGACATTGTCAGTGGTGTTTCCAATCCATCGGCCCATGAATAATCTAACATTTCAGAATTTTCCTTGGTTTTTCTCTCCATGGAATTGGAGGGTAGATGGTAAAGGTGATCCTGTGAAAAGTAAAAGAGAAATGATTCCAGTTGATTTCTTACTCATGATGCAAGTGATTAAAACTGAAATTTGAAAACCAAGATTCTTTTTATATAAATTTTTTAAACATAATCTTTATCGATCGGGGCACTTCGACATGGTATGATGGTTAGCCAGCTTGTCTTGTTAAATCACTTACAACTGAAAAGCGAGTTTGATCCTCACTGGGTGCCCCATACTTTCGGCCTTGTGCCACATCTAAGCTATTCTTAGAAAATCACCATAATCATTATTGATCAAAGAAGGTGTTTCTCCAAAATTCTGAGAATTTGACCATTTAAAAATAAAAATAAGTAATACAAATTTCTCTAAACATTTTTCACTAATTCCTTCAAAGAAGTTCACTTATGAGGAAGTTCACTATTTAAATTAACTCGTCCACTTGTGAAAAACCAGGAAAAATTGGTGTGGGGGGGATAATTTTTATAGATTAGCATTCATTAGGCTTTTCTTATCTTACAATATTTGTCAGAATCAAAACATATAGATTTTTATCATTTTAGAAGGAGGAGAGTCCTATTCATAATAAAAATAGTGTCAAATTGATCACTTGCTTCATAAAGAGTTATCTGTACTTTATTATTATTTACAAATGTCAAGTTTGAAACTGGGCTTATGTCACTGATAACTGCATTGCCCATTTCTCCCAGTTTTTATTTGTACACTGTTATCATATTATGAACAGCCCCCCCCCACACACACACACACACCAACTTCTAAAATGATCAAATAAAAATTATATATTTTTAGATTCTAACAAATGTTGTGGGTAGACAAAAATCAAATGAATGTTAATCTAAAAAAATTGTTAAAAAAGATTTTCCCTGTTTTTTATGAGTGGACCAGTTAATTTAAGTAGTGCCTTAGCCAGCTCGCAAAGGCTAATACCAAATTCTTATTTGCTGTTCATATTATTTAAACTTTAGGATAGCACTTCATATACTATATTTGATAGCATATGGCAATGCCAATGATAATATTAGCCATTTCCCTACAAGGAAACGTTTGAAATTCATTGCTCAAGTAGACAGTAATGCTTTCAGATGAAATTTATAAAATCTTTTTATGAAAACAATTTTTCAGGAAAACAGGTTTCTCAAGTCCAGTAGCTGTTATCACTCTTTCCAGTATTGATGGGATCTTTTTTCCTAACCTTTTGGTTGAAGTAGTGTGGAATGTCAAGTGCCACACTCATTCAAAAAATTATTAGAATTTCATTTATTTGTAATAAATGCACAAAAAGAAATTTGTTTTAAACTGGACCAAACCAGGAACATGGATAAAATTTCAGTAACATCTAACATACCATTGAACAATTTTTTTATTGATATTATGTCTGAACTGTAGAGAAAGTCATAATATATTTGAACTCACCTGAAGGTACGTTGTTCTGCGTTGGCTTGATGGACAATCCAAGGAAATGGCAGGTTGAGAAATAGAGCCATTTTCTTGATAAGATGAAGATAAGTACTTTATATGAAAAGTCGGTGTTTTTTTCTGGAAAAAAAATACAGATGTATTCACAACTTTTTTATTATTATTATTTTTGGCATTAAACACATTCACTGGAGATGTCTGATGGCCATCATTGGAGATTAAATGATGGCAAGTTTAACCAAAATCACCAACACTTTCTATTGTATCCTTGTTGAAGCTAATGCAGCCATTCTCTGGATAGTCTCAATCCTTCCTAAATTTTTCATCTTTTTCAATTTCACCAGCACTATTTTGGGCATGACTTCATTTTACCAGATTATGACAGGCGTGACCATAAATTTTATGTTCCAGTTTTTTAAGTCAGGCTTTGATAATTTTCTTTTTTTATTATTTTCTTTCATCCCATGTGGATGATTCTCGGAAGGCTCTAATCTTGACCTCTTCAAATCAAGGGTCAATCCATTGGTTTTGCCAGGTCTAACCTCCACAGTTAGGACCTGCCATGCTACTTACATAGTATCAAACCACCCCCCATTCTCTCTGTATTCCATCAATGAGAAGTTCCACTCAAACAGCTTCTTCCCATGGACCTCTTCCCTGTGGTAAAACACCCAAAAAGATATTTCCCTGATCACTACAATCTTAACCTGTTCTAGTTCTCTTCCTCTCCTATCTGTATAAACTACCTCTTAATGTAACCTTCTACCTTGAGAGGCCCCATGGGCCTTGTACAGATTGAACCTTACTGGGAAAAAAAAGAAATCATTACTAATCCTCCATATACATATGATTATCACTTCTTTCTTTTACATTCATCTCAGAGACCTCATTCAGTAGCACTCTACCTTAAGTGGCTCTTAAGCTTTGTAATGGGTGAACAGAAATAAATAAATCAATCTACTACAACTCTATCAACAATTTGGTAGATTTTCTCTTTCTTATATAATTTTTAACATATATTATCTGTATGTAATACTTTTCATACTTTTAGCTTAATTTATTAAATACTGACAGAATAGAAAAGAAAATCTTGACTGAATTTTAATGTAAGTCACAAATGCATATATCTTATTACAAAAACAAAATATACACAACCTATAAATCGCAAAATTCATTAAAACATTTTACATCCTTCTTATTTGCTACATGTAGCAAATTTTCAACTATGAACATTTGTTAAACTCCTGCTGGATTCATCTTTTCAGGTCACCTACACTCACTTTTTTAATTATTATTTTTGACATTAAACACATTCCCACATTTTGTTATTATTATCTGGTTTGTATTATTTCTTTGAAAGCTCAGTGCTATGAAGTATATTCAACTTCTTTCAATCTTGTCAAGCAATCCTTCTTCTACACATCCAAGTAAAACACATTCACATCACAGAACTGAGCAATTACTCACTCTAGTATCTTACCAGCCATCTACATCCTGGTGATCTTGGCCTGGCCAAATCTGCTGAACTTTATTGGACTTCCATAGAAGAATGAACATGTTTTTACTACTAACATCATCTAAAAAATGATGACCACAGAAAAGACTATATGACAAGAGACATCGAGCTTTGCCACCATTTATAACAGTCAGAAAATATGCTGGTATTGCAAGATACTATTTAAAAGTAATCCATTCTTTAGGTGAAGAAAAATTAGATACACTGGATCCCTGGTGTAAAACTAGTGTTAAGTTTTCCTCTTCCAAATTAGAATGGGCAAGAAAAATCTGTAACAAAAGAATTCCTCTGTAATTGTAGGAAAATTAAATAAAATCAATAATGATAAAGACTAATGAGAAAAAGAAATATATTTTCCCATGATGCTAGTAGTAAAGGAACTGAAAATATGATTACCCCACTAGGCTTCGTCAAATGTCACTAGGTGGTGCTGTTCAAGTATATAAAAAGGCACCCATTTTCCTTCCTCGTTCTCTTTCTTGCTCCAAGATGTAGCAGAACGTGCTGGGAATGTTAGTTTCCCCAGTCTGCTGATGACTGAACTGTCTTTTTACTTTCCAACACATGGTGTTTGCACATGTCTTCTAAAACCTCCACCTATGAAGTAAATGAACTTTTCTTTGGTCATTCCATTCTCAGTGCAAGGCTGACTTAAGTTCAACTATTATAACAATGCTTATTCTTACATACCCTAAATCCTAGACCAAAAAAAAACAAACCATAACCCTGCTTGAAACTTCCAATGTTAAAGTAATGTTGGCTTTTTTAGTGGCATATTAACTTCTTATGGGTCATCTAATGCTGAAATTTAATTTTCTTGGGAGCATTAATAATTTCTTTTACAAAAATGTATTACTGATAATTTCACTATAAAAATGTATTTTTATACTTTCATAGTGTTTTGACCCTATTTTGGAGGTTAACTATTTGCCCATAGTTGCAACACTAATAGGTGTTATCACCCTAAGTCAGGGTGGACCTGGGAACAACAGCAATTAAAAGGTAGTTCCACGCTTCTCAAAACCTCCCAATCAGAGGCTATGTTGCTGGATGTAGTTTATTGTCATACATGGGATGAAATGTTAAAGTAAGTACAAAATTTGCTTTCATTGTTCCAACTCTGCACAAGGCTAACTTGAGCTTGACCATTAATACAATGCTTATACTTACTTACTGTAACTCCTGGACCAAAAAGAAAATGGACATACCCAAGAGATATTGAGAATTTTGTTCCATTACACTTTATATAAAAAAAAAAGAGAATAAACGGTCTGTGGTAGAAACTCAAGTTTTTGTTGCTTCTTCACGCACACACCTACAATACATGAACATGTAACCATTTAAATTCCATATAACAATATCTGTGTAAATATAAATTAAAATTTAGCCTGAGTTTGGTTTGGGGTTAATTTGAAATCCATAAAAATAAGCATTCCAAGAGGTTTTAGAAGAGACTTCATAATGATGTTTAAATTTTTAAAACACCAAGCAGAGATTATTCTAAACTATAAAGTAGCAAGGAGGTTCATCTTTTTATCTCTTAAAAACTAAGAAAAACGAGACAATGAACAGTATAAAATTAATTATAATAAATTGATTATCAGAGATAATTAAATATGGTTAAATATCATGGAAGGGTTAGAGTCATACCTGTGATCCATTTGAAAATACAGAGGGAACAGCATGGTCCCGAAGACGAACAGTCTGGCCTGTGCGGTCAAAGCAATCCTGAGTGAAGTGGGCAGAGCACAAACAGCTATTTCCATTTGGTGTCCATGGTACACCATTTTTATAATCCTGGCGGTGAACAGCATGCAACCATTTTTCTAATTTTACAGAATTCTTCAAAGGAAAGCTAAAATAAATAAATAGAAAATTATATCTTAAAATTAATTCTAAACAAAACTGCATTTTCTCTAGTATCTGAAAGACTTAATCCTTCTAATTTTTTAAAATGTCAACAGATTGGGCAAGTGAATAAGAATTGAAAACATTTGCCACACCCCTAATGGATAATCTGTTGTTCATTGTATTGGTTTTAAACTGTTTCTCTTGTCTTTAGTTTCTTCATGATATTACATCTGCTGTACATGTGTGCCTTCCTTGAGTGCTTTTTTAAAAATCATTTCACCCCAAACAAGGCAATAAAGTTACTAAGACACAAGGAGTACTGAGTGTGAGAGAATATAAGGAGAGAAAACAAATAAAGAACAGGAATTAAGAAGACAGTAGATAACAATTGATATTGCATTTAAAATTTTGAAGATCAAAGTTGACTGGAAAGCAAAAATCTGGAAGAAGCAAGAAGTTTGAGAGAAGAAACTCTTAGCATAGAACATATGGTTATATCTAGCCATTTCAACTGTAAAATGATGCAATTTTATTACCAATCTAGTATTATACTTAAATTCATAAAGTTGTGGTACCAAAGAGGACAGCTCATCAAAACAATTACCAGGAAAATATATATATAAAAGGGGAGCTACGTTACAGCAGTGGGGAAGTGAGTGAAGCCAAGATGCCCAGTCAGAACCAATAACATTGCAGATTCTTCTTTGTATTTTATCAAAAATATCTAAATACATAACAGAAGCACCAGACCTAGATTCAATGCATAGATGAAGTGTAAGATAGATTTTGTTGGGAACAATTGTCTAGCATGACTCAGTGAACAAATGTTCCTAGCAGTAGACCTTGCAATTGATTCAATATAATCACACCACAACATGTCAATGAAAAACGTTAGCCCAAGAAGGTGCAATGAGTCACTCTCCTGGAGGTTAGCATCAGCCATGCTGATGGAAGGCAAAAAAGTTTTCTCAGACAATTAAAAGAGAGCAGTTTCATTTTGGAGGGGTTAAAATTAAGAACCCAATTTCTGCCCATTTAACACCCCTGTGGGTCATTTTTAGATCACCTGTCAATCAAACCAATCAGACTTACCATTAAGACAGGAGTAAATAGTTGTGTCATCAGTATAGATATCAAGTTGAGAACTGATGACATTGGGAAGGTCATTGATGAAAATTAGAAACAATGTACGTCCAAGAATAGAGCCCTGGGGGACACCCACATTAATTTAAAAATTTGACAAGAAAGACTGAATCAAATCAAAAATTTGTCAAGAAATAACTGTGGTGAATGCACGTCAGTACAGACACAAAAGAGATCCCAGATCACATGTGGACATATCTGTCAAAACCTGTCACATTCCATTTTCCCCTGTTAACAGTGGGACAGCTTGGCATGTTCAGATATGGGCCTCTCTACAACTTGTCGAGATTCGGGTTTCTGTCAGCATCTTCTGCCAATAAAAGTAACAAGAAAACCAGCAGCCAGTAGTGTCCAAAACTTGGTGTTTTGTAAAGTTGGTCCTATGGGCATTTTGTCCCTAAAGTTGCTGTGCCTTTAAAGATGATAGCAGAAAACATGGACATTAAATTGCTTAACTGATATTCATATCACACAGTAGAGACTCATTTTTAAGTGGAAAGTCAGGCAAAGATAATGTTCTTTGTTCATTCTCTGCCTATGGCCACTGACACTAAGGATCATGACAAGACTTTTCTGTTGTTACAGTAGTCCGTTTTATTTCAAACTGCCTGCTCACCTACATCATATGAGCCATTTAGTCTACGTAAGTGGTGTCTCACAAAACATGTTCTCATGAAACATCTTTCCTCTTTTAAAAGAAGATTTTTTTTTCTTTTTTACTTAAACGGGAATGAGCAAGCAATACATGATCAAGGCATTCACTGGTGTTGGAATTTAATTTGATAACAATATTTTACATGTTCACATTCTAGCTATTTTTTCTCCAACCTCACTTTTTACTTTCAAAACCGGCTCCCAAAGCCTTGATTCTTATCAAGAGATAAGAATAAATTTTCTGACTAACGAGAGAGCCAGAAAATATAAAAAGGAATTCCACCACCATTATTCTTTTCATAAAGTCTGGGGGAAACCTCACAGCTTGTTCACTCCAACCTGCTTTCATTACTTGCAAAACCGGCTCCCAAAGCCTTGATTATTATCAGAGGTAAGAATGTGTTTTCTGACCAATGGAGGGGCCAGGAAATTTGTACAACGATTTTGGAGGGAAAAGTCCCCGATCCTTCTGAGCCTCCCAAATCTCCATAAATTTGGAGAATCTACGCCTATTTGGCAGTGAGAATTTGGCCCACCGTCTGTAAGGTCAATGATAGAAAGCACCAGCCTACTTCAGAACCACTTTCACCCAAAGCAGAACTACCCTACTAAATGGCTGTCGAGAACGAATGGCTGCCCACAATTCAGGACCAATTGAAAGCTGCATCCCTTCACCTCTCCTTCTGTCGTGCCCACTGGATTTCTGTCGTCAACCTATGAACTCATTCAACTGCAAGATTCCTATATCTACCAACATTTTTCTACTCTGCAAGAACTTTGAAGAAATCTGTGAGTGTTTCTAACCATTAACAAAATTCTACTTGTTTAAAGAACCTTTAGGCTCTCAGAGAAATATTTTGAGCAAGCTTTTTTCTGTTATGAACATTTTCTCTTCCCTTAAATGACATTTTCTCTTCTCCCTTTCTTTCACTCTTAATTGTTTTTATCACTTTACCCTTTTTTTTCTGTATATGTAAATAAACACTTTCTTCTCTTATTGTTACACACCGAGCAGGAGTTTTTTCTTTCTTCATCTGTGCCTAAAAGAGAGAGTTTGTCTGCTCTAATCTTGCTGTTTTTACTTGCATTTTGTAGCAATTTTTTAACCTCAACTCTTTGATACCGGAAAGGCAAGACAAATTACCCTGCACTGGGTAGACTACCCTTTTGCCTTACAGGGATTATTCTGCCTTTTCACCCAATTTTCTTTTAGTCTTGCTGGTTGCCTGACTATTCTCCCAGAATGTGTTTTCCTCACAGAGTCCTCTTAATAAGGTGTCTTTGGGATCCTCTTAATTGTCAGTGTTTCTAGCTGATGGAGGTGTAGAACTCACCATTGTGAAATGTTTTTCAGATGAACTTTGATAGTTATACTGTTAATAAGAAGCCAAAATCAAAGAAGTTGTTAATAGTCCATGTCAAATAGTTTTTGAAAAAAGACAGTAAATATTATGGAAATGCTTTTGCTATCAATGCCAAATTGAAGAATAACATCCATAGACATTGGAAAGTTTCAAACAGAATATCAGTTTTGCAGATCAAAACAAATAGAAAGAAATAAGAGTGAATCTTAAAACAGATAGAAAATTTTAATATTAGGCAAATTCCATATGGGAACTAGTTAGGATTTCATAGAGTCTCTGAGGAATTATGATGACTATGGTAAGAATGTGTTGTTTTGGTGTAAAGGATTATTGTGATTCAGTGATTGTCGTTAAGTTTAATTTAAGTCAGATGAGGACCAGCCTTCCCCAACCCAAATTTTGGCCCTGTTCCATATTTGTACATTTTCGTACAATAAGTGAATTCCATCATTCCCCGTAGAACCATTGAAGAGCTTTGAAGACCTGCAGCACTTTCATTCTTTTCAAGACAGAGAGGTTTGGAGAGGACTGATATGAGATATTTACAAATTTGCTGAAGACGAGGAATCACACTAATTTGCAATGTGCCTTCAAGTCGAAATAGTTCTCATGGTGATGAAAATTATATAGAATTATCAGGAGGACCACAGCGTTCCATTGCAAAAATGGAAATTTTTAGTTCCTTTAACTAACATTTCATTATAGTGAATTTTTAAACGAGGAGGTCGGCTAACTAAAATTTTGGTCTGGATCCTCTATTTTTAATTTTGAAACTTATTTGACGCTTGAATCTACTCTGATCTAACCATCTGACAGTTTTATATTTAAGAACAATATATGGACTTTTAAGGAAAACTTTAAAAAGACAAAAAAGCGACGTAATGAACTCTTTGTTTTGAAAAGTTCCACGTTGTTTTCAGCTTGCTAACTCGCCCGAACTATTTTAGAATGGAAGACACATCTCTCATTGATTACAAAGTGTATTAATGGCACAGATAGTCGACCATAAAAGAGAAATTATGATTTAAAGAATTTTAATAATAATAATAAAATTGATTTAATGCAAACGTTCTTTATTATTTTTTTAACGGTTTATTTAAAAAGAAAAAAATTGTATATACGACGACTCATGACATTACTTCTTATAAAATAGATGCTTCTATCAAAATTAATTTTATCTATTGCAACGAAAAGCGACACGAATTTGCGTAGAGAACCTACCGATGAAAAGTTATGTTATTTCTTCGGGCTGACGCTGTGTCGCGTTGTGTACAACCCGGAGCACAACAAGAACGAACCATACCCGCTCATGCCACATCTAATATGGCGGCTTAGTCAATCTGAATTATCTCCCTTTAACAAGATGACGTGACGTAACGTAACAGTTACGAGCAAGGAAAACGCAATCGACATAAACAAGTTGCAATTTCTATTTATTTTCACATACCTTCTATCTGTACTGTTTACTAATGAGCATAGAATGAAAATCTGGAAAGTATGGTAAAAAAAACCCAACAGAAATAAGATAAATTAAATACTAATGAAAAATTAATAATAACTAACAAAAAACAAGGTTTCATCTATTGAATTATTGTGTGTGAGTGACTTAAATATGCTCATGCCACTTAATTCACACGCACACATAATTTTGAGCTTGAAACAAGACATTGGAAGAATACATTCTCCTCTGACTCAGTCTGGACAGACTGTACCCTGGACTAAGCAATAAAATATTAACTATGGAGAATGGGGAAAAAAAAACAGACTCAACTTTTAAACACCTAAAAATCAGATAATTATATAATTTGATTGAACTTTTGGGCAATTATTTAATAACTAGCTTAAAAGCTGTCCTACCGGGTGGCATTTTAGGAAGCTCCTACATAAGATTCTTGATTGGGCCTTCATCACAATAGATAGGGAGGAGTAGGTACGATAGGCAATAAACTACAGAACTCAAAACTGATCGCTGCATTTAAGTATTGCATTAATATTTAAGCTTACTGTTTAAAAGTTCAATGATAATTCTTTTGCTGCCACTTAATTTAAAGACAATTTGATGTACATAGGTCCTTACTTTCCATACAAACAATTTCTTTTTTCATGGGTGACTTTCATTGGATTTCACAATTAATTTTTTTATTATTGCCAAATTTATTTCTAAGTTATGAAAATTGTTATTGTACAAAATTTTGTTGCAAAAAATCACATAAAAAAAATTGCCAAAAACAGTAATGAAAACATGGGAATCCAAAATTTCAGGATTGAGGGCCCAGATCCAGCTTGAAATGTTTTTAATTTGTGCATGGAGTTGGCCTGATTCCAAAATGGTATGATATGTTGGGCTACGGCCTCTAGGAGTAAAGTGGAAAAGGTATGACACACTGATATTCGCATTTATTATATAGATAATTAGAATTACTTTTATAAATTTTATAGAAATGTTTTAAGTCTGTCATTAAATTAAAATATACATATCCACATGCAAATGTACATACACAATTTGAACAAAATTGGAATGGACATCTGAGGAAATGATTCATCAACCTAAACTTTGATAAATAGTTTGAGTATTGGAACTCTACTAAGAAATAACAAATAATTATGAACAAAGTTTATAGTAAACACAACATTTTATATACCAATTTAATAGAGATTACAAAGAAAGGAAAAAGTCCTTTTGTGTGTGTAATATACAAAGTTTGTATTTATTTCATGCAGAGTTTATAAGTGACTCACTGTGTAAATTGAAAGTTTATAGGATATAAACTCCTATATTTTATGGTCAATAAGTGAAGCACAAACAAATAAGAGATGGCTACAAATAAATCTTACCAAATTCAGTACATACAAAAACTTTTTTACAATTCTGTACAAACAGAGCTCCAAATTAAATAAGTGGTTTCTGGAAGCTGATTGGACAGGACAAGTCATGTGATGTGCTTTCTATGACGTCCCTGCAATTGAACTCCAAATGACTTGAAAATGAGTTTGGGTTTAGGTTATTGAGTACATTCTTGTGCAAAACTCAGACAGTGATTCAGAGCCGACCCATAGTGACAAAAACAGCTCACCAGCAACAGTTAGTGACTAGATCTGAAATGGAACAATCAGCGACTATATCTGCAATGAAATAGACAGTGACCAGATCTTTAACAGAATAGTCAGTAACTAGATCTGCGAAAGACAGCAAACCAGGCCCTGCCTCAAACAACAACATAGACACACATTACCACAACAATGCATCAGTGTGCAATGATTTTTCTATACTGAAAAACATACAAAGGTGTGACAAAACCGAATCCTGAATCGTCTCACTTTGTTCACCGGATTTGAAATTACTGCTATTGCACACAATCGGTCAGCAGTCACACACGTGTTTTGATACCATGTGTTTCACACACACACACACACGCACACACACACATACCATTTTATTCCCTCACTTGCAACAAAGCACCTTGAAACTTTGCAGACTCAGTTGTGACAAATCATTTTGAACAATGGCCACAACAAAAAACATTGAGTTTTAATATGTAAATACATCTATCTGCCTGTATAAATGTCATTGTCATAGTTAGCTTGGTCTTCTTCTTTTTCTGCAAAGGTTATTTCTTTGCACTGTTTATAATTTTGTGTTATATTTTCTGGCAGTTTGACACTCAGATTTTATTTTTCCACCTAAAATCTGGCTAGACTGACCCCACAAGTTCTTTCATTGAGCAGCATGTGTTAGATTTATTGAGCAGCTGTGTATGTGACTGCTTTTAAACTGCTATCAGGAATGCTGCTAAGACTGCAGTCCAGACAACATGTGATCTGTTTTTAGATCTAACTGGCTGCCTGGACAGGTTAGAACATTTTGTGTGTGGATAATTGCTGTCTGTATGTAGGTGGTCTGCATGGGTGTTTGTTTGTTACTATGAGCTGTTGCTGTTTGTGAATTATGATGACTGCAAAAATGGCATGAGTCATGTGTATGCTATTTAATGAAGTTTTATTTTGTTAAATTAGGGATAATGTCCCTACACATCTGTGTCATGAGTTGCTAATTTCCCTTTCTGTCTGTCAACAACTCTTGGGAAACAGGAAAAGAATATAAGCCAGTTCTTTGAAGTAATTTTAATGACTCCTGCTGTATTTAAACTGATTATATTTTCAAATGTATTTTCAGGTGGCCCTTTGAAATAAATTTATGACTCCTTCTATATTTAAACTATATATATTCTAATAAATGTGGTATTTTAAAGGGACAAACAACTTATATTTTAAATTTGATCATATCTCGCTGTTAGCAAAGTGACAGGTACTGAACTAGTTTAAATAAATGGTAATGGTGATACAGGAAACATTTGACATTCATTGACCAAAGCAGTCAGTGTGATTGTTGGTTGCAATTTATAAAATCTTTTACTTAAAACAGTTTTTCAGGAAATTCAACTTCACTGTTATTGCTTTTTCTGGTGTCGAGGTATCATCAATTCACAGTTGAGCTGGTTAGATGTAACAGTAAATTCTATGCTAAAAGTTTCTTTTCTCATACTTCTCTCTTGTGGAACTCCCTTCTAGCTCCATGCTTTCCAGCCAACTTTAATCTGCAAAAATTTAAATGCAATGTCAATTGCTATCTATTGTCCTTCTGATTACTCTTTTTGTTCTCCCTCATTAGTTATGTTTCTGTTTCTAATTTTTCCACACCCATTGCGTCTCAGTGGCTGTACTGCCTTGAATGCAGTGAGCTCGGTTAAAAAAAAGAAAGAAGTTTCCATTCAAACCTTTTGTTTTTGGTGAAAATTTTGATTATGTCCTTATTTTCTATTCTAGTTACATGTACTATCTATTTTGTTGTTTTTTTTCTATTGGCAGTGTTCAAGTGATGTGGTTTTTGTTATTTGGTAAGGCTCTTTGATTGTGATTTCACCAGTCTTTTGGGTAGGAAGAAAGATCACCTTCTTTAAGAGCTAAAGGATTTATTTGCTTGAAACCATTTAAAGGCAAACGAGTTCTCGATGAAGTTACTAAGCAATTAATTATTGACCAATTGTGTAACCAATTAATTATTAAACATTTTGGTATTTCTTGATGTAGCTTAGAATTATAGGTTTCCAAATCAAATGTCATAGTTTCAAATAATCTCTTTAACAGTAATGAAGATGCTGCTGATAAACAAGAAAAAACTATGGTTTGGAACCAAATGGAAACAGATTTTCATAATAACTTTAAAATGTCAGAAAGATTAAAGTTATTATAAAATAATTGTATTTTTAGCATTAGTTATTAAAAACTCTATGTGAAAGTAACATAACAGTTACTGGAAAAAAAAAAATGGAATCATCATCATCATTATTATTGACAACACCCTCCAGGCAGCATCAGTATCACTGCTGCTACTTTATATCCCAGAAAATCTGGTGGGGAGAATTGGTTTCATCATCAATGACCCAACCATGCAACAAGTAGTACTGGATTACACAGTAGCAATAGCACTCACAGACTGACCTGAGATAAATTTGGTATACTATGTCTGACTGACACATTTTGTTCACGTCATAGTAATAATGCCTTTGGAATGGTCTCTCTTATATTGAGTAGCAGTTTGTCTAGGAGAAAGAAAGCTTTGAATTCAAAACTCTGTAATAGGACAGCAACCAGTCTAGAAGAATAACTCTGATTTAAAACCAGTCAACCTGAGGAGGAATGGGTTATATTTGGCTATCATAACCGAGACACACATGGCTGCTACATGCAGTGCTTCTCATTCCTCATTATGTGTCCAAGAAATTTCATCTGTCTCTTTCTTATCCTGAGCGTAAGCCTTTCTTTTGTTGCCATTCTCTTTAAGGTTTCCTCATTGCTTAATCACTCTGCCCATCATATTCTCAGCACCATTCTGTAGGACCACATTTCTTTTGCTTCAAGTACTCTCATTGAAAGCATCATATCGAAAACAGAATTTTCAAGAAATGTCAATCAAAGCATACTTGAACTTTTATCCTGGGATGCTTGTGAATTATATTTTGAACAAGATTTTATCATATATGTGCATCATAAATGTTTATGGAAAACTCTGGTTCCATACAAATTAAAGTACTTTCCAATACTTGTAAAATTTATTAGATACTATTTCAAAGAAATATCTTGTGACCATGTTCATGATTCATCTTGATAATATTTCATCCTGCTCTTTTGATTGCTGATGTTAGATCTTTGCTTAATATCCAATCACGTCTTTTCACTTTTTTCTTTACTACTAAATCCATAAATCAAGAACATAAATAATACACTATTTCTTTCTCTCTCTTTCTCTTGCTTTCACTTTTTCTATCTCTCTCTTTCATCTTTCTTTCTTTCTTTCTTTCTTTCTTTCTTTCTTTCTATTTCTTTCACTTTCTCCTGCTCTTTCTTTCTCTCTTTCACATTTTATCTCTCTTTTTCGCTCTCACTCTCCCTTTGTCTATCTCTTTCAGTTTTCTCTTTCTCACTTTCTTCTCTCTCTTTCACTTTTTTCTCTAAGAACTCTCTGGATTCGACCAAGATAAAAAGAGAAAATCAATATTATAAAAAAAAGAGCTAATTCTCTGTCCATCACATGCTGTCTGCATGTGACTTTGCATGTGTATATATAATGTATATGCATAATGTATATGCTGACTAACAAGTGGTGCTTTTAATGTACACACACACGCACACAGACACACACACAGACAGACAGACACACACACACACATGCAGAGTTTGAGTTTGAAATAAGACATTAGAATAATAGATTCTTCTTCCATTCAGTCTGGACAACCCTAACCATGGGCTGAGCAATAAAATCATATATTTGGAGACAAGAAAAAAAAACGGTTAATTTTTAAAGCATAAAAAAATGAGATCATTACAAGATTTTTTGAACTTTTCAGAATTAATTTGCTAATAAATATAATTATTTTTGTAAAGTTTTTTTTCTATTTTTATCGAAATATTTTTAGGCCTGTCATTGAATTAAAATATACATGTGCAAATGCAAATGTATATGCACAAACAATTTGAATGAAACTGAAATGGACATGAAGGCTAATTTCCCTTTCTGTCTGATAACAAACCTTGGATAAAAGGAAAAATGTATAAACTGAAATCTGTGTCCTTCTGAAGCAATTTTAATGACTCTGTAGTGATAGTAACAAATAAATCACTAACTAACCTCTAATCCTAAATAATAAATAATGTAGGTATATGAAACCAAAATAATAAATAATTAATAATAAAAGAAAAATTAAAAGTTAAATAATAAAATTAATTTAAAATATAGATAAGAATGATAATTAACAATAAAGAAAAAAAGAAAAAGTGAGATTATAAAAAAAAAATAGTTAAATAAATATGAAAACTCCCATCATGTACCAGAACATGCATTTTTATCACCAATTGAAACAGAAATCTAAAATTTTCTCTCTCTTCATCTTTGATAACCAAACAAAGCAAATGTCCAGGGACAGTGGTCTGATAGCAAATATTGCTACCAAACCAGATAAGCAAAAACTTTTTATCTCTGTATATGTATATGTCCTTTAAAATATACATTTTTCTTTGAAATGTATACGGAAACCTTTTATCATTTTGTTTATGCCTATTGAACTGTATCTTATATATGTTTTTTTTTAATTTTTATATTTCCGTTATGAGGCTGATGATGTCTTTTAACCCCCAAACAAAATTATATATATATGTGTGTGTGTGAGTGTGTGTGTGTGTGTGTGTGTGTGTGTGTGTGTGTGTGTGAAAGGAAGTACATTCAGACAAGGCCAAGGCATCAACAGTAAAACCTCACAACTCCTGTACTTAAATTGAATATATTTTCTAATAAATGTAGTATTTTAGATGAACAAACAATTTAGATTAGAATTTTGATCATCTTGCTCTCAGCAAAAGCCTCACATATGAACTAGTAGACAAACCCAGTCAACTTTTATCTCCACTGGAGATATACAATGAAAAAGAAAATCTTTCAAAGGATGGATAATAAAATCAGAACATCTTGCACAAGAAATGAAGCTTAAAGCAAAGGATAACTGTTGCACTTTATAAGATGACAGGAATTGATTTTCTTCTTCAAAAATGAAAGGAAAAAATATAGTTGAAAAATAAAAATAGTTTTAACTGGCATTTTCATTTCATCTAAAAAAAAAACATTGATAAAGATTGATTTTACCACTAAAAGTGAGCACTTTATTTAGCAAATGTGTAATATCGTTGTTTGGACAAACAAAAACCACAAGACTAAATCTGTCATATATAGCATTATTGTTTAATCAACACTGGACTGATTGATTGATTTGTTTTTTATGGAGCCAAAAATATCCTATGGTGCAGCTGAGTCAACCATATATTGTGGGTAGCCACTGACATTTAGTGAAAATACAGGTCTGCACCTTGCAGTTCGGAGGTCATTTCTTAGGTTACCCTGCTGAGACACCCGGATCCTCTGATGAACACAGAGCAAAAGAGTGAGTCATATACAACAGATGTTGTGGGAATATATTGTCTGCAGATTCTGTTTTGTGATGTAGGCTGGAGAGAACAGGAGGGATACAAACTTTACTTCCAAGAGAAAACACATGGTCCCTTTTGGAGATTTTTGATTTCAGTTCAGCAGAACAGATGTATGTTCTCCCAGTAATTTAAGTTTTGTCTCTGCTGCTTGATGAACAATGCTGTTCTCAGATTTTATATTATACTCAAATAAAACTAAATAAATAATCCTTTGGTAACTTTTTCTTTTTCTTTTTTAAAGCAATTCACCCCAAGCAAGGTGGAAGTGTCACTAGCACACAAGGGGTTACAGAGGATTCAGAACAAGAGTAAAGAGGCGTGTTTGAGGAAAGGATACAGAGGACAGGGGAACAAGCTCAGGGCATCATATGTCGATTGATATTACACTTGAATATTTGAAGATTATAGCCATCAGGGAAGCAAGTAAGGAGTTCCACAGACGGGAAGTGCAAAAGGAGAAGCTGTTGGAGTAGAAGAGACAGTTACATTTAACCGTTTTGACAGTGAAGGGTGGGACCGAGATACCAGTCTGGTAGCTTGCTTAAATTCATGCAGTCAGGGAACCAGTGAAAGTAGCTTGTTGGAACAGTTGCCATGAAAATACTTGTAGAAGAGACAGAGGGAAGCCACAACGTGTCTGTGGGATAGCGATTACAGACTAGATGCCAGATCAGGACCTATCATATTGAATATTCATATTCTGGATTTTGTCAAGGACCTCAAGATGTACAGCGGGAGCACCAGACCATATATGACAGCAATATTCCATGCAAGGACGGATGGTTGATTTATAGATTTGAAGGATAGACTCAGATGAGAAAAACTTTCTGGCACGACACAGAGAACCAACTTTCCCTGTGGTAGATGAAACTATTGATTCAATGTATTTATTCCACCTCATGTCAGTGGACAGTGTGAGACCAAGCAGGCATAACTTAATGTGGTTTGGGATGAGTACATCATGTGAATTGACCAAATCCAAATCCAGGGCCTTCTCACTCTGGTTGAAAGAATGCCTTCTTGACTTCATTGACTATGCCTTCAGAGGTGTAGCCATGCTCATCACGCTTGGCCAATTGCAGTTTGGTGAGCCGATTTAACTAATAGTTGGAGGTTTTGAATGCAGAATCCTTCTCCTAGACCTGTCATCACCCAAGGCTATAGGACCCAATTGGCTCTGCTATTTACTTATAAATGGTAGGAGAAAAGATGGATTCATACTGTTTCTAAGGGTATTTGCATATAAGTGAATGTAACAAACTTAACTGGATTTTGAAGTCAGCTCTCTGATTCTTCAAGCTGAGCTGCTATCCATTACTCCACCATACCTCCATTACTCCACCATACCTCCATAATTCCACTGAGCAAATTGTGAATCAATAAAAATAGGAGCAGGATTCAGTGAACAATCCCTTTAGAAATCATTGACAAAAAGTTAAAAGGAAAGCCATAAGAGCCATAGCAGAGGTTCCTGAGAAGTCTTTATTGATAAAATGGGTCAAAAAATGAAAATAATGGTACAAACAATTAAAAAAAAATTAAGAACAATCAGCAAATTTGAACCTTCATGCCCTCTCCACCAAAAAAACAGCACATGAAAAGGACAGTTTTTCCCTTGACACTGCTATTATTTTAACTACCTTCATTACTCAGCAATGTTTATTGTTTTAAAAAGTGATGATAGAATTGTAATAAAACCTTAACATATGAAAGTGAATTTATACATTTTCTTAGTTCTTGAGAATTTGCAACAAAAATAATAAACACTATTTATTTATTAGTTTGTTTATTGGAATGGTTGGTAAAACATCGTCTAATTGCCAAACAATTCAAACTTTAAAAGGTAAATGATAAGGATTTCCTTATAATTGGTTCACATATGTTAATAATTTAGTAAGTGTTTATAAATTTGTGAATAAAAATTTGTTTTCATAATTATTTTTTTATAAATTGGTAAATGATAAATATTGCATTGCATTAGTTCTAATTGTATTAGTTTTCAGAATTTTGTAAATGTAAAATTATTCTTGTAAATAGACAATCTAATAAATAAATAGTGTTTAATATTTTTGTGGTAAATTTTCAAGACAAAAAAATTTATAAATTCACTTTCATCATACGGTTAGATTTTATTACAATTCTAATCATCACTTTTTAAAACAATAAACGTTGCTGGGGAGGAAAATAGTTAAAATAATAGCAGTGTCAAGGGAAAAACCATCCTTTTGACACTTTTTGTTTTTGCAGGCACAAACGTCCAAGTTTGTTGAACAATCATTCCTGACAACAAGAGGGTCAAGGAATTATAGATGAGATGAATGAGGAGGAATATATATCCTATTGGCTGGTGTGCTGATTATTTATTCCAAATTGGTGCCATTATAGTTTACATATATTCTTGCTTGATTTAATATAAGAAAACAGATGAACCTTTAAGCTTGTAATGAAGCTTTATTCAAAGCAATTCAACCACTGCATATATGTGAGGTGTGACCATCACATTTTATAGTATAGTAGATTGTGTGGGAGACAAGTATGGTTGCCTTTACCACAGCACTGAAGGTTAAAAATAGTTTGCTATTGGGATATGTGTTGTGTGATCTGTGAGGGCAAGGGCAAAATGATATGATGCTGAGAGAGAACTATCAATGAACCTGTAGTAACTTGAAGCAAATTGAAATTTTATTTTAATAGACAGTTATTTTAGGGCCAATGAGAAAGGCTTTTTTCAAACTAAAAGCTTCTAATTTGGACTCAAAAGGATTCAACTAGCAACATCTGGATAAGTTGCTATAATTTGAAAAGAAATACATTTTTCTGATTTATTGACGAATCTCAAAAATAGCTTATCTGATCTGATTAGCCTTTATATAAGGAATGTTGTCCACCAACAGAGTCAGAGTCAAGTCATTTCATCCTACTAGTCACACACACACACATACATCTAGCATACAGACCATCCAGTCAGAGAGAGTCAACTGTCCACTTTGTAACCTATCTACTCACACACACATGCATACAATCACGCTTACTTTCTTCAGAGATTGACTGTAATTTCTTGTTGCATAAGAAATATCCATTTTACTTTACACCATCTTCAAAGATGAAAATTTTGCATAATTTGTTAAAATAATTATTTCAACTCTTATTGAGATTACAACATTTGCCTTTTTGATCTTTTGTTTGTGCATTGTTTGAATTTAATTACAACCTTTTGTTTTTACTGAAAAGGCTATAATTTTGTTGAGATGAAGACAATTTATTTGGAGACTGAATGAAATAATTGTCAACTATAGAATTTAGAAAAGTTGCATGTTTGTGTGTATTTTAGGTGGGTGCATGTTTTCATGCAAACAGATAAGATAGAGAAGCATACAAAAACCTGGATTTATTCTTTTTATGGTGACTGTAGTGAAACAAAATTCTTAATGTCTCTTGGGTATGTCCTTTTGGTTCGGGAGTTAGAGTACATAAGTATAAGCATTGTATTAATGGTCAAGCTCAAGTGATCTTTGCACAGAGCTGGAACAACCAAAGGAATGTTTATACTTACTTTATTGCTGGAAGCTCTTTTCTATAAATATTTTCATGGCAACTGTTCAGACAAGCTTTTTTCCCTGGTGCTGCGACTACATGAATTTAAGTGTACTACTAGATTAGAATCTAGGTCCTACCCATTTACTGTTGAAATAGCTAAATGCAAATCCAAAAGTTTCTTTTCTCGCACTTCCCACCTGTGGAACTCTCTTCTTCAAAAATTTAAATGTAATGTCAGTTGCCATCATATATCTTCTTGAATCCCGTTCATTTTTTGTTCTTTCCACAATCCTCTCTATACTCATTCTCTCCTCGTACTTTCACTCCTTGTAACCCCCTGTATACAGGTGGCATTCCCACCTTGCTTCAGATGAAATTATTGAAAATATAAAAACCCAGTGTTAACATCACTGATGACAGATGATACATACCACCACATCTTTGTAGTGCATATTGTGATGATCTCTGGATTCTGACATGTACTCTGACTGTACTCTGGTGGCAAATCTAATGTATTTTATATGACATTTAATCTGACTGTACTCTGGTGGCAAATCTAATGTATTTGATATGACATGTACTCTGACTGTACTCTGGTGTCAAATCTAATGTATTTGATATGACATGTACTCTGACTGTACTCTGGTGGCAAATCTAATGTATTTGATATGACATGTAATCTGACTGTACTCTGGTGGCAAATCTAATGTATTTGATATGACATGTAATCTGACTGTACTCTGGTGGCAAATCTAATGTATTTGATATGACATGTACTCTGACTGTACTCTGGTGTCAAATCTAATGTATTTGATATGACATGTACTCTGACTGTACTCTGGTGTCAAATCTAATGTATTTGATATGACATGTAATCTGACTGTACTCTGGTGTCAAATCTAATGTATTTGATATGACATGTACTCTGACTGTACTCTGGTGTCAAATCTAATGTATTTGATATGACATGTACTCTGACTGTACTCTGGTGGCAAATTTAATGTATAATTTTATGTACCAGTCAGAATAACATTTGCTATTTGTTATGTTTGATTTCTTATCAAATACAATTATTTCCTTGTGTTTGAAAATCTCAATGATTACAAATCTCTGTGAAGTTGAAATTTTGCCCTATAATTTGACTAACACATTCTGTAATGTCTGTAAGTTTAAATAATATTTGAAGATATCAAATGAATTAATTGCCATTGTTGGTTAAAGATACATTCCCATCTATGAATATAAACTTTTGTAGCTGCAGGCATAGAGTTATCTGCTCTTCACAATGTTCACTGCCCTCAGAATTACCAATGTAGCCATGTATTCCCATAAGGTATTAGTGTCATTTCCATCTCTTCTAGCCTAAGCATAAAATTAGTGTGTGTGTGTGTTTGGGGTTGATTGGGATTACCTCTCCTAATTAAGAATTATGTATAAGAACTCAAAAGACATTAAGAAATAAACCACCCTCTTAGTTTACAATCAAGCAAAAGTGGTATTTACATATTTGTATTATATTTTAAATTTATTTCAATTTGGATCTTTGTGTGTAGCTGAATGTTCTGCCAATCTATATAATACTAAAACTCCAATATTGTATGTATGTATGTATGTGTATTCCTGAGGTACAGTTTAAATGATACATAATAACGTAACCAATTTGGGGGCATACTGCACCATGAAATCTTGTCAAATCCAGTGCCAAATTTCATTAAAATTAGACAAGGGGTTCTTGAGCTAGAGCTGTTTTTCTGTTTTTATGGCATTTTAAATCGAAAATTCAGTACTTGTTTTCAATATACATTCTTATATCAAACCATATATATAAACAAACACTTGCATATTATATTCAAACTATCATGTGTGTGAAAAATAATAAACATTCATAATATATTATAACAACATTATTAAATAAATCCAAATATACACACCATCTATTTATACAGTTAGCTACAGTACGTTAGAACTATTTTTATAAACAAATATCTCAGATGTTTGGCAACTACTTGATAGGTGAAGATGTTATGTGGGTGTGTCATTGTAAAACATAATCTGTATGACTGGGTCATATGACTTGATAGTAAATAAATAAATAAATGCATGTGGGTTTGCCACCATTACATATTTTGAAATAAATGCGAGGAAGAAACAAGTATGTATAATAAAAATATAATTATTATTTTGAAAAATTACCTAGAAAGATGAAACTAAGTCCACAAAAGGAAGGCATCCATACTTTATGTTATTTCAATAAATAGGAATCTCCCTAAGCAGACAATGACTGTTAGTTTGCTTTTGGAATGACCTTCAGCTTTGAAAATTATAATATAGCAAATATTAAAATTGATATAAATTGTCACCCCAGAGCTACTATTGCTTGGATGAAAAGGCCTTTAGTGTGATATCAGTTTGCAATTCCATTCTAAAAAAGTAAACTTTTTCTTATTAATTTTTTATTGCATTTGATCTAAGTAATATTGTATAATGTGAGATAATAATAATTATTACAATACCTTGTACTGCAAATACAAATTGAAATATGTGGAATTAATAATAAAAATTGGTAATATTGTTAACTCAACATTTTGTATCATGAACTGCTTTTAAAGGAAACCCAATGGATTTATGGGTGATCTAGTGTATTCTATGTTTGTTTCATTGTCTAATTCTACATTGAAAATGTATGAAGCTTGTAATTAACATTATAGTCTTTGCTCATTTTGTGGCCAAGGGAGGAAGGAAGGCTTATGATAATGAAACTGTTGGATTACTACCACTGACTAAAAATTACAAGCAACATGATTTTTCTTTTCCCTTTGATTTCAGAGTATCAAAGCATTCTTTTTCATATGGCATATAAGACTTTAGAGATATCAACTGAAAATGGTATTGAACCATCACTAACTTCAATGATAAAGTCCATTTCTGTTCTTAATTTTCTGTAACACGTTTTGTGGCTTCACTATCACACCCTAGGCCTCTCTCAAAGTCACCACTGTGACCTTGGTCAACTGACCTAACAAATCTCAGTGCTACTATAGCATGAGGTCTACCTCAATATAGCATGAGGTCTATCTCCCGTTTTGTCTACAGCATCAACTATAATATGTGTATACATATTTATTTAAATATTTTATGATGATTCTTCTATAAATCTCCTTCAGCAACATTTTGAAGTACCCTGAAGTTCTGAAATATTTGTTAACTGGTTCAGGCTGAGGAGGATTCTGATTTAGGAACTTCATTTGCTTCTTTTTATATGGGCAGGCCACATGTTTAGAAAATGTAAGACAGATATAAGTATCCATGTTAGACCTCACCTGACCTGATCCATGACCTCACCTGACCTGATGGCCACGTGTGGGGAGGGGCATGGTAGACCTCTGCACTGCGCCTGAGTAGATGACATATTGAGGTAGACCTCATGTTATAGTAGCACCCTAATCTCTCAACCCCAGGCCTTACCAACAGCAACTAAAGATCTATATATTAACAATTTTGTTACCTTTTGACACCATTGCATAGGCTAGCTATATGGCATTTTCATTTGATCTCCCATTCTGGTCAGTGTCCAACAGAAACATTTCTGCTTGATCTAGCTTCATTAATTCACTCAGGCCTTTCTCATCATCACCACTGTGACCTTGGTCAATCGACCTGCCAAACATATCAACTCTATACCTTACCAACTCTACCCACATTCAAAATCACCATGTCTCACCCACACAAAGACATTCCACTCATATCTGCTGTATTGGCAAATATGAAAGAATTTTATATTTACAATTTTGTCCTTTTTTTTTCTTTCGTCCCACCGTTGTTTCATTGTTCCATGTTTATAACACTGTTAAGAAATGATAATAGTAGCATACCAATACATAATTGGAAAATTAAGAAAAAACAGAAGGAATATCAGTATACAACATGCATTTCCAAAGATCAAAATGTACAGAGTCTTACAGTTGATATCTCTGCTGATATAGCTGTAATGGTTCAATGGGGCAAAAACTGGCATGTAAATTTCAATCCCTGAAAAACAAAGCTAGTATCAATTCATCATCACTGATCAGGTCCTGAGCTTTCTCCCCTCACAATGAAGAGTTACACTCTCAAATGAGGTGGCTCCCAGACTCATCTTTTTTCTTTAGCAGCAACATTCATGATTGGCTTCTTTTATGTTATATTTTTAGATTTTTGTTTGTGGGACAGAACCCCTGCAGAGAAGACAACTTTTTTTATTTTGGGTTTTGCTTTTCTAACCCTCACATCAGGCTGATATGTAGAGTGAATCAGAAAGAGATCTAATTTGTAACAGAGTATGACAACACCAAATTTTAGAGTTTATGACCTCAACTTTGCAATTGTTATCTCTGTTTATTTTTTTTTGCTATGGAATAGAAAAAATTATCATTTTATGACTCTTGGAATTATTTGTCCTGCAAACACTATTTGACAGGCTCATGAATGGGACTCCATGCTCAAGTTCACTCCAGAGGTCAAGTGGAGTTCATGTAAATGATTCATCACTAAAGATGCTGAAAAAAATGGATCAGCCCCTTGCACCACCCCCCAAAAATACCTGACTCCTTCTACCATTCTTTTTCTTTACAAGAGTCACATTAGACCAAAAATGGCATATTGTTGCCATATTGAAATTAGAGCTGCCCATTCCTCAGTTTCCAGTCTAGATACACCTCAAAATTCAGTCTTGTCAGGGATGACATACTCTCTACAGCCTCTTTCCCCCAGATACATCATTGTAGATCTGTCACTACTCTCTTGCTATTTTCATGGCAAATGTTCAGATAAGATCAACTCTTTAGTTCCACCAATTTAGACTTTTACAGCTAGGACATGCCATGATACCTCTACAGAGTCAAATCACCAACATTTCCTCCGTATTTCATTTGTAAGGATGAAGTTCCACTGAAACAGTTTTTTCCTGAAAACTGCTACTTTATGGGAAAAAAACTCTCTGAAAAGTACAATCTTAACCTCTTCAAGTCAAGGGTTAAGCATTATCTATCCTCCTTATTCTCATAATCTTCACTTCCTTTTACCTCCTCTTATATTCATGTCACATACCTCATTTAGTAACCCTCTACCATGAGTGGCTCTTGAACCTTGAATTGAGTGAACTCTAGTATAAAAAAAACAAACAAATAAAACACCTTACTACTCCTTGTGATGAGGTCTCAAACTTCAAAACCTGGGCAAGTAAGGTAGGTAATGGGAGAATAGTTTGCTATATTCACTTACCCACTGTTTTTCCCCGTGAACTGTTGTAGTATGCTAGTGAAAGGATGCTTTGATAAGATTTAAGGTGATGAGATGAAGGGCAGGGAGAAGTGGATACATGCTTTTTTTTCAAGTAAACATAATCTCAACCAAAATTAAAACTTAAAAATTAAATGCTTTATTCCTAATCATAACCATTATGCCAGCCATCATTTCTATTGCTGCTCTGCCATGTAATCTGTTTCAATTAAATGTTTATAATTTTCAATTATTTTCTGATATCTTTCAAGCATCCTTCCCAGAATCTATCTTACATATTTATAAATCTACCATTCATCCATGCTTTGAATATTGCTACCACATCTGGTCTGGTGTTCCTGCTATATATTTAGAGTTTCTTGATAAAATACAAAGAACAATCTGAAATGTTATTGGTCCTGACCTGGCATTTCGGTTTCAGTAACTTTCCCACAGCCATAGCCATAACATAGCTTTCTGCGCCTTTTCTGTAATTGTTCTGATGAATTTTCCTCTATAGTATGTAGATTTTATGAATTTAAGTGAAGTACTAGATTGGCAGCAAGGTCTGATCATTTTATAGTAGAAATGGCTAGATGCAACCATAAGTTCTATGCTAACAGTTTCTTCTATCACACTTCTTGCATGTGGAACTCTCTTCCAACTTCTTGCTTCCCAGTCAACTTTGATCTTCAAAAAAATAAATGCAATGTTGATCGTTATCTTCTGCCTTCTTAATTCCTGTTCTTTTATTGTTCTCTCTCCTTAATAGTGCTTTTTTTCTCATATTCTCTAACACTCAGTAACCGCTTGCATCTTAGTGACTTTATTGCCCTTGCTTGGGGTGAAATGATTAAAGAAAAAAAAAGAAATTTTTTAATTTCCCTTTCCCTAGAACTAATTGAATAATAATTGAATTTTGTTTTTCTTTTAGAGAATTCTGTAATGGTTGGAATAAATGGTAATCCAAAGAATTCAATATTTGGAGAAGATGACAGATGAGTGAAAGTATCCTAAACAAGCTGTAACAGTTATTGCCTCATCACCAAAGTAACACGGCAAGTGATAGAATATTACTGTATTTTCTTGTGTATAATATGATGTGAGTATAATACGACCCCATATTTCTGAAGCTAAAAACAGAATAAATTACATTCTTGAGTATAATATGACCTGGTAGGTAGTACAGCCATCCTTTTGTAAATTTTTTTGCAAAGTTGTACCATATTATCCATTCATTAAAATCTCAATATCATACATATATTTCACTAATATATTTAACTTTGCACAATATATTTCACTAATATACTTAACTTTGAACAATATATTTCACTAATATATTTAACTTTGCACAATATATTTCATTAATATACTTAACTTTGCACAATATATTTCACTAATATACTTAACTTTGCACAATATATTTCAATAATATATTTAACTTTGCACAATATATTTCACTAATATAACTTTGCACAATATTAAAGATTAGAAATTAACTGGATGTTTAGCCAGTGTATGTTTCCTCTGCTAACTTTGGCTCAAAACTTATTTTTGAATATTTGGGGAAAGGTGTGAACCAGACATACCTGGTAATACATTTTAAGGTTTTAATTAATCTATCGTACATTTTATAGGACTTTATTATATTTCTATATATACTAGAAAACTAAACCTATAATAAAATTTGAAAAATGGCTGAATTTGTGGTAAGCACATGTACACACACACACACACACACACACACACACACACACACACATCCATGTATACACACATGTGTGTGTAAAATTTCAGATATAACTAAAAATATATCTGTAAAAGGACAATATGAATAGAGATAAGTTTTCTGTTCATATATATATATATATATATATATATATATACATATATAATATATATATATATATTATATATATATATATACGTATATAATATATATATATATATTATATATATATATATACGTATATAATATATATATATATAATATATATATATATATTATATATATATATATATATATATATATATATATATATATATATATATATATACACACACACACACACATACACTCACAGAAAGAGAGCATGAGAGAAGAGTGAATAGAGAAGTATGTATATATACATACATGAAAATATAAAAAAGCCCAGATATGTGTGGTGGTGGGGGGTTAAGGGGATGGTGCAACTGTTGAGATAAAAGTTGTTTGCCAGTCAAATATGTCCCTTCATTCCCATCCTCAAGAGTTTTAATATTTTCACATGAGGATTCCATTTTACTCTTCTTCCATTCTATTCATCTTCAAAGACACAGGCTGACAGGCTGTCAGTTTGATTTCCCAAACTGATGATCATGTTTTTATTTTTTTCCAATAATCACACACAACTCCTTTCTTCTTCTTGTTTTCACTTTCATCCCTTTAAAGTACACAATTCCATTGACATTCCAGTAATCTCCCCATGAGAGTCCAAACATTGCCCTCATTTGTACACTCGACTAATTCAAGAAACTAGTCACAACCAAGTGGGGAGGGTAAAAAGTACAAGTATGACTTTTCTATTGCACCCATATAATTCAAGTATCTTAATTAGGATAATTAAATAAAGTTTTATTTTAATTCTTATGATTTTATTTGAAATTTATTCCTGATTATTGATTCTTATGGCTCATCTTCACAATTTTTTTGCTATTTTATTTGTTTTTAAATTTACCATTTTCACCAAGTAATCCAGTCTTCTCCCCCACCCACCTTTATGAGTTTTATCCTTTCCTTTTCCCTCTTATACAACTCATCTCCCTCTTCCTCTATGCACTTTCTTCCTCTTTCCTCTCTTTTGCATTCTTTGCCCATTCAAGGATTTTCATTTGATTGCCTCCTCCCTTTCTTTATGATGTGACTCTTCTCTTTTTTTTAAACATCTCTACAATGTAGCTCCTCTCGCTCTCTTTTATCGTAGTTCCTTTCTTTTTCTTCAATGTTCTTCCATTCTCAATTTCAGGAATTTCTACCCCTCTTTGTTATTGCATTCTCTTCTCTATTTTCCCTCCCAGCTCAGTAAGCCTCATCCTTCTTTCTTTTCTATTTATTTCTCTATGAAAACTTTCTCTTTTTTTCATTTCTGTATTTTTGGTTTTGATTAAAATGTCCTGTGTTGATCACTAATTTTTTGTTTTAATTCTTTATTTCATTTCTTTCATCATTACTTTCCTCCTACTTTCTTTCTCCCTTTCTTCCTTTTCATTGTTCTTTTTTCTACTTAACCTTTTTCGTCTTCATTTACTCCATTTTGCTTCTTTTTTTCTTTTTTCTTTCCCTTTTCTCTCATTTTACCTTTCTCTTTCTTTCTTTCTTTCTTTATTTCTTTATTTCTTTATTTGTTGTTGTCTCCTTTTTTCATTTCTTTGTTGCTTTCCTCTCTTTTCTTGCTTTCTTTATCAACTTTATATCTTTTTTTCTTTCTTTCTTTCTTTCATATTGTTTCCTTTTCTCTTTCTTTATTTGTTGCTTTCTCCTCTTTTCTTTCTTTGATGCTTTTTCATCTTTTCTTTCATTCTTTGTCATTGTCTCCTTTTTTCTTTCTTTCTTTGTTGCTTTCTCATCTTTTCTTTCTTTCTTTGTTGTCTTCACATCTGTTCTTTCTTTCTTTCTTTCTCATTATCTCCTTTTTTTCTTTCTTTATTTGTTGCTTTCTCTTCTTTTCTTTCTTTGGAACTTTTTCATTTTTTCTTTCATTCTTTATTAGTCTCTTTCTTACTTTCTTTCTTTGTTGTTTTCTTGTCGTTCTCAATTTCATAATTTGCTCCTCTCATTTTTTTTATTATCACTTCAACAGCATTTATTGAAAGAACAAGAAAGGATCAACATTATAATTATTCATCTTTTAATTCAACATTCCTTGAAAAGAATTTCACTGAAAGGACTTTTGAATATCAGGAAAGGGCTGAAGTTCTCAGATGGCTGAAAGATGAAGCATCTAAACATCTCTTCCTTTCTCCCCAATTCATAAATTATCTGCTGACTTTTATTTCAAGTGTTCCTTGTGTGCAACACAAATTGTAAAAATATCGAAGATTTCAGAGAAGATTATCTTATACAACATTTTTTGAATGTTTATTGATGATGACATTTTTTTGTCAATATTCCAGAGAAAATGTTTGCATCAGTTACATGTTGTTTGATTTTTATGTAATCTAGAAAAACTTACATAATTAGGTATTTACATTCAGACTAATGTTCCCATCTTTGTTGTTATTATCACAGCATTTCAGCTGTTGTATCTCTCAGGTGTCTCTTCATCTTTCCGTAAATTTCAAACTGAATAAATAGGAGAACATGAGATGAACTGTAAAATAATGATAACTGTTGTAAGAGAGTTACAAATCTGGATACATAATTATAAGCCCGCTAACATTTATACATACAAAAATACATTTATACATACAAAACTACATTATATATACAAAAATACATTTATACACACAAAAATACATTTATACATACAAAAATACAATTATACACACAAAAATATATTTATACATACAAAAATACATTATATATACAAAAATACATTTATACATACAAAACTACATTATATATACAAAAATACATTTATACACACAAAAATACATTTATACATACAAAAATACAATTATACACACAAAAATACATTTATACATACAAAAATACATTATATATACAAAAATACATTTATACATACAAAACTACATTATATATACAAAAATACATTTATACATACAAAACTACATTATATATACAAAAATACATTTATACACACAAAAATACATTTATACATACAAAAATACATTATATATACAAAAATACATTTATACATACAAAACTACATTATATATACAAAAATACATTCATACATACAAAAATACATTATATATACAAAAATACATTTATACATACAAAACTACATTATATATACAAAAATACATTTATACATACAAAAATACATTTATACATACAAAACTACATTATATATACAAAAATACATTTATACATACAAATCTACATTATATATACAAAAATACATTCATACATACAAAAAAACATTATATATACAAAAATACATTTATACATACAAAACACACATTATTTATACAAAATACATTTATACATACAAAACTACATTATATATACAAAAATACATTTATACATACAAAAAAACAATTATACACACAAAAATACATTTATACATACAAAAATACATTATATATACAAAAATACATTTATACATACAAAACTACATTATATATACAAAAATACATTCATACATACAAAACTACATTATATATACAAAAATACATTTATACATACAAAACTACATTATATATACAAAAATACATTTATACATACAAAACAACATTATATATACAAAAATACATTTATACATACAAAACTATATTATATATACAAAAATACATTCATACATACAAAAATACATTATATATACAAAAATACATTTATACATACAAAACTACATTATATATACAAAAATACATTTATACATACAAAAATACATTTATACATACAAAACTACATTATATATACAAAAATACATTTATACATACAAATCTACATTATATATACAAAAATACATTCATACATACAAAAATACATTATATATACAAAAATACATTTATACATACAAAACACACATTATTTATACAAAAATACATTTATACATACAAAACACACATTATTTATACAAAAATACATTTATACATACAAAACTACATTATATATACAAAAATACATTTATACATACAAAAATACATTATATATACAAAAATACATTTATACATACAAAAATACATTTATACATACAAAACTACATTATATATACAAAAATACATTTATACATACAAAACTACATTATATATACAAAAATACATTCATACATACAAAAATACATTATATATACAAAAATACATTTATACATACAAAACTACATTATATATATAAAAATACATTTATACATACGAAAATACATTTATACATACAAAACTACATTATATATACAAAAATACATTTATACATACAAAACTACATTATATATACAAAAATACATTCATACATACAAAACTACATTATATATACAAAAATACATTTATACATACAAAACTACATTATATATACAAAAATACATTTATACATACAAAAATATATTTATACATACAAAACTACATTATATATACAAAAATACATTTATACATACAAAAATACATTATATATACAAAAATACATTTATACATACAAAACTACATTATATATACAAAAATACATTTATACACACAAAAATACATTTATACATACAAAAAAACAATTATACACACAAAAATACATTTATACATACAAAAATACATTATATATACAAAAATACATTTATACATACAAAACTACATTATATATACAAAAATACATTCATACATACAAAACTACATTATATATATAAAAATACATTTATACATACAAAACTACATTATATATACAAAAATACATTTATACATACAAAACTATATTATATATACAAAAATACATTCATACATACAAAAATACATTATATATACAAAAATACATTTATACATACAAAACTACATTATATATACAAAAATACATTTATACATACAAAAATACATTTATACATACAAAACTACATTATATATACAAAAATACATTTATACATACAAAACTACATTATATATACAAAAATACATTCATACATACAAAAATACATTATATATACAAAAATACATTTATACATACAAAACACACATTATATATACAAAAATACATTTATACATACAAAACTACATCATATATACAAATATACATACAAAAATACATTATATATACAAAAATACATTTATACATACAAAACTACATTATATATACAAAAATACATTTATACATACAAAAATACATTTATACATACAAAACTACATTATATATACAAAAATACATTTATACATACAAAACTACATTATATATACAAAAATACATTCATACATACAAAAATACATTATATATACAAACATACATTTATACATACAAAACTACATTATATATATAAAAATACATTTATACATACAAAAATACATTTATACATACAAAACTACATTATATATACAAAAATACATTCATACATACAAAACTACATAATATATACAAAAATACATTTATACATACAAAACTACATTATATATACAAAAATACATTTATACATACAAAACTACATTATATATACAAAAATACATTTATACATACAAAAATATATTTATACATACAAAACTACATTATATATACAAAAATACATTTATACATACAAAACTACATTATATATACAAAAATACATTCATACATACAAAAATACATTATATATACAAAAATACATTTATACATACAAAACACACATTATTTATACAAAAATACATTTATACATACAAAACTACATTATATATACAAAAATACATTTATACATACAAAAATACATTATATATACAAAAATACATTTATACATACAAAACTACATTATATATACAAAAATACATTTATACATACAAAAATACATTTATACATACAAAACTACATTATATATACAAAAATACATTTATACATACAAAACTACATTATATATACAAAAATACATTCATACATACAAAAATACATTATATATACAAACATACATTTATACATACAAAACTACATTATATATATAAAAATACATTTATACATACAAAAATACATTCATACATACAAAACTACATTATATATACAAAAATACATTTATACATACAAAACTACATTATATATACAAAAATACATTCATACATACAAAACAACATTATATATACAAAAATACATTCATACATACAAAAATACATTATATATACAAACATACATTTATACATACAAAACTACATCATATATATAAAAATACATTTATACATACAAAAATACATTTATACATACAAAACTACATTATATATACAAAAATACATTCATACATACAAAACTACATTATATATACAAAAATACATTTATACATACAAAACTACATTATATATACCAAAATACATTTATACATACAAAACTACATTATATATACAAAAATACATTTATACATACAAAAATATATTTATACATACAAAACTACATTATATATACAAAAATACATTTATACATACAAAACTACATTATATATACAAAAATACATTCATACATACAAAAATACATTATATATACAAAAATACATTTATACATACAAAACACACATTATTTATACAAAAATACATTTATACATACAAAACTACATTATATATACAAAAATACATTTATACATACAAAAATACATTATATATACAAAAATACATTTATACATACAAAACTACATTATATATACAAAAATACATTTATACATACAAAAATACATTTATACATACAAAACTACATTATATATACAAAAATACATTTATACATACAAAACTACATTATATATACAAAAATACATTCATACATACAAAAATACATTATATATACAAACATACATTTATACATATAAAACTACGTTATATATATAAAAATACATTTATACATACAAAAATACATTCATACATACAAAACTACATTATATATACAAAAATACATTTATACATACAAAACTACATTATATATACAAAAATACATTCATACATACAAAACTACATTATATATACAAAAATACATTTATACATACAAAACTACATTATATATACAAAAATACATTTATACATACAAAAATATATTTATACATACAAAACTACATTATATATACAAAAATACATTTATACATACAAAAATACATTATATATACAAAAATACATTTATACATACAAAACTACATTATATATACAAAAATACATTTATACACACAAAAATACATTTATACATACAAAAATACATTATATATACAAAAATACATTTATACATACAAAAATACATTTATACATACAAAACTACATTATATAAACAAGAATACATTCATACATACAAAAATACATTTATACATACAAAACTACATTATATATACAAAAATACATTTATACACACAAAAATACATTTATACATACAAAAAAACAATTATACACACAAAAATACATTTATACATACAAAACTACATTATATATACAAAAATACATTTATACATACAAAAATACATTTATACATACAAAACTACATTATATATACAAAAATACATTCATACATACAAAAATACATTATATATACAAAAATACATTTATACATACAAAACTACATTATATATATAAAAATACATTTATACATACAAAAATACATTTATACATACAAAACTACATTATATATACAAAAATACATTTATACATACAAAACTACATTATATATACAAAAATACATTCATACATACAAAACTACATTATATATACAAAAATACATTTATACATACAAAACTACATTATATATACAAAAATACATTTATACATACAAAACTACATTATATATACAAAAATACATTTATACATACAAAAATATATTTATACATACAAAACTACATTATATATACAAAAATACATTTATACATACAAAACTACATTATATATATAAAAAAACATTTATACATACAAAAATACATTTATACATACAAAACTACATTATATATACAAAAATACATTTATACATACAAAACTACATTATATATACAAAAATACATTCATACATACAAAAATACATTATATATACAAAAATACATTCATACATACAAAACTACATTATATATACAAAAATACATTTATACATACAAAACTACATTATATATACAAAAATACATTTATACATACAAAAATACATTTATACATACAAAACTACATTATATATACAAAAATACATTTATACATACAAAACTACATCATATATACAAAAATACATTTATACACACAAAAATACATTTATACATACAAAAATACAATTATACACACAAAAATACATTTATACATACAAAAATACATTATATATACAAAAATACATTTATACATACAAAACTACATTATATATACAAAAATACATTATATATACAAAACTACATTATATATACAAAAATACATTTATACATACAAAACTACATTATATATACTAAAATACATTTATACATATAAAACTACATTATATATACAAAAATACATTTATACATACAAAACTACATTATATATACAAAAATACATTCATACATACAAAAATACATTATATATACAAAAATACATTTATACATACAAAACTACATTATATATACAAAAATACATTCATACATAAAAAATACATTTATACATACAAAACTACATTATATATACAAAAATACATTCATACATACAAAAATACATTATATATATAAAAATACATTTATACATAGAAAACTACATTATATATATAAAAATACATTTATACATACAAAAATAGATTTATACATACAAAACTACATTATATATACAAAAATACATTTATACATACAAAACTACATTATATATATAAAAATACATTTATACATACAAAAATACATTTATACATACAAAACTAAATTATATATACAAAAATACATTTATACATACAAAACTACATTATATATACAAAAATACATTTATACACACAAAAATACATTTATACATACAAAACTACATTATATATACAAAAATACATTTATACATACAAAATTACATTATATATACAAAAATACATTCATACATACAAAAATACATTATATATACAAAAATACATTTATACATACAAAACTACATTATATATACAAAAATACATTTATACATACAAAAATACATTATATATACAAAAATACATTTATACATACAAAACTACATTATATATATAAAAATACATTTATACATACAAAAATACATTTATACATACAAAACTACATTATATATACAAAAATACATTTATACATACAAAACTACATTATATATACAAAAATACATTCATACATACAAAAATACATTATATATACAAAAATACATTTATACATACAAAACTACATTATATATATAAAAATACATTTATACATACAAAAATACATTTATACATACAAAACTACATTATATATACAAAAATACATTCATACATACAAAAATACATTTATACATATAAGAATGCATTTATACATAAAAAAATACTTGCAACCACTGTTTAATAGTTAACATTTGGTGGAAAGCGTTGGAACCATACTAGTGATAATTTAGTATAATTCTCAGTTACTTCTAGCTATTTCAAAATGATGAGACCTAACTCATAGTATACTTAAATTCAAGCAGTCAAGGTACCAAGGAAGAGAGCTCATTAGAACAATTGTCACGAAAATATTTAGAGGAAAGCCATGTAACAGCAGCAGGAAAATATCTGAAGTCTAGATGCCAGGTCAGAATCAATAACATTACAGACCATTCTTTGGATTTTTTCAAGATATATAGCCAGGGCACCGAACCAGATATGACATCAATATTCAATGCACAGATGGATGGTAGATTTATAAAATCATTTGCTGTCTGTTTTCAAAGCTATTAACATGTGCTGTCTAACTCTGATACTAATATCAAGTCCTTTGATTTTTGTTTCTCTGAGTAAATAATTACAAACCTCCTAACATTTATATATACAAAAATATGCATAGAAAATGAGAAACTGCAAGATGGAGAAACAACAAAATCAGTATTATTTATTATTTGGTAGTCAGTGGTTGTTATGTGGTGTTAGAGACACAAGAGACAGTAATACTGAATAAATTATGAGTTGGGATCAAATATGGATTGGAATCTGACAAAATGATAAGTTAAAGGATGAGTAAATTGTATACAGTCTTTCTTGTATGTTTTTTTTTTATATAATGTGTAGTGAGGGACCAGATTATTTAGTTGGAGAAAAAAACGAAGTTTCTGGAGTTATCTTACTGCGAATTGTGTTTATGAGTTTTAAGAGACAATTGTTACTGTTGTGGCATGAAAAGTAAAGGAGTCAAAGTTTTTGGCCAACCCTCATGTCCAAGAAGAGTCGGATTGATTCTCATTGGTTTAGAAAGGGTGAATCATGTCCAAGAAGAGTGGGATTGATTCTCATTGGTTTAGAAAGAGTGAATCATGTCCAAGAAGAGTGGGATTGATTCTCATTGGTTTAGAAAGGGTGAATCGTGTCCAAGAAGAGTGGGATTGATTCTCATTGGTTTAGAAAGGGTGAATCGTGTCCAAGAAGAGTGGGATTGATTCTCATTGGCTTAGAAAGGGTGAATTAATGATAATTATAATTATTTTATTATAATTAATTGTGACAATTTTTATTTATTTATTTTTAATGGACACAACACAAGTATTCACTGCCTGTCTGAAAGTGTGGGTGTCACATGTCTGTGTGTTGTAGAGAAGAATGGGATTGATTCTCATTTGTTTAGAAAGAGTGAATTGTATTAATGATAATTATAATTGTTGTAATTATTTTATTATAATTATTTATGATGGTATAATCCATTTTTATTTATTTAATTTTTATGGACAAAATGACAGTATAGTTAATTTTTATTTATTTATTTTTTATGGACATGACACTGTTCATCTAAGAAATTCTTTGTAATTTATTAGATGTACAGTATAAAGTCCTTCCTGAAGGTAGTTAACAGCCAGTCTTCCTAGGCTCTTGTAATCAACACAGGCATCCACCAGAGGTTGCTTCTTGGACCAACCCTCTTTCTACTTTACATAAATGATCTGTTTTCCTCGATTTTCCTCCTTTCATGGAATACAAAATTCATAATATTTCTGCCACAGCCCAAGAGTTCTCAAGATTTATTAAAAGCCTGGACCTTAATAAGGCTACTGGTCCAGATGAAGTTCCAGTGGTTGTCCTTAAGTACATTAGCCTTGAGTTGTCAAGTGTCTGCCCTGTTTTCAAGAATGCAGGAGAGAACTCCACCCTATCTCAATATTGGCCCATCAGCCACCTTATTGTCATCAGCAAGCTTTTTGAGATGATAGTCAAGAAGAAAGTTGTTGATCATCACAAGAACAATCTCGAGTGACAAACAATATGGATTTTAGTTCAGTCCACTGCTGATATCTTCTCCTTACTCACAGTATCAGTAAAGCATTAGACTATGAACACATCACAAGGACAATGGCTTTAGATATATCGAAGGTCTTTGAAAATATGTGGCATAGGGGAATTGGTACTCTAGCAATGGAATCACTGGAAAAATCTTCTCAATTATCAAGTCTTTCCTTACAGGTAGATCCATGAAAGTAGTCCTCAAAAGCCCATGAGGTCAATGCAGGTATTGCCTAAGCCTTGCTTCTTGGTTCAACCATCTTTCTACTTTACATAAATGGTCTTCCTAAGTGTATATTCTGATCATTTGGGAATATATATGCTGATGATACAACTGAATATGGGTGCACCTCCAAAACTATAGATGGCTAGAGATTGGCAGCTGATCTCTTCTCTGATCTAGCTCTAACATCTCAGTGGGGGAAAAATTGGTTGGTTACATTCACTGCCTCAAAAACCAAACTAGTCACATTCATCACTGCTGATTGGACCCAGAACTATCATCAATCATGATGAATGGATGTTCCCCTTGAGTGCCTATTGGGACTTAAACTTACCCCAGACTTATACATATAATCCATCAGTGAAGATACTGGAAAAATGGTCAGTTGCCTGTACTGCACCAGTTCCCTGTACTGCTCCTGCTATCTTCTACCTTTACAATTTCTATCCAGCCCCAAAATAGGGTACTGCTATCATACATGGGCAGGAGCAGCCCAGTCTTCACTTTCCAGTCTTGACAGTGTCCAAAAGTGTCTCTGCATTCTTGTAGGTGACAAATTATTTTCCATCCTAGAACCCATTTCTTACAGACAAAACGTTGCAAGCCTCTCGCTGCTCCATTTCTATGGAAAGTGCTTGGACAAATTACATTCTGTAGTTCCACTAGTTCTGGAAAAAATTAATGGATAATAAAAACAGTGTTTTATAACAACTTAATATATTTCAATGATATATACAAGGTGTGATATATATATATATATATATATCAGACCTCGTAGATATATAGATATATAATTGATTAATTAATTAGTAAATCGGGGACTCCAGAATGCCATTGTAATATTTTATTTTGCAAAATTGAGAAGTTTGATTTCATTTCATCAGACCTGGTGGTTTAAAAACAATGAGATTCATTGTTTTGAAACAACCAGGTCTGATGAAGCGAAATTGGATTTCTTGATTTTGCAAAATAAAATATTACAATGGCATTCTGAAGTCCCCAAATTATTAATTAATTATCATTTACTCTGTTATCACATTGAGCTCTTTGGATTTATATCCTCCCTGGAATTATCTATAAAGATTACCAATTAACTTTATGTTATATATATATATATATATATATATATACATATATATATATATATATATATTGGGGAAAGATGTATGACAAAGTGTGAAAGAGTTTTCGTGTTACACGTTTCATCCTTTAGGACATCATCGTACTCTCTTTGTTTATGTTGGTACAAAATCTTTCCCACAATATTGTCCTTGATATATAAAAATGTATATATTGTTATCATATATATATATATATATATATATATATATATTATGCAAGTTTGGTTGAAAACTAACAAAGTTTTTGTTTGATCTTTTATCTCAAGTTATATATATATATATATATATATATATATATATATATATATATATATATATATATATATATATGTATGTATATATATATGATAATGATATATTCAGCATCCCAACTTCAGAGTTTAATAGATGGCCTCTTCAGAAATCACTACATCCACTAACCAGGTGAGGTCAGCAATTGACTGTTTATATTTATCGTTGGCACTTTTCAATGGTGCAAGATTGATTTTTTCATTGTGTGTGTGTGTGTGTAGTTGTGTGCATCTGTGGGCCTGCTCATATGTCTGTCTGTGTGTATATGTGTGTATGTATAGAATGTCATGGTTATTTCTCCTTTTTTGTCATTTGTTTTTCACTTCAAACACACTTCTTATTGCTTTTTCTACTTTTTCTCTTTTATTTCAGTTGTAGCAGTTTGACATCCGGTTTTTGAGACAGTCATTGTCCTTGTTAATTCTTAATCATTCTAGTTTTTATTTTTTCCATAACTTTTTTAATACTTAAATGATAAGGCATATATATATATATATATATTGTCATCCACAGATAGACTGTTTCACAGCTCATCAGTGTGGCTAGACATCCGACTTCCTCAAGCCAGGATTGAAACCTGACGGATTTGGTATCAGTCGGAGACTCTACTTCTAAGCCATTGCCGCATGGCAGGGATGAAGGTGAATTTAGATGTATTTATTTTTAGACAAACACACTATTGACTGGAGAACTCAATTCATTTTAACAAAGAGTTTTGCATCAGCAGCAGTAATAGTCACTGTTTACAAATTCACTTTTCTGCCTGAGAGCTCAACTGAAATAATTTTTGTGGGGAGCATATATATTGTATAATAACAGTAAAATGGATGGTATAAAAACAGTGTTCAATGTAAAATATAAAACAGTATATAAAACAGAGCCAATATAAAAATATAATAAAACAATACTCATATGTTACTTCTTTCTGTGACTTAAAATTTTATGTGAACGCTTACATGTTGATGCTGTTGTCTTATAATTCTCAGGTGGTAAGAATGACGAGATACTCAGTTCCTCATTCAGCATATATATATATATATATATATATATATATATATATATATATATATATATATATATATATATATATATGCTGTTACCCAAATTAACATAATTTATTAACCAAATGTAGTATGGAATTTGCTGTAACCATTTGTGAGTAGTGCTATTTATCAAACAGGAGAGACTGTTTTGAAGGAGATAGTAAAAGCTAGACACGAGGATATTTTTTTCGTCATCAAATTGTCTGAGCATCTGAGCAAACGTCATAATATAAATAAAAAATGCAATCGAAAAGTAACTTATAGTCACTATAATTTTCTCATCAGTAAAAACATATGCTTATAATAGTTTAAGAAGAATGTGATGACATCAGATATTTAAAATGTCCTTGTCACACATCATGAAGACCAATACATCATCTCAAGCATATTATTGGAAAAGGTAATGATGTAACAAATGTGAAAGAGACAGGTGAATACAATGGCTGAGCATTTTCAGTTAGTTTATTCCTAGACTGTATTAGTTTTGATCTCTGCATTAAGTTTCTTTTATTAATGTTTACCTAAAGCCACTCATGTTAGAAGGTTACTATGTAATGTTGTATAGCTGGTCACTCGTATTCGAGGATACTCGTCTACTAGGTTGGCTAGCCAATCCCTATTGCAGACCCTTGCTCAGGTACATTTGTGTTTGTTCAACACCTACAGATCCCACCTGTGGTTTATACAACAACTATGCTGAGCAGACCTTAGTTACAATTTTCTGGGAAAGAGCATGTTATCTAGCGTAATCAACAGTTTGAACAAAGCTAGCACGCCCAAGCCCTCTGCCACGATGACTTGTAACTTCGTGCTAGCAAGATTCCAACGGTTCCGTCTACCCAATTTCACTCAAAAGGCTTGGGTCAACCCGTGGTATGGTTTTCAGGCACTTTCCAAATGTACTGCACGCTGGGATTGACCCCTCCAGTCCGAAAACATCAGGAAGACGCCTTCCTGACAAATCGACCATGGTGAGATTCAAACATGGATCTCATGGTCAGAATGCGAACGTTCTAACCACTCGGCCACGTGCTGTATTAAGTTCATGAGCTTATCCAGGAAATATGATGATTAACTCTAGATTTGAAGAGGTCACGATTGTAATGATTGAAAAATCATAAGGGAATGAAAAGACTTTAGAAGGAACCAGAAACATAATCTTAAACAGGAAATAAGAAATAAACTTCTACTCCTGTTCAAAAGACCGGGAATCCTATTGAGGAGAAAAGATAATTAGTGAATAAAGTTTCAGAGTTCAGTCGGAGATATTAGAAGTATAGAGTTGAAGTCGACTTTAGATTGAATTAGAAACCCAATGCTAAAAAAGAATTAAGGGATAAACCTTTACTTCTATTAAAAAATAACAAAAAAGGAAGGCGTGTGAACCAGATGATTGGTGAACCTATCTACTCCTATTGAGAAGAAAAAAAATAGAAGGTAAACTTTCAAAAGACAGAGATATTAGAAGAGTGGAGTTGATGTAGACTTCAGAAGGAACCAGAAACCCAATCTTAAGCAGGACTTCAGACAAGAGACGTCAGAAGTACAGCATTAAAGTAGGAAGGTGATAATGCCACTAAGATGCAAGGCTCTACTGGGAGTGAAAGAAAATGAAAAGTCTTTAGAAGGAACCAGAAACCCAATCCTAAACAGGAAACAAGGGATAAACCTCTACTTCTCTATTCACCCCTCAAGAAAGGTGATAATGCCACTTAAAAGACCGGGGAGGGGTGTGAACCGGATGATAAGTGAACTTATCTACACCCATTGAGAAGAAAAATAATTGATAGTAAGTAAAATTTTAGCATTCAGGCTGGGATGTTAGATGCATAGAGTTGAAGTAAACTTTAGAAGGAACCAGAAGTCCAATCCTAAGCAGGAAACAAGGGATAAACCTCTATATCTGTTCAAAAGACTAGCATGGAGTGTGAACTGGACGATATGGACACAAATAGCTATTAAATTGTAACCAAACATTGTCATGTAACCCAGTTTTCGACCCTTGGTCAGCGGTAATCAGATAACGTGACCCGCTTGTCAGTCCTCAAGTTCTATCAGATCACCATGGTTACCATTTAGCTGACTCTTCACTCGTTAGTGTGTGACTCGTTGTTGCTGGTATCGTGACAGTATGCACAGTTCCACTCGACCTAGCTGGTGTTTGTCTATTCACGACCATTCCCTCCTTTGTCATTGTTTTTATATTAGAATGTGAAAAGATAGCTGATGAAGTAAATTGAAGTAAAGATGGTTTGACAATTTGGGAGCTACCCCCCCCCCAAAAAAAAACAGGAATCCTTTGGAATAAAGAATTAACTTGGGTTAAAAATGTAACAATGATTTGGTTTATATATGATTTGTAGATGAGTTGTAGTATACAGCATTTTAACCCTTCCCACTTGTTATAATCAAATGACACTGGGACCCCCCTCTGAGTCTGCAGCTTGTTTTAATAGTAACTTAAATGTCTAAGTTCTGGTCTTAAGATCCGACACAAGATCTTGGTCATGAGGTCTTGGCGAAGGATGTGGATTCTAGTAGCAGTAATGTGGGGACTCTCTGTGTGTCTCCCTGTCTCTGTGGATTTGTCCCAAATCTCCAGCTTATACGGAGTTTTGCGTCCGGCAGGGGTGGGGTTGACTAGGGTTTGAATTTGGTTGTCTTCTACTCCAAGCATCAAACTTTTCTAAATTTCCATATATAAAAATGCATTTACTCAAGTGGTTTTCCAAATTTGTGGTTGTCCAGCCCTCTTTTGAGAGTGGTCAGAGGGATCAAGCCACTCCTTAACTCCAACTCTCTCTACGCTTCCCCTTGCACCAAAACTCCATATAGATGGTGCCAATCTCTTTCTCTTCCTTGTCTTCCTTCTCCCACTTTCTCAGCAGCCAACCTGGGCTGAAGTAACAAAAGGGATTTTCAGTCATTAATCTTTATCTATCAATTTGCCCCATGCTGGGATCTCTCGATCGACCCGACCACTCAAGAATTGAAAAAGGAAAGAAAAATCATTTGCACTCTCCTTAAAACGAAAGTTTATTTTTACTCTATGTATTTTTTACGATCGAACAGACAACCCAGGCTTTTTAGCTCATTTCAAAAAAGAAATTAATCTTTCCTTAGCATTTGTATTCAAAAGAATCCGAATTAATGTTTGGATATAAAATTTTTATGGATGAATGTCACAGAAATTATAATGAATGAACGCACCAAGCTGGTTCCTATCTCTGTGGAGACACTTCTCTTTTGGGTGGCTGATTCAAACCAAACACTTCTTTTTCCTGGCTTTTTCGTTCAGAGCGATCTTTAAATATTATTTCGGTGACCACCCAGATCTCTTTATCAAGAACATATTTTTTTCTATTTGACATCTTCGCGGTTCCATTAATGATCTCTTTCTCATCGGTGAGATATGGGGAGGGACAGATAGTCTTGGTTTTGCCCAATCTTACTGAATTCCGTCTAGTTAAATTTGGGTTCGATTCTCCTTGGAATTATTTCAAAAGAATGATTTTTTAATGCACTTCTTTTTTAATTTTCTTCTCAACTTTTCAATCCATCTTCCTGCAATTTCTCTTTTTGATTGATCAGCCACCAGAGATCTCAGTGTCACAGTCAGACACAATTGCTTTCGTACATTTTTATCGACTATGCTTAAATAATCATACCCAGCACCAATGCTAGTTATACTCTATCATCAACTATGTTGAAAAAATAAAATTCCTGGTGGCAGTGGCTTTTGTATTTATTTATACATTATGTTTATATAATCATTGCCACCACAAATGACTCTTATCCACTTATTTTATGAACAGGCTTATTCAATTATTTTTTGAATATGAGATCAACTTGATAGTGAACATTTTTCAGCTTTTGTTATTCATGACAAATATTGTGATCAATGGAGATAACCCATTTTCTGTTATTTTATCAGACCGGAATATAAGTGGGAAAAATACTTTTGTCTGATCATCATAGAAGAAAAAGGGAAATGTTGATGTATCAAGATAAAGCTAATTAATGAACCATAGCTTTTTTTTCTTTCTTTTATTTTTCTATTTAAAAGATAATCCTTGTCTGATTGAATCTTCCGTGGGACGCTATAATCCATAAGTTGCATTAAAGATTCTATGATGATAATGCTTTTTAATTGTAAAAATGATTATCATGATTGTCAGCTATTAAAAGTTGGCAAATTCTTATTAAAACTTTGTAAATATCGTTGGTTGCGGATAAAGATTTTACCATCGGGATATTTCATGATAAAGGAGTTGTGAAAAAGAAAAGCTGGAATTATTGAGTATGGATGTTGATAGTGTCATGCCCATAAAAAAAAAATAAAATAAAATTTAATTATTTCGTGATGTCAACGAACACTCGTTGTCACTTTTGTAATGCTCTTTGTAGTAGAGACTTTGTAATCGCCGATACAACTTATAGTAACGCCGTTGAACAATACTGATGTCAGATGACGCCTTGGAATAGCACTCGTACTAATAGTACTTGCTCGAACAATACTCGCTCGAATAATAACCCGTGTAGTGATCCGAATAGAGGAATAGTATAGTAAATAGAGTAGCGAACAAAGATCCGAATAGTAATAGAGGATAGAATAGAAATGGCGATCCGTAGAGGATAGAATAGAAATGTGATCATTTGGACGTCAGGCCACTTCATACACATGCGTTTCCTCTATGGTCACGTTGTCTACTTAATTCAATAATGGAATCGCCTGTTTGTTCACTGGCGATCTATGTTCAAACTCAAGTTTCGGCAACGACACTTTATTCCTACATAACAAATTATAGTGTCAAAAAGTAATTATAATAAAATAATTATAATAATTATCATTAATTCACTCATTCTAAACCAATGAGAATCGACCCCACTTTTCTACTCTAAACACACAAACACGTGACATTCTCACTATCGGACTAGCAGTTCACCCGGACAGGTCGTAAGCACGTGCGTCAACGAAACTTTCGCCTCCTTTTCATTTTCAGGCCATAATTATCTTTTAGCACACAAATAAATTCGAGTTAAGAAAATTCCAGACACTTCTTGTATTTTTCCAACTAAATTATCTGGACACTCATTACACACATCTATAAAAGATATACGAGAAAGACTGTATACACTTTGCTTATTCTCTATCTTCTGTCGGATTCTGATCCATATTTGATCTACATTTGACCCCAAACTCACTATTTTAATAAGTATTTCTGTTTCTCGTTTCTCCAACATAACAACCAGATAATAAATAACACTGGTTTTGCTGTTTTTTTTTTCTTTTTAGGAGTATTTTTGTATAAATAAATGTTACCAGGTTTATAATTATTTACTCAGAGTTATAACAATTGTAAGGGAGTTATAACTCCCTTACAATAGTTATAACATTGATGTATGTCGTCTTCGAGAAAACAAAATCAAAGAAGGACTTGATATTAATATCAGAATTAGACAACACAAGTTAATAGTTTTGAAAACAGATAGCAAAAAATCTACCACTCGTTCGTGCATTGAATATTGCTGTCTTATCTGGTCTGGTGTCCCGGCTATATATCTCGACAAAAATCCAAAGAAGGGTCTGTAATTCTATTGGTTCTGACCTGGCATCTCAACTTCAGACATTTTCCCGCTGTTGTTACGTGGCTTCCCTCTCTCTTTTCTATAAATATTTTCATGGCAGTTCTGATGAGCTCTCCTCCTTGGTACCTTTACCATATGAATTTAAGTGTACTACGAGATTGGCGGTTAGCTCTCATCATTTTACCGTTGAAATAGCTAGATGTCACCGTAAGTTCTAGATAAATATCAAGTAACTGAGAATTATATTAAATTACCACGGGTATGGTTCCGATGCTTTCCACCAAATGTTAACAGTGACTATCAGCAACTGATGTTTAACTGGAGATCAGCGGATAGCATCAATTGATGATTAAACCATTTCCAATGATACAGACATCATTTATTCATGTTTCGAAACTAAATCTCTAGCTGGCAACTCTAGGATTCATGACATTTTGTCATTTCCTGGTATACTTGCTTGCAAATACAGCTGGAAGAATATATCTGCATGCATACTTCTCGAAAAGGAAAGAGGTGAACAACTATGTGCAAATAATGTAGGGGAAAGAAACGCTATTTCCAACGCAATTATATGCACACATACATACCATATTAAAACATGCCCAAACTTTATTTTCTACCTAATAACAGACACTATTACTAACATGCCAACAAATTCCACAATTCAATATACTTAAAATGTCTATTGGTTAGAAATAAACATCACCATGTGAAATATTTGATCAATCAGAGAAAACTAAAACTTTATTTTTCTCAAGCCTACTTTAACCAGCAAAGATGCGACTGTTTCCAGGCTGTTCAAACGCAAGAGAAGGTGTGGTTACATAGTTTTTTACTTCACCTTTAGTACATGCTGAAAGAAACATGTGTAGGTAACTTCAAATGAATCATCTCCAACAACAACAACAGAGACAGTCAGTGAATCTTCGCTGACGATCATGTGTCGGCAACTTCATCACTAACAACACATTGGAGACGGTCAGTGAATTTTTGATGATGATAAAAGTCTTTTTTCAAACACAACTTTTTACGGTGGACCAAATATAAAGGTCTTTTCTAAACGACAACTTTTACTGTCTAACAACTACCCAAACTTAAAAATTGTTTTTACTTCGTTTTAGACTCTTTTTTGTGATGTTAACTAATAGAGATAGAGGATAGTGTAGAAAGAGTTATCAGTATAGTAATAGAGGATAGAATAGAAATGGTGATCGATTAGAGTAGACGCCGCGCTAATTCCCATATATACATTTCCTTTGCCATCATGTGATCTACTTATTTCAAATGGAATCGCCTGTGTTTGCTTTCTGTTGGTCTGCCTTCAAACTCCAGTGTCGGCAACGACACTTTATTCCCATACAATACTTTTGAATTCATGTACATATGTTTGTGAATACAAATGGTTTATTTGAAAGGCATACCCATGTTTTCTTTATTTTCGTTATTGTTTGGAATTCATACGTTTGAATTTTTAATATAAAAAATCTGGACGACAGAATTTCCTACAAATGCGCAACTCCATATTAAATTTAGGAACCTAACATTTGTTTTAATCCCTTTTTTAACCTTATTTTTATAATGTAAAAAAGTTAAGAAATTATTTTGTAGTTTTTGTATATAATTAAAGCAAAAGTAAGCACAAAAGTTGCACTTTACACAATTAATTTTGTCATTCGGTGTACACGTTCGTGAAACCTTTTCTCTGCCGCCTGAGAAGTGTTGAAGATTAAGATAGCTTAATGTTATAAGAAGAAGAGTATCTGAACGCAATTCCTCATTTCTAGAGAACCAACAAAAGTATTAAATTTAACACTCGATTAATAAAAATCATATATGTATTAAGTTTTAAGTATTTATTGAAACATTACGAGGACATTTTAAATGCAACTTAAATGATGTAGTATTTATAAAGAAGTAATGGAGTGCTTGGAAAGAAAGAAGAAATGTCTGTTTCTCAACGCTCCCAGGTTCACTTCAGCCATTAATATATCGTGATACACTTAGGAGACAGAAGGAAGCGCTAAAATGACCCTAAGGAATGAGTTCCCAAAAATGAGTTAAACATGAAAACATTTTATATACAAATATAAGTACACAAGCATAAAGAATACTAACATGCTGTACACACACACACACACACACACACACACACACACACACACACACATACATATAGAGCGTTGTGCAAAAATAAGTGACCCAAAAAAAACGGGAACTTTTTAACAATCCAATAAAACCAAGAGTGATGGAAGAAAAATATTTAATTAATAGTAATTGAAACCTTAAAACATGCCATTTAAGAAACAATGATGGAATTTTCATTTTTTTAAATTACGTCCTGTAGATGGCGTCCTCCTGTACGAATGCATTCTTGAAATCTGCTGTTGAGATTCCTCATTGACTGCTGCAACATCTCAGCTAGGATACTGTGAATTTCATTCTCGTTACTAAAATGGCGAAATGTTTACTTGCTCAAGGTCACTATCTCGCAGTGTTGCCACTTGCTCATGTCTGGCAATACGTACTTCAAAAATTCCCGTTTTTTTGGGTCACCCTATATTTAGAATATCGTCTCTTTTTCATTAAGAAAACCCTTTACTAAACGAATTACAACCACTTTAAAAAGATTTCATCAAATATGGCTATCCACTAAAATAATGTTTAAAAAGTGAATTGTACCGTTTCTAAAGATATTTCAATTGATAAAAAGTTTGTGTATTTTTAATCTTTTTAAAAGGAGATTTGGTATCGTTCCTTTTCAAGGTTTTTTCGATTATTGGAACATTGTTGAATAATGTATATTTTTATGAGCCAATATGTTTTAACTGATCTTTAATAATAAGGCACAAGAAATTAGAATTTTGTATAAAGCTCTATTTGGTCGTTTTTTTGTTTTTTTGTTTATTTCAATGTAATAAATGTTTGTTCCTTCCAAATTTTACATCGGAGTTTCGAATCTTGCTTGTTTTACGTATACGAGGTGACGTTCTCGCTTCTCTCACCCCACCATTTCTTTTAGTAGTTCTCTTTACTATAGTATTACATTTGTTTCAAACAATAATTTCCAAAATGGCAGATCATCGTGATTAAAATTCTCAGCCTATATTTCCAATTTCATATGAAGGGGAATAATAATAATAATAATAATCAAGAATAATGTTAGGCAAGCTCTAACAAAATTCCCAAAATGGAAATCCCCAGGAAATGACAAGGTACCCAACCCTTGGCTCTATCATCTGTCATTAATCCATAAAAATATTGCACACACTTTATCAATGATAATTAATAACCCCAATAAAATTCCAGAATGGATCACTGAAGGTATTACATATCTGTAATGAGAAGTGATTGAGGAATTCAGAGTCAGGTTCGCTTAAAGAAGCTTTATTCAACTAGATCCACACAGAGAGGTGGTCGCAGTAAAATGGCTGATCAAAAGGGTACAAAGTCAAAGGGGAATAACTTGTTCCCGAGAAGTAGAAAAAGGGGTTAAAGAGTTCCTTCTTTATCACCACATTCTCCGCTGCCCAGGGAAGTTCAAGGCCATAAGGTCATCTAGAGAGGAAGGGTTCAGTGGACTCTCGGAAAGGTACCTTTGATAAAGAACGTCTTCGCACAAGCTGAAAAAAGAAAAGAAAAGAGAAGACAAAATTTAAAGCTGATAGTTTTCGGCTAAAAACGGTGGTCTTTGACGGATCCTAGTAGAACGTCGAAGATTCAATGTGTTAGCATCTTCCCGCGGGGTCCTCTGGTAATTTTCCAAGAGTGGAGAACGAGGAGACAGCGGAGCTGTATTCTCTGTAGCCGAGTTTTTAAAAGCACTTTGTAGAGGGGGAGGAGTGTTTGACAGGTTAGGAGCCTCTAGTTGCTGTGGGTCCCCTGACATAGAATCAGGTTCGGTATTTGAACTCTCCACTTCATGGTTAGACTGGTTAGGAGCATCCAGCTCCTGCGGGTCCCCTGGCATAGAGACTCTCCATTCCATCTCCCAACGGAGCTCTATGACACAAAGACACTGTTGTTTCTCGTCCGTTATTGAAGCGCACATGAGCATAGTTTGGATTGACTTCCAGTATTTCGACGGTCTCTACCAGGGGCTCATATTTGTTTCCACGTACGTGGCGCTTCAGGAGAGCCAACTTGGATTTTGTTAACCAAGTAGGTATGGAATCACCCGTAGCTGATTTCCTTTGGAAATTAAATAGGCGTTCATGTGGAGTACAGTTGATGGAGTGGAAAGTAACGAGCGAATGCAGTGAAGGGCTACGTCCAGCACCTTTTCCCAATTAACAATAGAGAGATTTCTTGTTCGCAGAGCCAGGCCCGCGGTTTGCCAGATGATGCCATTGTATCTCTCTACTTGCCCATTGCCTTGAGGATTAAAGGCAGTAGTTCGACTGGTAGCAATGTCTCGAGAATGCAGAAATCCCTTTAGTTCCTCTGACATGAAAGCAGTACCGCGATCAGTGTGTACAAAAGAAGGATTTCCAAAAATAGAAAATAGATTGGTCAAGTGTTTCTTGACGGTAGCAGCGGTAACATCGGCACAAGGGAATGCAAAAGGGAAACGTGAGTATTCGTCTACCACTGTTAATAAGAAGCGATTGCGAGAATTTGAAGGTAATGGTCCCTTGAAGTCTACACTCAATCTTTCAAAGGGTTGACTCGCTTTTATGAGTGTTTGGGGCGCCTTTCTAATGAACCTAGGTTTAATTTCCGAACAGATTTGGCATGCTCTGACTACTGCTCTTACATCTTCTACAGAGTACGGCATATTTTTGCTTCTGACAAAATGCAGCATTCGGGTTACTCCCGGATGACATAAATCTTTGTGCAAGGTGTGTAACTTGTCTGCCGAGATGGTAGAAGAGCAAATCCGGGATAAGGCGTCCGCAGCTGCATTTTGTTTTCCGGGGCGATATGCTATATCGTAACTGAAACAGGCAAGTTCTAATTTCCATCTGGTGATCTTCTCGTTTTTTATCTTGCTCTTACTCTTAGGATTGAACATGAAGGAGACGGATTTTTGGTCTGTTATCAGTTTTAAATGCTTCCCGAGCAATAAGTGCCGCCATTTTCGGATTGCTTCTACAATAGCATATGCCTCCTTTTCGACTGACGAGTGCTTTTGTTCGGCAGGGGTTAAAGTTCTTGAAAAGAAAGCTACAGGCCGACAGTTTTGGATTAGTGACGCAGCAATAGCATGTTCTGAAGCATCGGTTTCGATTTCGAGAGGGAGAGAAGAGTCTATGGCTACCAGGGATGATTTAGCAATCTCTTGCTTCAGGTACTTGAAGGCATCTGATTGTTCCTTAGTGAGAGGATAGCTGGTGACTCTGGTTAGGGGATGTAATCTTTCCGAAAAATTCGAGATCCACCGAGAATAGTGGGAGAACATACCCATTGCTCGTCGGAGAGAAGGAAGATCTTGGGGTACCGGTAAGTCCATCAATTCTTTGAGTCTATCTGAGTCGGGTTTTACAGAACCCTTGCTTATCGTATACTCGAGCAAGTCTACTGAAGAGAGTGAATAATGACACTTTTTTTTTGTTCAGCGTCAAACCGTACTTTTCTACACTCTTCATGAACTTATTCAAATTGTAGTCATGTTCAGCCTGATTTCTTCCACAAGTGGTGACGTTGTCAATATAGGCGTAGGTTCCTTTGAGGTCTTCTCGCCTGATGATATCATCCATGACTCGTTGGAAACTTGCAACGCCATTAGTTACTCCAAACGGGATTCGGCAGAATTGGTATAGAGATCCCGCAGCTTCGAACGCAGTGTATTTACGTTCTTCAGGCTTGATAGCGACCTGGTGATAGGCACTGGTTAAATCAAGAGTACTAAATACTTGATAACTGGCAATCTCGTTTACCATGTCTTCTATCCGAGGAAGAGGATAAGCATCTAGTAGAGTGAACCGGTTTATGGTCTGGGAGTAATCTACAACAAGTCTCTTCTTGTGATTTTCAGGAGATACTGCAAGCGTTTGGGCTCGCCACGGGGAATGAGAAAGCTCTATAATTCCTTCCTTTCGCATACGGGATATTTCTGACTGAATGAATTTCGTGTCAGGTAGGCTATGTCTCCTGGATTTAACCGCTATTGGATGACAATCTGGGGTTAGATTTGCAAACAGAGAGGGGTAGGGGACATTTTTAATGGCGGTCAATTTACAAACGGTGAGGGGTGGAAGCGGCCCTCCGAAAGGTATTTCTAAGGAAGAATGTTCGGATAGGAAGCTAAGTCCGAGAATGACGTCACAGCATAGGTCGCCCATCACCGATAGTTTGACATCCCTGTACTCCCTACCACTCAGGCGGAGAGATACTACACAATGTCCGAGAGTAGTGGACGAATGAGAACTGCTAGCCATCAAAATTCTGTCAGAACTAGGCGTGACTGCCAATCCAAGTTTTTTCATTTTATCAGGATGAATAAAATTTTCCGAGCTTCCAGTATCAATGAGTATTCTAACAGGCTCGCCTTTGATTTCACCACACATGGACGAACGAGGGAGTGTCCCTAAGAAGTTTGGAGAAGTAAATGAAGCAAGCAGAGACTCACCGTAGTTGATAGCCGCTGCAGTAGGAGACCTGCAGACATGAGCGAAATGTCCCCTCTTCTTACAATGTCTGCAAGTTGAGTTCCTGGCTGGGCATCTGGACCTATCGTGCCTCTGGTTTCCACAGAAGAAACATTTCTGTCCGGAGAGGGCGGCTACAGTGGGTAGTTCGTCACGCGCGGGCTGTTGGAGCTGACCATTATCCGTTTCTTCTGTCCTAGTAGTAGAGACCGAAGCGGTGAGGGAGTCCGGTCGAGCGTACGAAGCTAGTTGCTTCTGAGCCATTTCTAATGCTCGGGCTTGTTCGTACGTTGTATGTAGGTCCAGAATTTTGTTCTCTATGAGCCTCTGTCTGATAGGGTCGGATGTAATTCCATTTATAAAGGCGTCTTGGATGTATTCATCTCTCGCCTGAATGGCCGTAACAGCCCTGAAGTCACAGTCTTTCGCCAGTCCCTTTAAAGATTGTAGATACTCGTCTACATTTTCATCGGCGCGTTGTTTGCGAGTCGCCAACAGGTGTCGGCAGAAGATAATATTCTTGGGCTGCACGAAAACTTCCTCCAGAACGTTCATGGCTGATTCGTAATCGCTAATGTCCGAGATGTATTTATAAATGGCCGGAGAGACGAGATTTATCAGTAGACTCAACTTATGTTCATTCGTTACTGGGGTCGGTTGTTGAGTTCCGCAGACTGCTTCGAGAAAAATATGGAAGGACTTTTTCCAGTGTCGCCACGTATCTGCTGCGTCTAATTTTGAGGGATTTACATCCAGTCGTTCCGGCTTAAGGTATTTTTCCATGTTGCAGATCTTAGTTGAATAAATCGTAATGAGAAGTGATTGAGGAATTCAGAGTCAGGTTCGCTTAAAGAAGCTTTATTCAACTAGATCCACACAGAGAGGTGGTCGCAGTAAAATGGCCGATCAAAAGGGTACAAAGTCAAAGGGGAACAACTTGTTCCCGAGAAGTAGAAAAAGGGGTTAAAGAGTTCTTTCTTTATCACCACAATATCTCCTACCAAAAACGGGTGAAACAGACGATCCAAAAAAGTAACGTATCTTTGAAGAACTTCAGAAAACTATCAAAATTCAAGGATCTTGAAGTGGAAATCTCAAAAACGAGGCACATTTTTTTTTTTTAATTTTTTTATCACCCCAAGCAAGGCTGGAACCACTAGCACGCAAGGGGTTACAGAAGGTTTGGAGGAAGAGCAGATAGGAGTGGTAAAGGAGAGGATGTGGAGAAAGATAGTGGATCGATCAAGGCAAGGAGGTTACAGAAGATTTGGAGCGAGAGCAGATAGGAATGAAAGGTGAAAGGATGTGGAGAAGGGAAGTGGATAGATCAAGGCAACTGGAGATGTCGATTGACGTTACACTTAAATAGTTGGAGATTGTATTTGTCAGGGAAACAGGAATAAGGAAGGGAATTCCACAGGTGAGATGTGCGAGACATGAAGCTATTGGAGTAGAAGAGACGTCTACATCTAACAGTTTCAACGGTGAAGGGGTGGGAACGGGATGCCAGCCATGAGGACATCAGTAATTCCAGTTGTAATTGGAGCCCTCGGTTTGACTGGAAAAGGTTCCGATAGACTCACTGAAGAGATTCCTGGTAGCCCATGCCTTAGAGAAATACAAAAAACGTACTCACAAGTTCAGCTCACACATTACGAAGTTTTATCCATGTAAAATGTGTGTGATCTTAGGTATTTTTATACAAAAAATGATCAGTAGATGAGCTTGTCGGAGTTAGCTCCTCCTCTGTTCTTTAATCTTTCAACAGGGGTCTCTCTCTCTCTCCCCTGGCTATAAATACTGGCTGACCCTTCTCTCTCTCTCTCTTTTTCGACTTAGGCCTTGGGCCGCTACCTCGTGCGAAGGTGAGGTAAAATCTCTCTCTTTTTCACTTAGGCCAATATGTGACCTCTCTCAGATACAGCGTTTCCCAAATTCTGGGAACACGCTAAGAACAATACACGTACGTACGAACACTTACAAAATACACACATAATTTCTCCATACAAACTCTATGTAACAGTCCATGTCTTTGTTTAACTTGTTTTGTTATTAATATATATTTGTTTACCCATGTATATCGGTCTTGTTTGTTTTCTTTGTCTTCTTTGGACTTAATTAAAGTCCGACATTCTCATGTAGCTGGACCCGCCAGCAGGAAAGTTTAACCTTCTGATATCTCTTCACATCTTCACCCCCACGGTCCGCTACAAGGTCATGAAGTCATTTCTGACATTTGGACCCTGGTTGGGACCCGGAAGGAAATGTGTATACAACACAAGGAAATATTAATGATAATATTAATAATAATAATAATAATAATAATAATAATAATAATAATGATAAACAGTTTATGCATATACTTCAATTTAAAAAATATATTTCCCGATGACTTAAATGAAACAAAACAAAATATATTTGCAAAAATGCGTCAGTATTTGTTTCCCACCCACAAAATATGGTAGAAAAGTTTTTTATCGATTAAAAAATTGTGTGGAAAAATGTAGTAAAAAAAGAGAAAAGAAAACCACTCAACAAGTTCGCAAAGCTGGTATAAGGACGCTCATTGAAAGAAGGTATACGCAAAATGTTCCTCCAAATCACCACACCTGACGCATTCTGATGAAATTATCATACTCATTGAGAACGAACTTTGCTGACGGATCACCAACTAGGTGAAAGAAAGCTGTCTCGCCGTTATTAAAACATTTCAACTCGGGCTCCCAAGTCTAAGAAACGATATTCACTCCTCGTCAAACCGAACATTTTGACCAAATCGCCTCGTACAGTCCTTCTTACTAATACTTCATGTCTTCTTCGACAACGGCCGAGTTTCAGTGAGTCCAGTTTTCATTTGAGCGAAGTCTCTCAGTGCGATAGAAGGCACACTCATTTCGAAGCAAACGACAGGCCTCCCTCTTAGTCTTATGAGTGCTTTGTTTGCATTTTTTCTATAATCTTCTATTATCGTCATGTCTATATATCTGATCCAGGAAATGTCACCGTAAAGTATCCCGAATGAATTCGATATTCGGTATCCAGAGACCGCCCTTCGACAGATGACGACAACAGATCTCGTAACGCACCATGGGGGCTCTGTGACTCCCAAACGAATTTAAACCAAATTGCCTCTAGCTTAAAAATAATATAGAGTGAATACCAGTAAGAGAAAAAAAAACTATTCTTTATTAATGTACAGAAATTCAGCAAACAACAAAAATGCTTAATTCTCTTCATTACAATGAAACACAATTCTAAAGGGCGAAGAAGTATTAATAATAGTAAAGAATGAATTGGGGTGGGTGACGTGTGAAACGTACATTTTTGCCCTGTCCTCCAGGGAAAGGTTCATTAGAGCCTACAGCGGCCTCGATCTTTTCCAATACTCATGATCAATTTTTCTTCAGCTGGAGGTCGGGACCGAGCCGATTTTTTTTTCACGGCTCATTCATCAAACTAAAGGGGACGAGGAGAAAACAACCTCTTCACGCAACGCGGTTTTATCGCGACTGATTTGTCGACCTCTTCAATCTCAACATTGCTCTTTACAAACGTGGAGATGTTGGCATAGACAGGATACCTGGACAAGATGTCAGCGCCAGGTAGTGTGATTCCATGCAGATGCAGGAAATGAATCGGTCTAAACTTGCACCAGAACATTTACAGCGCAAGGACGTGTAGTGGACCGTGCGTGGTGTGAAAGTGAGGATGATGAGGAGATATGAGGAATGTTGGACCTTAATGGAGTCCAAAGAAGATAAAGAAACAAACAAGACCGATATACATGTATGCAAACAAATATATATTAATAACAAATTACAATGACATGAAGGGTTACAGAGTGTTGTATGGAGAAGTTATGGTGAGTGTGTTGAGTGTCCGTACGAACGCGTATATTGTTTTTAGCGTGTTCCCAGAATATGGGAAACGCTGTATGTGTGAGAGGTCACATATTGGAATTTTTACCTCGCCTCACGCGCGAGGTTGCTGCTAGAAGGCCTGAGTCGAGAAGCTGGCCTCACGTGTGCGTAAGCCGTAAAAAGAGGAAGCGGCGAAAGATCAGCCAGTATTTATACTCGTGCGAGAGAGAGACCACTGTTGAAGGGTTAAGGAAATGAGGAGGAGCTAACTGCGACAGACGTACACCATAGGCAAAAGCGGAGAACTTTGACGAATAGATCTGGACAACATCTTAACTCATTCACTTCCATCACAGCTTCAGAGGTCGAAGATGAGAGACGTACCTAGAAGCTTGTAGCGGGCTCCTAAACGATGAAGGTTTCCAAATGTGTTGTGGACCTGCAATGTTGCGGGTCCCGCTACAGTTATTTTAATTTTGTCTAGGAAAGGTGTGGAAAGGATCATGTCATTATGCTGGAGGTCGCTATCCAATGTATATTTGACGTAAAATAGCACATGGTATAAAAAACAAAACAGAACGTAGGGTTAAAAACATAACAATTGAATTTATTAAGTATTTGATGTACATGCATGTGAACTGAAAGGTTTAGACAGAGTTGTGTCTCTTAGACCAGGTAATAGTTGTACCTAAGCTCATAACGAATAAGTTGATTATTAAATAGTAAAAGAATGAGTACGTGTTGAATGTTTGGAATTGTGTATTGTGCAAGTTGGATAAAGTTCAGAATTATACTTGCATGAATTGATGTACAGTTCTTTCACGTCTGACTGCATTAGTCAAGACAGGAGTTCTTTTAGAGTCACATTTTGGCAGCCGAGTTGAGATGCACGAGTGAGAACCAAGAGGGAGCGTGACGAAAGAGAGAAGGCGAGAATCACTCGTGTTTGGTTTTATAGTATGTTGTCTCACGTGACAGACTCCGACTGAATTGGCGCTAAAATAGATCTGTCGCGTGGGAGTGATTTGATTGGTTGAAACTGACCAATCAGCAAGCTAGATTGAAGGTGATTAACCAATGAATGCTTGTTAATTATTTTGTAAGATGGTGGTGGTGAAAATTACAACAGGAAGAGTGCATTTCCCAGCGGAGGGTAAACTAGCTGTTGTGGAAGATTCCACAAGCTAAAAGTATAGCATAAAGCCAGCTGCGGACAAGACAGTCTTCAAAACACAATAGTTAATCTTGTCGAAAGCTGTGGACTGAATTGAATTGATCAGTGCGGTCTGATCGTAATTTTTTATGCGTATCAAAGGTGGATTATATTACTTAGTTTATGGAATTTAAATGTTGTTTGTTGGTGTATTGTGGGTGTGTGCCTGCTCACATGTGAACAATTAAGAAGAAGCATACAAAAACTTTGGTTTCTATTACGGACCATTTATTCATTTTATGGAGGAATAAAGTGTCGTGGTTGACACTTGAGTGTGAACATAGATCACCAGTGAGCAAACACAGGCTATCCCATGATTGAATTAAGTAGACCACCTGAACATAGAGGAAATTAGATAGGCGTCTAACTGATCGCTATTCTAGTCTATCCTCTATACTATTCGGATCTCCATTTCTACCCTATCCTCTATTACTATACGGACCGCTATTCTCTACTCTATTCACTATACTATTTCTCTATTTGGATCACTATACGGTGATTACTATTCGAGCTAGTATTATCGAGCAAGTACCATTAGCGAGCATTACGAAAGTGACAACGACTATTCGTTGGCATCACAAAATGACTGTAGGGAAACGAACTTCTCAATGATTCTTGGATATGTCTGATTTCTTTTTGGTCCAGAAATTAGGGTAAGCAAGGATAAGCATCGTTAGAATGTTCGAGCTAAAGTCAGCCTTGCGCAGAGTTGGAACGACTAAGAAAAATTTGTACTTACTACTTTGTTGAAGAATTAAAGCATGGTTACAATGGTCGAGCTCAAGTCACCTTTGCGCTGAGTTGGAACGACCAAAGAAAAGGTTGATTTACTTCATAGGTGGAGATTTTGGAAGACAGGTGCGAACGCTATGCGCTGGAAAGTAGAAAGAATTCAGTCGTCAGTCAACCGGGGAAAAGAGACGTTCCCAGCGGGGACGTAATGATCCGCTCTGATACATCTTGGAGCAAGGGAGAGAAAGAGAAAGTAAATGTTTGTCTTTTTATAGACTTAAACAGCGCCACCTAATAGTCGTTTGATCCCCACAGCATTATCCTTCTTGGCATTATTCAGCGCTTCCCGAATGTCATCCCCTGTTATGGGATCCCCGCGTGTAGCTGCTTCAGTCACTTTGAAGTGAGAACAATCAGCTAAATAGGAATTGAACCAAGAACTCAGGCCGATCTCTCTGGTAAAAAAAAAATCTGGTAGTGGTTAATACATTCTTCAGAAATAACCTCGCTTATAGTTAAATGTCTTTCACCCGGCAATATGCGACACTAGCGATATAACGATCTGTAGCAATCCAGAGATTTTCTGCGTACAATTCTGCGGTCATATTCGCTGCCTCGGCTGACAGTCTTTTTAATCTAACTATAACTTCCAGAGCTTGGTCATTCTGGCTAACCAAGTACGCTATCTCTGTCTGAAATATTGCTGTTGGGTTGGCCAAAAGGTTCGTTCGGTTATTAAGTATATTTTCTACTTAATAAAGCGAACGAGCTTTTACGCCGATCCAATAATTTGTCTGTGTTTCCAATTTTACAGCTATATCTACTCTAAAGCCAAATACCCTTTGTGTCGCTAATCTACCTAGTTTGAGTCGGCGACAAAATGATAATGGTAATATTAGCCGTTTCCTTATACAGAAATATTCGGCATTCATTGACCTAGCAGCTACGGTTGATTGGAATTTATAAAATCTTTCCTTCTTGATCTATCTCGAACTGATACAACCGCTGCAGCTTCTGCCTTGGCATGCGAGCATGGAGTTTCTCTCTCGAATCTGTTTGTATAGGCAAATCTGCACCCCCACCAAAGACTGCGATCCAGCTGCCTGGAACTTCTTCCCACCTTTTTTTATCACTTATAACTTTCCCTCCGACTTTAACCATATACATCTTTTGCAATACATTTACATTTTCTAATCATTGTATAAATTTGGCTTTTATTTATTATCTCTATGTGTAAATTGTGTTTTTCTTCTGCAAAATAATGAATGTTTTCTTTAGCTTGTATTAAGTTGTATATTGTAATATTCTACATTTTCAGTTTTTCTCCTTGTAAGGGCGCCGACGGTCAGCTTGCCCGTGGTGTCAGCAACACTAGTGCCGGCCTGATCAGAAGTGTTTGTTTGAGGATGATCAAATAGATCTATCTGAAATATGATTGCTTTGGTTTGAAGATCTTTTTCGTCTTTGGTTGAAGGTAAAATACATCCCAGATAGTTTTTAAGTCTATTCGACTCGGCATGAGACTCGATAGTAAATTTATCACATTTTTAATACTAATATCCACCCAATAGAACGCCCCCCCCCCAAAAAAAAACTCACTCAAAGTAGCGGGTTACTGTGTGGCGTTGTATGGGCATAAAAAGCAAGAAGTGAAGTTCATGGGGTTAGACAGGGAAGATAATGGTCAACACCAGACTCGAAGAGGTCAAGATTGTGGCGATTAGAAAAAACACTCAACTGGGTGCCTGTTCCACAAAGTAGCGTTTTTTTAGGGGTGGGGTGGGGGAGAAGCTGTCCGAGTGGAACTTCTTACCAATGGAATAAGAAAGGAATGATTGTGATTCATTCTTGTATATGTAGTATGGTGGGTCCCACTTGCAAAGCTCAGGGCTGGTGGGACCAAGGAATTTAGCTCATTAAAACACTTGCCACAGAAATAGTGACAGAATAGTGAGGCTCGCGATGTTAGTGGGAAAGTGGTTGTAGGGTGGAAAATAATTCATCACCCACTAGGCCGTGTAGACGCTCTTGAATTCCATCAAGACAGGCAAGTGAAGACTGGGCAGTTCCATTCTAGGTGTGACAGCAATACCCAATTTTGGGGTTTGATCTGACTCTTGGAAAGATTTAGGTTCGTATTCATTTTTTACATTCTGCTGATATTTCTTTCTTAACATTTTTCTCATCCGTCTTCTTGCTAATTGTTTTTCTTTTTACGTTGCTATCAGTGATTTTTTCTTCCGAATCTCCCCCCTTTTCAGGGTTCAGAATATAGATTTACTGCCTTGTCGGAATCACAAACGACAATTTTCTTTACAAAATATATATTTTTTAAAATCCTATAAAAAGGTGTACAGAAAAGAAAAACAAAAGCAAAGCAACAAACAAAAACACGCAAATGTATCAGCCCGGAATAGTATTTGTAAAATGTCTTTACTACTCCTCTAGATTTTCAGAAAAAGGGAAACATCGGTTACAATCAACAAAGAAAATAGAATTGAGTTACCTCGAAAATTATCAAACAAACTGAAAAGAGAAATTAGTGCATGAAATTTGGCGAGCGATTTTTTTTTAAATCAGTCATTGTTAAAATCAGTCATGGAATCGCGTTATAAGACGAGCCACACCACTAAAATAATCAAGGCAATTTTTCGTTGGAGGTATCACAGCCGTCATTAAAGGAGACTATTCGCATAAGTATCTGCCTTAGAAATTGAGAAATGTTGATTTTTTTTTTTCTTTGGAGAAAATATTTTTCTATAATTAAAAAACAAACATTCACTGCTTTGAGTGATTTGTTTGTAATTTGTTCATTTGAGTGCAGGAAAAATAATTTTTTAAATGATAAAATACGTTTTCTCTCCAGAGTAAAAAAAAAATTGTGAACGTTTCTTGTTTTTAAAGCAAAAAATATTTAGTTTACCCATATGATCTTCCTTAGTGAAAATTGCTAGTGGTTTATGCTGAAAAACCTTCAACGAAAGGAAAAAAATCAAGAAACATTACATTAATAATTGTTATACATGAAGTTATGCTTGAGAAATAGTGAGTGAACAAGTGAGAATGAAACAAAACAAAATTGTATGAAATGTTATTCAGTGGTGATATACCGCAAGACCAAAGTAAAGCCATTTTACATAGAAACTGTGGAGTACAGCATACCCGTATTAAAATGAGAATTTAATGCGGGATACACTGTCCACAAAACACACGCAAATTTCAAGAAAAGACAACACGATAAGGAATGTTCGTAGAAAAATAGAGTATAATATATTTAATAACATTCATACAGAATAAACAAATTTGTATATTAATGTCTCCTGTTTGCATAAAAGATAAATGCTTTTTAGGTCATTTAAGTAAATGTGATTTGAATAAAAAATTATGTGTTCACTGTCTTTCAACGATGATAATAATGTCTGTTTGTTGTTTTTGTTGTATCCGCCGAGTTTGGTGAAAAAGGAAAAAAGGGGCGATCAATTTAAGTTGAAAAAGAGAGTGTAAATGAGAAATAAAAGATAAGAGGAAAATGTACTTATCGAGTGGAATTGTTTTTGGAGTCACTTGTAAATTTGTTGTTGTTGTTGTTGTTCTGCTTTCCTCCCTCACTTTCTGCTCTTAGTGCCGGGTTGAGTCAGTGATAGACTTTGACTGTCAATCCTATGTCCTCTTTGATATCTGCGCCCTTCTGACTGATTGATTTGAGTCTCTCTATTTATGGCTGACTTCCTTTTCACACTGACTCGTTACTTTTTTCTCAGTTTAGGAAATCGCCTCCTTTCATTGGTCAGAAAATTAATTTCACACCTTATTGCAAAAAAATGTTTTTAATCGTTTTGATCCGATTTTGCGGGTGTGCAAATCTACTTTGTGTTTTCAGTATTTTGTTGGAATGTTATAGGATTTGTATCCTATAAAACTACCTAAAAAGCTAGGTGCAAAGCAAATGCGAGCTCCATCAGACAGCTTAATGAGCTACATAACGAAAATTGTCCGAGTTCTGATGAATAGAGCAGAGGATAAGACTGAAAATAGGACAAGAATGGTACGTTTCTATTAAACTCACTAAAGAAAGACACTAGAACAAGGAATGCAATATTTGTTATCAAAATAAGTTAATATGTGGAGTGAAGATAGAAATAAACACCAAGATCGTCAATCATCAAATTAAAAAAGAAAAAGGTTTCTGAATCGGAGGATTCGTGCATCCTTCCGACTAATAAATTATTCCTCTGAAATTAAATATTCAACATTTTTCAAGCAACAGGTCATGTTCCCACTGACAATAAAAAATTGCTTCATGATCCCTTTGAAGAGTATTTAAGTAAAGTCTCTAGACGGACAAAACCAGTAAGGAGATAGAGACAGTTACACGCGACATCAGTTCACGACGGCGGCATAAAAGAGATTCCCTTACTCATTCACCCATCTTCCTTGCCACGCTACGTGATATTTACACTTTCCCCCTCACTTTCTCCTTTACCTCTTTTTATCTAACACATACACACGAAGAGATCACATTTCTTTCCATCTTAACAAACAACTACAAATAAGGAACTTTAACACTCATACATGCTGAGAAAAATTTAGTTTTAAAAACATGAAAATAAAAATATGAAATATTTTTATATTTAAAAACTTTTTTTGCCTTTTCTTTGTTATGGGTTGATTCAAATCCACAACAAATATCTGAAGGAGCAATACAAAAGTAGAAGCATGTATATACCTATGATAGAATTACTTCGAAGTAGGTACGTTCCTACCCCCCACCCCCAATATGATAAAGTGATACCTAAGGTATAAAATGCCTTTTAAAAAAAGAAAAAGAAACTTTCTTGAACCTTTTATTTTAGTTTTTAATTCCAATCTAATAGATTAAATGTAATGTTTACAATAAGAAAAATACTTTGCTACATTTCAAACTGAATTAAAATGATTGGAATGATTTTTTTTTTTAAATCATTAAAATCGGCCATATTGACAAATCTGTCAACACAACAAAATCTCTTAATTAAAAAATCATTGCAGAAATAAAACATACTTTTCTGGAACTTTATTTGAAAAAGAGTAACTGATTTAAAGTTTAACTAATCTGAATTAAAACAAATATAACTTACTTTCAGTTTAAGATATTGCAGAAAAGTATTTTTTTAAAGGTGCTGGCTATTTTTATGAGGTGTTGACACATTTATTGATCACCTGCCAATTTTGAGATTTTGGTAAGGGTGAAATAATTTTTTAACTACCCAGTAATTTTAAAAATTTTAAATATTTTAATATTTTATTGAATTTTAGGTACTCAGGGTGCTTGTTGAGGAAATGTTAGAAAATTACCAATAAATTTGTTAAAATTTTAGAGTTACCACTCTTATTTTGTGATAATGTTGTGTATGGACGTCCTTATTTACAAAAATCAACACATTTATGCTGTAGTGATAGAAAAATAAAAAGTTCATTATTTCAAAAATAAAAAAATAGAAAGCTAAAAGTTGGCAAACCATTTTGGTTTTCTATAATGAGTCATTTCTGTGAACCAATTAAAATCAAGAAACAATGGGGGAAATGATTTCCTTTATCTAAAGAAAAAATGTAAACAGATAGTGATAAGCAAGCAAAAGGACCAGCCATTGAAAGAATTTCATCCGCTGTCCTATTCCCTAAAGCTTCAGACATCTAAAAATCCCACAGAGAGATTTGAAAGGATTACTACTGTCAAGAAATACTAACATAAATACATATACATTTTACAAAGATTCTCCTGTTTCTTTCTCTATTATATGCTAAAGGAACTTTCAATACTAGAATTTTCTGATAGAAACTTATAAACTCTTTGAATATTGTATATTTTATTTTAAGAGATGTAAATTTTTATCAGTACATGCAATATATATCTTTGTGTTAAATATCTTTGCATGCATTTTTTAAAGGCCATAAATTGGTGTTTATTTGGATTAAGGATGTTATCTGAAGATGACCACCTGTAAACAAGTAAACTACTTGGTGACTTTCGCAATACAGACCTCCACAATACACACACACACACACACAAAAAAAAATTCAAAATTCTTTTTAAAATACTGGAGGTTGCTGAATTGTAATAAGCTTTTTCATTTATGATTAGTAAATATAGTTTTTACTTGATAACAATATCACCTAACCACTACAAATTAATACAGAATTTTTAAAAATTTTAAACTTTATAAATTATTCTAATTAAAATTTAAAAAAAAATGAACACAATTCTTGTAAAACTTCATTAATCATCAAAATGTTTTCCTTAAGACAATAGTGTTCATAATATATGTAATTCATAAAGTAATTAAAAGCTTTTCTAATTAAATTATATCTCAATTTTATTGCACTTTTATGTGCTGATTTTCAATAACTGGAGGTCCTGTTTGACAAAAAAAAAAAGAAAAAAGAAAAAAAGAATGATGATTTAAATTCTCCAAGTGCTTATCCTTATAACTAATATAAACATTAAGTGCTACAAAAATGAATTTCTCAAAATTTCATAAAGTTAAATAAGTGATGGGTGACAGATGTAAAAAAAAACATTTTGAAATTAATTTATTTTGAATAAGTCCTGAAAGTTTCATTAAAATCTGACAATTATTTGATTTTTGCAAGAATGTCCAAATCAATGTGTTTCTCACTGCACAAAGATGTTCAAATTTTTCATACTAATTTATTGTCATCTGTTCATACAAGAAAAACAAAATTTTTAACCAAAATTTCAAAGGTTCTAAAATGGATTAAGAAATATAATTTAATAATCAAAAAATCTTTTGATCTTTCCTCTTAATAACAGTATAAAGATTTTTACACTAAAACTTTGTTTTTGGCATTTTTTTTATCATGTAGGAGGCATGGTGGAGTAATGGATAGCGCTTTGGATTGAGGAATCGGAGAGCTGAGTTCAAATTCCATTCGAATCCATTACATTCACTTACATACTATAATACCATTGGGAAAGGTATGAATCCTCTTCTTCTCCCCCCCAGCTATGGGTAAATAGCAGGACAGACCGGGTTCTATAGCCTTGGATGGCAACTAGTCTACCGCAGAAAGAAATGGCAACCTACTGCGGGAAAAAAATCTGCCTTGTCAGTCATGTATCAAAAGGTACATGATCGCTAAGTGTGTATTACACATGGCACATAACTGACTCACTGACAAACTGATTGATCAAACAAAAAATAGGTTTCATGCTCCTTACTGTCATTGGGCACATAAACTGTAATGAAATGGAACACTTCCTCCTTTATGGTAACATCCATGCCTGCCAGATCTGCAAAAACAAGTGAACAGGTCATGCTCAAGGAACAACCTATGACAAAATATGTTGAGAAGAGGTGAAATAATCTCATAGTTGCTTATATTAATAATGTGGGTCTCTTGAATACACATAGATCCATGCCAAGGTGCTTGATGTCATGAGTGTATCAAGACCTTTTTGACTCTAACCTCAGCTACCCAGATATTCAAAGTTGCTAGGCTTATGATCATATGTTGAAAAATTCAATTCCTGTACAATCACCAGAGTTAAGCAATGTTGAACCTAGTTGGTACCTAAATGGGTGACCGCTTGGGAATATCACGTGCTGTAAGCTTGGACTTGCGGGTAATGGATAATAGCTTGGAACTGTTAATCAGAGAACCAACCACCAATTGGGTTTGTTATATTCACTGAAATGAAAATACCCTTGGGAAGGGTATGAATTCACTTCTTCTCCCCCTCCCAGCTATGGGTAAATAGCAGAACAAATCGGGTTCTATAGCCTTGGATGGCAACTGGTCTACCGCACAAAGAAATGGCAATCTACTGTGGGAAAAAAATCTGCCTCATCAGTCATGTATCAAAAGATACATGATCGCCTAAGCGTGTATCACACATGGCACATAACTAACTGACTGCTCATCTTTTAGTGAATCTTTGGTGTACCAACTTCAGACATTAATATAGTGGATACTCATATTTGAAATAGATGCTCCATTTTAATTTTAATTTTAAAGATTGTAAATTACATCTATTGGTCTGCACATTTGAGAAATCTTAATAAAGAAAATATGCTCTCTGGCAGGGATTAAACCTGCATTGCTCTTTATAGGAGAAACCACTGTTTGATCTGGCGTGCTTTACTGTACAGCTACAAAGAGCATCACTGTTCAGCAAAGGTGCCTGAAAAAGACAGGAGAGAATAGCAGCTGGAACATTTTGATTATATTATTTATAAGTCTACCATTCGTTCTATGTATTAAATATTGCTGTTACATCTAGTCTGGTGCTTCTGCTATGTATTTAGAGATTCTAGATAAAATCCAAAGAAGAATCTGCAATGTTATTGATCATGACCTGATATCTTGGCTTCAGTCATTTTCTCACCACAGTAATGTAGTTTTCTTGAGCCTTTTCTATAAATATTTTCATGCACAGTATTATATTGATGGCAAGATCTGATAATTTTACAGTTGAAATGGCTAGATATAACCATAAGTTCTATGCTAACAGTTTTTTATTTTGCATTTCTTGCTTGTGGAACTCTCTTTTGGCCCCTTGATTTCCAGTCAACTTTGATCTTCAAAAAGTTAAATGTAATGTCAGTTGTTATCTTTTATCTTTTTAATTCCTGTTTTTTTTTGTTTTTGTTTTTATTGTTTTCTCTCCTTAATAATGTTTTTCTTTTTCTCATATTTTTTCACACTCAGTAACCCCCTTGTGTCTTAGTGTCTTTATTGCTTTGCTTGGAGTGAAATGATTAAAAAACAAAACAAAACAAACTACAAAGAGGACACTAGTCCAAGCAAATCAATTTCTAAAAGACATTAGTCTGAATAATTCATAGATAAATATAATTAATTTTATATCTTGTCATGTGAGTTTAGGCCATAACACAGATGATTAATTATTGAGAAGGTACATTGTAGCAACAGCAGCTGACAGGCGCCTTTAAAAACTGATGCTTTCAAAAAGAATCTCTCTCTTCATTTTTCCTTCACATATGCTCAGGGACAGAGCTCTAATGGGAAGCACTCCTCTCCAGCTGGTCAGTAAGTAGTACTTGGGGTGGCATAGCACATAGGAGAAGATTTTCAGCAAATGTTAATATATTTTTCCCAAAATGGATCATCATAGGCAGAAAACAATGCTCTAGCATAGAAAGTCTTAGTTATGTCATGAAAAATGTTTTTCAAAAAGGTTACTTTTGATTGCACTGTAAAAGCTGATATATTAGTATAGTGATTTACTAAGCATAGCTTAGATGAGACACAAGGCCGAAAGTATGTCATGCCCAGTGAGGATCAAGCTTACTAGTCAGTTGTAATTGATCAGACAAGGAGACATGCTTTCTAACCATTACATCATGTCAAAGTGACCAGATTAAATATAGTGATTTATTAAGCATATCTTAGATGTGGCACAAGGCCGAAAGTATGGAGTACCCAGTTAAGATTGTACTCACTATTCAGTTTGAATTGATCTAGTGAGACAAGTTTGCTAACCATTTGTCATATATGACATAAATGAATGGAATTGTCCATTTATGTAAATAAGTAGAGTTAAGCAGAGTTAGCATTAGGTCAATTGCTAAGTGTGCCTTTGTGTAGTAAACCTTCTATTTCATTACTTACCTATGAGTTTGTCCGTACTGGGTATGACGATAAACTACATCCGCGTCCTGGGTATGACGATAAACTACATCCGCGTCCTGGGTATGACGATAAACTACGTCCAACCAAAAGGCTGTCGATCCGATCAATCAGCTGGTCATGTCATACCCCATCACATTTAACCCATCCCAAAACAACTACAACTTACAATTAACTTTCCCTCCCAAACCCTACACTAAATATACTAACACCTTACCCCTAAAATGTGATGGGAAACGATGATGTTGCCAGCTATACGTTTTTGAAACGATGATGTTGCCAGCTATACGTTTTTGAAACGATGATGTTGCCAGCTATACGTTTTTGAAACAATGATGTTGCCAGCTATACGTTTTTGATATATCTAGTAAATACTGGATCTGGCATTAAATAACCCATAGTGGTTGATATGCCATAAAACCCCAAACAAACAAACAAACAAAAATGAGTTTGTCTCATTTATTTCTCTCTGTTATCTCGAAAACACAAGATCACAACACCATTACACCACATCGAAGTGCTCAGATTAAATAAATATAGTAATTTACTAAGCATAGCTTAGATATGACACAAGGCTGAAAGTATGAAGCACCTAGTGAGGACTGAACTCACTACTTAGTTTATAATTGATTTAGTGAGACCAGCTTCATAACCATTACACCATGCCAAAGGCCCAAAGTAGTTATATTAGTATACATTTTTTCAATTTTCAAATTGGCATGCTTTTTATTGGTTTTAACACTGTACAGTAGAAAACACCATTTTTCTAACAGTTTTTTCAATGTATGTTTTTTTTATTATAAGAATCTAAAAATACAATCAAAACTAACTTTTGGTCGGCAGTTTTTCTTATGATGCTGAACTTATTATCTTGTTTTTGTCATATGGCGATCAAGGCTACAACCACATGTTTTTTCATTTTTTTTTTGCAAATAAGTGGTACCTAGAGTCTTAGGCAGGAATTAAAAACAAACATTTTATGGGAAAAAATGATTGAAAATATAACACATAAACAAAGCATTTAAAAGATTTTTTATTGCCTAACTTGGCTATTATAAAATTGGTGCTTGTGACCCTGAGGCCATGAAATGGTTAAATGTTATGTATGAGCTGGAGGAGCCCGGAAAGGGTTAAGCCTAATATGAAATATAAGCTGAAATATATATATATATATGTATATATATATATATATATATATATATATATATATATATATATATATATATATATATATGTATGTATATATATATGTATGTATATATATATGTATGTATATATATATGTATATATATATATGGAGAGAGAGAGAGAGAGAGAGAGAGAGAGAGAGAGAGAGAGAGAGAGAGAGAGAGAGAGAGAGCATGGAGACATTTTCCTTGGTGATATGGAAGTGGGAAAAGGGCCATCTGGCTTTCTTCTCCCCTATGAAAAGGATGATGCACACAAAAATTTATTTTTCTCTCTATCAAAAATCAGGCATGTGAGTGAAATGGGTGAAATGAATTGAAAAATTGAAGAATTGTGAATTTAAGAAAACAAATATCGTTAATGAGGAGAGGGATAGGTTTGAGTTGTATTTTCGCAAAAGAAAACAAATTGTAAAATTTAAGTGAGAACAAACTCTTCTTAAGGGTCAAATGTATGATAAGGTGGAAGTTACGAAAACAAGTCCTGTCATCTGTGGGCAAGAAAAGTGATCGGGTTTATATTTTTTGCTGGGCAGAGATAATTCTAGGGAAATAGAAAAGAATCAGAGAATTAAAATTAAGGACTAGAATAAAACTCCACCCTTTTGTCCACATGCTTTAAAAATTAGATTTGTCACAAAGACAGTTATGCCTGCCCTGGGAAGTAGACTCAGGTTGAATGCTGAGAGGGAAGGAGGAAGACAAAGAATTTAGCACCACCTGTATGGAGTGATGATATGAGATGTAAAGTGAAGCAAGTTGGAGTTGAATGGAGGAGTGATGACTGTGACTACTCCCAAGGAAGGTGGATAATTCTTCAAATTTGGAAAGTTGATTAAGAGTGTAGAAATAGGGAACAAAGAGCCCTTGTTGGAATTAATGTGAAAATTGGGGAATCACCGAATCCCCAGTACCTGCCATCCCCATGCTGGTGCATATAAACAGATAGTTTTGAAAGCTCAAGGACTTGTGTGGCAAATTTCCACATCAAATCCCTCTGGAATCCATGTCAACTGCCACCAGATCTTCTGACTCTGAAGAACTTTGAACCCATCTTCTTCAGAATTTTAGATGAGGCCTAGAGTTTCTACAGAGATTGGTGTGGGATGGGTTAATTTTTGTTGTACCAAGAACTATATAAAACCAATTAAAGATTAACCCAATGAATCCTTCATTTTATTTTTTGTTGTGAAGATATTTATTTCTTCCCTTAATATAGCTCCTGCTATGACTCAAAACAGAACTTCAATTACTACGACATTCAATCTTCTCCTGCTCTGAGATCAAGAACACAATGTGGGCAGACTTGGTGTGGATCAAAGCAACCAGTGACCAACAAGCATCAGTATTGTCCAGTGCAGAGTTAGCCCTGTGGTTAAAACGTTGTCTTAATACCCTCATCATGTGTAGGCAGTGATACAGAGTCATTGTCAGACTTTCTAATTGACCTTTGTCAGTTAACATGTTAAAAACCATTTAGAGTCATGTAAGCCATTTGTGACCTAATAAAACTTTCAGCGGATCAAATATTAGTTAAAATTTCAAATAAGAATTCAGGTCACAACTGTGTCAGGTTACAGACTTATTGATCAACTCTTGTATTTACATATGTTCAAATGATTCTGTGCTAAAATGTTATGATTATTGCTTAAGATTTTTTCTCTCTGCTATTTCTATATGCATGGTTGGTGCATACTACACCTGAACCCTCAGGCCAGGGGTGGCCCAAACCTGATTGGGGGCCCTGGGTAATGTTTTTTGTGACCCTCACTATCTTATCAAAATTTGCTCTTTTCTACCTACATTTATATACGATAGAAATTAAACTAAGCACAACTGACTATGAAAGGATCACAAAATATTTACAGATTTTGACGTCATTCTGGAGTCTTTTTTTCATCTAAATCCATGAATTTTATTTCACTTATGCCAAGTCGCAAAAAAACACTATATAAAATTCACTATTTTTTATCTATAATGTTGAATGTATTAAAATTATTCAACTTTTTAACAAGAAAAATCTCAAGTTGATGTTAAAAGTTACCACAAAACATTATTGATTTATTTAAGATGGAATCATCTTGTATGACATGTCTCTAATTTGTATTTAGATAGATTGTATTTATTTTCAATTTTGCTAATTGAATTGTTCACCTATATGACATATGATCCATTATTGTACATAATTAGGTTACAATAAAATTTGTATTTTATATGAATACTAACTTATGAAAATTGAGATGTAGTAGAGTGCCCTCCATCTCATATCATAGATTGGAGGAGGGCTGACCTGTATCATAGATTTGGGGGTGAGGTGAGGACACATGACCCTTGCACATGCCCTGTCTGTATAAAGTGCTACTGAAAGCACTAGGAAAATGGAGCAGCATGCAGAAAGCAAATGTATAGATTTTTACTGTTATCCTTTTATGATCTAATGTGAACAATCTCAAGGGAACAACTTCTAAGGAGACAATAGAAACTTAGTGTCAGTGTAAAATTTCTTTCACACATGGCTTGTACCATATACCAGGTGGTGGGGAATGAGCTGCTGCAACACCTGGTGGGCTAATGTGTCTACAGGTCAGTACCATTTGGCACCTAGTCAGCAGGCTTATAATCTGACTGGATGTGCAGGTGGTATAGTGGATAACCAATTCCCTTATTCAACTGGAGAATGAAGTTCTGAAAAAAGAAAATCTATTACCCTTTCTCATAGACCCACTTGTCACATGTCTGACCAAAGCATAATAGGCTAACACATGATACAGAAATACAACATTTACGATAACATAAGACAACTCCTTGTTGATAATATAATAATACTTACTAAAACAAATTTGCAAAAAAGATTACAAATTTTAGCAGTCATTCATATTAAATTAAAACCACCAATTATTAAAAAAATCCCTTATAATTCAGGAACATGCAATTTAAAATGTATTCTAATTTTCAGAATCAATATAACACCATATTCATGTGGCATCACAAACATTTAAATTAAAAAATAACTTCACATTCACATGATACATCCTGAAATTAAAAATGATTTGATTCATTTTTTATGGCTTATCAACCTGTTGCAGGTTATTTAAAGCCAGAAAATATTTTAGACTGTAAGAATTTTTTAAAAATAATAATGATTTAGGGATACAAGTCTTATTAATTAACCCATAAATGAGGGAGAAGAGATGGATTCATACCTTTCCCAATGGTATTTGTGTATAAGTGGATATAATGAACCCAACAGGGATTGAAATTCAGCTCCCCAATTAACAATTCTGATTCATTATCTATTACACCACCCGGACATCCAAGCTTACAGCACCTGGTATTCCCAAGTGATTACCTATCTAAGTACTGACCAGGCTCAACATTGCTTAACTTCAGTGATTGTATGGGAACCAGTGTTTCAATGTGATGTGGCCATAAGCCTAAAATGAAAAATAACTAATGCATTATATTTAAATTTGAGGTAAAAAATGTCATCACAAGATTTGAACATTGTCAAGAACTAGCATTCATTTGAATGCTAGTTCTTGACAATGACTGAAACCAGTTGAAAGTTTGAAATAATAAGTAAACTGACATCATCTGTGAACAGTTCCTTCATACTTTCAGTCCTAACAAATGGAAATTAACCTATCAGAAATTATTCCATAATCATTTTTTAAATTGTGAATCACTTTTTGAAAACTTGGCTGTTGCAGATGAAAAGATATATATAATTGTAACAACATAAGATAACTCATTGGTAATACAGTAATATTTAGTAAAAGAAATTACAATGAAATATTACCAATTTTAAAAAGTATTCATATTAAGTTAGAACAATCAATAAGTGAGAAAATGGCAATTTAGAAACACTCAATTTAAAATGCGTCTTTAATTGTCAGAATCCATATAATTCACATGACATCACAAACGTTTAAAGTTAAGAACATTCACATGTCATAAAATACATTAGAAATGCATTATATTTCAATTTGAGGTACAAAGTCATCGCAGGATTTGAACAAAATGTATGTTAATTCTTGACAATGACTGAAACCAGTTGAAAGCTTGAAATAATAAGTAAACTGATATCATCTGTAAACAATTCCTTCTTGAAATTCTCTTGATTAATTGAATAAATTTAATGTATGGAAATTTATCTGTCAGTTGAGTAAAAATATTGTAATATATAATACATATAATTTGTCTGTTTTAATTAAGAAAGCATGTGTAAATGAACATTTGCTGCATGAATACATCCAATTTTAACATAATTCATCTTCTTTTTAAGGTTGGTAAACCAGAGGAAAATAATCTGAGATATTCATAAAATTACATCTTGCTCACAAGTCAAAAGAACACTTGATTGTATTTTGCCTGCTGATAGCGTTTCACATCATTGCTTTTTTTTGCAGTTAACTTTGACCATTATCTGGGAATGTTTGTTCCTTTTATTATTGTTCATTGCTAGGGTCCATTTTATTTTGCACATCATTGAACTAAATGCATGGCTGGTTTATTGATAGAGGAAAGTTAGTTTTCATATCTTTAATCCCCGCTAATATCTATCTATCTATCTATCTATCTATCTATCTCAGGCTGTTCATATCTAGCTTAGCCTATTCATATCTATCTATCTATTGTAGATTGTTGATATCTAGCTCAGCTTGTTAATATCTATCTCAGCCTGTTCACATCTAGCCCAGACTGTTCATATCTATCTATCTATCTATCTATCTATCTCAGCCTGTTCACATCTATCCCAGCCTGTTCATATCTATCTATCTATCTATCTATCTATCTATCTATTTTATTTGATTGATATCTCCCTATGAGTCTAACTTTGATAAGTGTTACAGTTAAGAGCTGAGTTTAGATTTGAAATTTTCACTGTATAATGTTTGTCGATGAGTTATAGAGAAACATCTGGTTAAAAGTGCATTGACAAGGAATGAGATTATGTTGAAATATATTTGTAGTATAAAAGCAATGTTTTTTTCATCATTACATCACAGATTTATTGATGTATTGGTAAATGCATTGATATGTATCTGTTTGCCTTAATACAAAGAAAATATGGCTACAAGCTACATTTTTATGAGTACCTAATTAAGATTCATAATCAATGACTTGCAATAGCAGGATGCTAATCTCTGGCTTCAGGATAAAGTCAGAATATATTCTTATGTATATGGTTAGTGTAACAGTTATTGGCTTGGAAAGAGGAATCGTTGAGTTGAATTCAAATTCCAGATAAGTCTGTTGTATTCACTTTTACACTAATGCCCTTGAGAAAGGAATGAATATCTCTTCTATGGGGATTTTCCCATGTGTAACTAATTAGGTCATTCATCAGGATGTCTCCATATATTAACTCAAAATAATAAAGTCTTGTCCATTGCTCAGTATGAAGGATCTTTTGCATGACACCACTGCAGTTCAATACCAAAAATCTTATCTGTTAGGTAATGCCATTGACTATATCTTACACTTTGCTGATGATGTCTTCATAAACCTAGCATGAAATATAAGTCAGCAAAGCTAATAACCATAGCAGCAAGTTCAGAAAAGAGTCCACTGGGTCTGAAATATCCATGACTCCATGGAACTCTGGGACAACATGCTAAAACTTAAAAACAAATAATATAGTACATGTTTATACAAAACAAAGACACACTCAAACTGGGTTTTTCTTAGTGTTGTAGCATACCTACGGATGATAATGGGTATGCCCCCATTCCCATAAATACAGTAGTGAATACTGTATGTGGTCTAGAGTTGGAGATTCGTCTCCAGCTGTTCTGGTCAAACTCTCTGTCTCTGGACAGAGAGGGTCCCCAGATGAGGCTGTGCGGAACGGCAGAGTCTCATCTCGGGTAACAGCTACTCGACCTCATTTTATATGGGGAATTTTTGGCTGAGCCTACAGGCTTGGATACCCCACATTAAATTCAGCCTTGTACCACATCTGACCACGTGGAGTGGTTGGTAGATATCCTGCAGTTGGAGATTAATCTCCAGTTGTGCTGGTCAAACTCTCTGCCTCTGGGCAGAGAGGATCCCTGGACGAAACTATGTTGAAGGGCAGAGTCTCGTCACGAGAAAACAGCTACTTGACCTCATTTTATATGGGGTCTACGGAGAAATTTTGGCTGAGCCTACAAGCTCGGATACCTCACATTAAATCCGGCCTTGTGCCACATCTGACCATGTGGGGCGGTTGGTAGATATCCTAGAATTGGAGATTCATTGTGGAATTCACTTGACTCACTTCTAGCAGTTGACTACTTCTACATGCCGCTGACGAATCTTATATGCATTGTTCTTGTCCTAAGTATTATTGTTCATTACCAACCTTTTGATTATTCTATTCAGTAACCTTCCCTAGGTTACAACCCTTACTGAAAACTCACTTTCTTTAATTATAATTATGCAAGACAGTATCTACTTCTGAAAGTATTCTACAAATGACACTCATTCTGCAACTCATTCCATTCAACGAATGGGCACTCTCAGTACTTTGTCAAAATATCAACCTCTAAATGGTGCTAAAAAATTGATAACCGGGTGAGCATTTTGTGAATTGAACTGTTAATTTGTATGCAACCACTTTCTCAGATCAACAATTAAAAATAACTTTGAGCGACTGAAACTTTTTATTGACTGGCACTACAGAATCACAAACAAAGAACTGTACCAAATAACAGAAACCACATCACTTGAAGACTTTCAACAACAGCAGTAACTAAAATGTATTCATGTATCTTGAAGAGAAAATAATGACAATCAAGATATTGACATTCCACACGACTTCAAACAAAAAGTTAAACTGGAGGCTCCCATCAATAATGAAAAAGCAATTAAGTTACTGAACTTGAGGAAATTATTTTCCCCCAAAATTGTTTTATGGGATATAGATTTTATAAATTTCAACCGAAAGTATCACAGGCTTTTTTTTTTTTAGCTCAATGTTTCCTAAGTAAACTTCGAATATTACCATTATCCTCTGTAGCATAGACTTAGAAATTTTATGAACATTTTTCACTACCTAGCTCAGGTTTTTAGATGCTCAACAAAACTCAAAAGAATATTTTGTTTTGAGCAAACCCTACACACATCTTTCTTTTCACGTAAATTATTGTAAATAAATATTTTTTCTGTTTCAGTTTCACATTGAGTAAGAGTTCTTTTTTATATTGTGTGAAACTAAAGAATTGTTATTTTTTTGTTTGATTAACAAAAAATTAGATAAAGAAGACATTTTTCATGACAGCATGAGGATGTCGATTCATTCCTTTCCCAAGCATCACAAAGTATTACTAGTGCTAGCTAGTGAATATAAGCAGCTTCGGCTGAAATTTGAACTTGATATCTGCCGATAACCGTTGCTCTCTACTTTGCGCCTCTGCAGTATTATGTATAGCTGTGCTTGTTTGACGTAGTAGTTTGTATATGTTGGTATGTGTTTCACTTTCATAATGTCTGAATTTGTGTTGGACGGAGATAAGATTGCAGAAGACATAATTACCATATCATCTGACAGAAAGATGCTGTAGGGAGTTAAGTCAGTTAACTATAGAAATGTTTTATTTATTGCTGCCTATTTTAGACAAAAAAACAAAAACATGTAGAGAGACAAAGGTGGGAGACATTCACTAAAAGCAGGGACTCATAGAAACGAAAGGTGCATGATTTTTATACGGGATTACTTGCAGTGTCAAATAAAGGACTAACATTCGAAGAAAACAGTAAAAGAAACGTAAAGATAGATAAAGAAAGGAGGAGAGAGTGACGAGGGATAGATAGAGATATATAGAGAGAGAGAGAGAAAGAGAGGCATGCTTATATAAAAAGGTTATGATGAGAGAGAGAAAGATAAAGATTGCAGTAGCAGCTTGAGCAGCCGGCTATCAAACATAGTTTGTCTGCCGGTCTCTGGTGTCATGTAGACGTATTTATTAGCAGGTTCCGTTTTTTTTTAATTTTCTACATAAAGTAGCTAGTATTTTAGTTCTAGAACTAGTGAGTAAAGGGATAATTGGGACTTGGTTTGCTTTTTAACACCAATGTCATGTTAATCAGTTCCTGACAAGTCCCGATTCATTCACATACACTTACTTACTTCTTAACTGAAGAATAACTTAACAGAACTGGATCTCTTGTTAAAAAAAGGTTAAGTCTGTCTGTTGTGTAGCATTTACTTAGAATATCGATACGACTAACCAATAAGTGTATGCTGTTAAATTTAGAGCATAAGTATTAAAGGCAATTTAACAAGAAACAGGAGCAAAAGAAGTAAATAAATAAACAAGCTTCATACGGATAAACAAGAACAGAGACCCTTAAAAAAAAAATTTCATCGACGTATTTTTCTTTCATCTACCATCCACGGAACTGTAACTTTTACATGGAAAAAGAAATAATTCTTTAAAATACCGAATGAAGGAAAAAAAAGTCAAAGAAGGAAAAATAAAATTTACTTTTGAACAACTTTTCTTAGATGACGCTGGAAAACTCTCTTTTTAACCAGAAAGAAAAAAAAATATCATTTCCTTTTCTTTTGCTTGGACTTGGAATAATAATTTGACACTACCAATTACAACGACCAACATTATTAACTTTTTGGTAAAATTTATATATTTTTTAAAAATTTATTTTAATTTGCAACTTGTTTTGAGATTGCTTCAGAACCAAACTTTGCTTTCTTTTCTTTTTCCATTTTTGTGGGCTTTATCCATTCCTGTCGAGTTGTGTTTGCTTGGGTCTCATTGTTGATATAGCGAACCATTCGGATCATTTCTTTTTCACCAAAAGAAATCATTAAATACGGAAGAAAACAGTTAAAATTTGTTTATTGTCACATGTGACAAGAAGAGTAAAATCCATGTCCTGATCGCCATCATGGCTACTAATAAAGTAACCAGACTTTTGGCCTACCTACTTTTCAGGGTTGTTTTGCCCCTATCACTGCTCATAGGTAAGTAAAATCTAACCCTCTTTTTCTACCTTTTTAAAATATTTAAAAAAACAAAACAAAAAAAAAAAACTATTTCTATTTTTTTTTTAAACTGCTTCCGTGCGATTGTACGTGAAACTATGCTTGTATTTTAATTTTTCTGAATCAGGTTTTTTTTTTAATTACGATTTTTTTTTATCTTGAATTTTAAAAAAATATTTGGAAAATAAACAGAACTGCTTTTTACTTTTTTTTTTACTTTTTAAACTTTACCTTTATAATTTTTAGTTTTTGAGGTTTTCTGTCTTCAAAACAAAAGTATTGTTTTCTGAGGCTTCTTATTCAATCAATTATCCATCCAATAATAAGGCAATGGAATTGAATTAATTGAAATACTAAAACTTTTATAAAATATACTATCGCTTATTTTCTTTAAAGCCAAAAAGAGAAACAACAATCTCCACCTGAAAGAAAATATTCTTAAATGATCGAATATTTGGGATATTTAATGTCAGCAATAAATCCAATTTAGGTGAAATTTCCGACTTTAAATGTGTTAACTTTTCGCGCAGTGTACTTGCGATTCGGAGTAGTCAGTAGTATTATCGCTGTACACGCGTGATTCATTCATTCATTTTAACAGCACTTATTTACACGGTATTACCTACTCATTGTAAGCACTCAGGATGTTCCAAAAATGTTTAAATTGATTTTTAAAGTAATTTTTTTTTTGACACTTGTCGCTAATGCCAGTCACAATATTTATTCGATAAAATTTGAAGAAAAATCATTTTCAGTTTTAAAATTTTAAATTTTAAGGATTCTACAATTTTTAACTTGATCCCAAATTGTAAGTAGCTTGTACAAATTCAAATTAAACGCGTTTTCAAGAAGAAAACTAGTTTTTCTTATTACATTTTTTACACAACGTTGTTAGGCATTGTCTTGAAGGCGAATTGAAAGAGCTTGAAGATTTTAAAAATTGCCCGGGAAGAAGTAACTGTTGTTATTTTTCTCATTACGTCAACAATACTGTGTCGTACAGTAGTTATGGTTATGATATAGCATTATGGTTACAAACAATATTCCCAATAAAATAAATGAATCATAGTAGTTGTAGCACAGTAGTGGCTGTCGTGAAAGTGTTTTTCTAACGCCAATGAAAGGAAAGAAAATATTGAAAAGAAAAAAAAAGACTGCTACAAAAGTAAAACAATAAAGATTAACGAACCATTCAGAAATCGATAAACTAAAAAAGATATATATTTTTTTGATATTATGATAGCGAAGCTTTTTTTTCCTTCCTTAAAAAATGATATTGATCACAATGAGTAATTCATTGATTGCTGATTTTTGTTTTGGGCGTAAAAATAAAGTAAATAAAAAATACAACAAAAAAAACCTTTCGATTTATTTATCGTTCAGTTTTTGTCGATTATTGTACTATGCAGATGAAATTTGAAGACAAATTTTCTTGAATTTTTAATTTTATTCTTATTTTAACATTATTGTCATTTAAACAATAAAACTTTTCGGCTGACCCAGGGCTACAATAATGGGGCTATATAGGTGTGGTTGTTGAAACCTACCATTATTTCATGAATGACACTCTCTAGTTTAAATTTTAGTCATTCATTCACTAGTCATTAAGAACTGATATCTAATCATTTTGTTTCGTGTGAGCTGAAAAAAAAAAGGTTTAATTAGACATTTTATTTTTTATTTATTTATTTTCTTTGTTAGAATGACTTTAAATTTGTTCATTTTTATTCTTTAGTACACAATGAATTGTTTTTTGTTAGGTTTGTTTGTGTGGTCAAGTTTCACTGAAAGGTTTATGAATGCTGTCAGCGTTGAGTGTAAAAATAAATTGCCTTCGAATTGGATGAAAGAAGATTTATTTATTTAATGTTGTGTTCTATTGGTTGTTTTACCTGTTGTGTATAATGCACATCTTCTGGTCCGATTAACACGTGTTACTGAACAAGCGTGAACAGTGAACAGAACACTATATCGCTTTTCTCTTCATTTTTTTCCCAACGATGGGAGAGTGATAGTTGACGGGACGCCACAGTCAAGAAGGAAGAATTTTCTCTTTAAATCTGTGGCTTTAATCCAGTTTTCTTAACTTTGCAAACCTTTTAGTGTATTTATTAAACTTTGCTCTGTGACAGAGCCAAAACTTTCTTGACAGTATTCCGGGGTCATTTCATAACAAACTGTCAACTCAACACTGAATTGAATTTTATACTTAAATAAAAAAAAAAAAAACGTATACAAAATATAATTTTTACGACAAATTTTGCTATTTTTTTTTGCAATTATTAAAAGTTTAAAACCTACGAAATTTTTTACAATTTAAAAAAATTCATGGGATACATAAGTTTTTTTTTTTTTTCTTGTAGTTTCGGATGTTTTTTAGTCAGGAAATCACGAGATTTAGTTAGTCAATTTATGTTGGCTTCCTTAATGGAATTCTCAAAGCATCTGGAATTCGTTTTTCGAAAACAAAGAAAAAGAAAGAAACTTAGTGTCGACTTTAAAAAAGAAGAAAAATTTTACAAGGACTTCTTTTTTTTTCTAATTCGCCTTTCTTATCGTTATTTCTGCGCAATTTCGTTTTGAGAACTTTTTGCTTGGAAAGTGAAAAAAAGGGAAGTAGATTTTTTTTTTTTAGCTTTAATAAAGCCTTTATGTCATGTGAAATTGGAAGCAGCTGACTTTGAAAAATGATTGTTTTTTTTTTTTTTTAAATTATTTTTACAAAGCTTAGAGATACTTCGAATTATTGAAGTAAGGCAAGCGAACTCTGATGATAAACTTCTTGAAGAATTACGGATTTCTCCTCTTTCAAATTTGGTACAAATATATAAAATTAAAAATTAAAGCTCGCAAAAATTATGATAGTTTCTTTAAAATTTATTTCGAAGAAAGTTAAATGCAAAAATAAAAACTAATCATGTTGATGTCGCTAGTTTAAAAGTGCAAAAAAAAAAAAATTACCTGAACAATGAACATCGATGAATTCGGATATCTTAACTTTTTATTTATTTCAATGTTTAGTTTACATTAAAAAACCATTTATTTGCTCATCACGATGTTGTTATAGATCAGAGGTTCTTAACTGGGGTGGGGGGTTCAGGACGTGTTTTTTTTTTTTTTTTTTTTTTTTTTTACAGAATTTTGAGCCTTTGACTGTGTAAGTGTAGTAATCTTAAGAATAAAATCGATTTAAATACCCTCTCAATCATTCTATTGAACTTTTTGTTTATTGAAGTATGCTTCAGTTTTATTTATTTCATAACATTTATTTCATTAAAACAAATTACTCAACAACCTCAACTGTAACGTACATGTATTCAAATTTAAAAATACATCAACATTATTGCTATTTAAATTTGTAAAACACCTAATTCGTGTAAAATATGAAAAAGAATTAAAATTTGGTATGCACCTTCTGAGTCGGACAAAAACAAAATAGTTTAAGAATCACTGTGCTGTTATAGATGAAGTTTTTATTTTATGTTTTCAAACATAGTTTTCTAACATACAGATTAATTTTAGGATTTTTTCAGGAACTTAGAAAATTGTACATCTAATTTCTTGATTAAAAGTTCTTTAAAGTCTTAAAGTGAATTGAAAAATGCCACGTGGTAAGGACTTCTATTTGTTGTAGCCAGTTTCTTTGTAGCTTAATTGGTAAGGCAGCTGTTCCGAATTGGCAGGCTGCTTGAGTTAATGGAGGCTTATTCTCTATTTGTTCACCCAATTTATTAAAGATCATAGGTTGAAAGTCTGAAAGTTGCAGTAAAAATCAATAGAAATATAAAAGAATATAATTAGTCACTTAGAAATTAAAAATGGTTAACATTGCCACTACTTTTATTTTCCCATATGGTCTTTACTGCCAGTTGAGACCCAACACCAAAAAGTTAAGCCAACCAAGTATTACTTGTTTGTGAAATGAAACCAATCTTTAATTGCTTCATTTTCTAAGTTTGATCTCTCATTGCCATGGTAACCTCCTTTCTTGTAAGCATACGTCTTTTATTTTCTGTATCTTTTTCAACAATTTGTATCTATCATCCAGGATTAAATGAAACAACTCTACTAAAACAAACTATGCATTAACATATTCCTGCTCTACCACTTACAAAAAGAAATGCTCACACACTATCCCAACCCACATGCCTACCTTTGTTTCTATCTCAAACTCCAATGCAAGAAACGATGAAATGAAACAGAAGGCTTGATCTGATTCATAGCTAGAAAAAAAAATGAGCATGTGCAAACTTCACTGTGAACATGTGATTACATATGGTGTTAAAATGAGATTATTATAAAAAATTAGTATCAACCATGGAAACAACTTCATATAAAGATGCTGAAATAGCCTTTTTGTAAGAAGATTCTTTGTCATAAATCCACTAAGAATGAAGAAGCAAGTAGTTGTATTACTTTATTTTTGTTTGTGTTGGCTGCATTTATTTAAAATCTAAGTATGAATCAGTTCTTTATATTTGGCCAGAAAATATTTTAGCAAGAAATTTATTGGTTATAAAAAAAATAGTAAGTTTTAGAGAACAAGTAAAATAACTTTTTATTTGTTCAATCTTGTTAAATTGAAAACTGGAGACAATAGTTTGGTCTAAATTTTCTGACTTGGTGTATCAAATGAATTTTATTTGAAGTTCATTTTAATCTAATACAATGTAAGTAATTGTATGTCCACACGGCTTTCCACCCTACAACCACTCCTTTCCCTCAGACGAAACATTGCTAGCCTCTCACGACTCTATTGCCATTTCCATGGCAAATGTTCTGACAAGCTACATTTCTTAGTTCCACCAGTAGAGACCTTCACAGCTGAGACCCACCATGCCACATATGCTTCATATTCAGTTAGTAAGAAGTTCTCAAACAGTTTCTTCCTATAAAGTGCTACTTGTGGAACCAACTCCCAAGAGGTTGCTTTCCTGGCCACTACAATCTTTACCACTTAGGGTTAACCATTGTCTTCCCCACATTTCCTCATAAAGTGCACTTTTTATTCTTATCACTGGTAACTCTTTCAGTAACTATCTACCTTGAGTGGCTCTTGGTTCTTGTATAGGGTGAACATTAGTGAAAAAAAATGTTAGCATAATTCCTGTAAAAATAAACTCTGATCATAAAATTATCAAACCTGTAGGAAAAGTAAGCTTAAAAAATGGGCAACAATCACTTGTCTGTCAGCAAAATTTTGCATTTTGCTTATGTAAATATTAAAGTATTTCTATTGTTTAAACATGAATTTTTTGTTTGCATATTTTTTGTATGGTTAGTTTTTTTTTTTTTGTTTTTTTTTCAATCATTTCACCCCAAGCAAGGCAGGAATGCTACTAGTACGCAGAGTGTTACAGAGAGTAAAGGGTAGAGAAAAGACTGGGTATCAGGGGGATTGAGGAAAGGATAAAAAATGAATAGGATTCAAGAAGATAGAAGATGGCGATTGATGTTGCATTTAAATTTTTGAAGATTGCAGTTGTCAAGGAATCAAGTAAATGGAAGGGAGTTCTACGGGTGGCAATTGTGAGAAAAGAAACTGTTGGAGTAGTAGTGGCAATTACATTTAACTTATTCAACAGTAAAAGGACCTAGAAGCCAATCTAGTAGCGTGCTTAAGTTCATGTAGTTAGGGCGCCATGAAAGAAAGCTTGTCAGAGCAGTTGCCATGAAAATATTTGTATAAAAGACAGCGACAAGCTATGTCATGTCAGTGAGAAAGTGACTGAAGTCAAAATGCTAAGTCAGGATTGATTACATGGCAGATCCTTCTTTGTATTTTGTCAAAAACATCAAGATGAATAGAAAGAGCACTAGACCAGATATGGCAACATTATTCTATGCACGGACAAATGGTAGATTTGTAAATGTGCAAGATGGCCTCTGACGTGAAAAACCTTCTGCCACAACACAGTGACCAAACTTTCCTTGCAGTAGATTCAGTTATTGATTTGATGTAGCCATTCCACTTCAAGTCAGTTGAAAACGAGAGGCCAAGGCGGCACAGTGTGTCGCTCTCCAGGAGTCTAGCATCAGCTAGATGGCAGACAGGAAAGTCTTTTATGGTGGTTAAATGAGAGCAGTTTCATTTTGGAGGAATTCAAATTTACAAGCCATCTCCTGCCCCAGTTAACCACTGATAGGTCCTTTTCAAGAGCAGTGGCCAGGTTAATTTTGCCAGCTCTGACAGATTTTCTATTGAGACTGGAGTAAATTGTAGCGTCATCTGCATAAATGCCTACTTGGGATCTGATGACATCAGGAAGATTATTGATGAAGATCAGAAACAGTGTAGGACCCAAGATAGAGCCTTCGGTGACACCTGCATTTGTGTGTGAGGATCTGGAAGCAAGCCTGTTCAAAACGACCTTCATGTTAAGATTTGATAGGAATAATTGGATTGAATCAAACAATCATCCTGTAATGCCGTAACCCTGTAACTTGCGTAGAAGACCAGTGTGCAAAACCCTGTCGAACATCTTCGAGATATCTAGAGCCGTAGCTCAAGCTTTGCTGTTATCAAGAGCTTGATATACATATTTAGTGATGGCTGTTAGCATGTCAGTGGTAGACCTGGCAAAATGGAAGTCATATTGTTTGCCAGAGAGGAGTTTGTGAGGGATAAGATGCTTAACCACTTCAGCATTGATTAAATCCTTGAATACTTTGCCAAAAAGTGTTAAGAGACTAAGAGGGTGATAGAGGGATCAGAAGGTTCTCCAGAGTTCTTAAAAACAGGAACTACAGAGGAGGACTTCCAACAAGTTGGAAAGCAGGAAGCAGTGAGCCAGTAGTTGTAGAGTTTGGAGGGAACTGGGGCCAGCTTGGGAGCACATTTCTTTATGGCGACAGTTGGGATCCTGTCACTGCTGCTTACCTTTATGGGAGTTTAACTTAGAAATGTCTGAGACCAGTGATCGGGTTATGCACATATCACTCAGTAGAGCCTCTGTTTCTGGGGAAATCAGGTGTGGGTACTCCAAATGAGTCAAGTGTTGAGTTGGAAGAGAATTTCCAAGCAAAGCATTCAACCTTATCTGCTGTAGATGTCAGGATTTTGAATAGAGGCGGGATTGAGGATTTGCTGTTGTTGACACACTCTAAAATTTTAACTGGCATTTTGATGAGAACCCCATACTTTTAAATATTTACTTTTTTTCTTACCACTTGAGCCATACTTGCTCATGCTCTGTGAATGAGTTTGGCTAAACTGTTTTTTTGTCTAGACACATATTTGCTGATGCTTCATGCAAATTGTAATGAGGTGCCAGTGTAATACATGTTCTTTATTATCACATGTGAAGTTATAGAAGAAAATTGAGCAAAGTTTAACCAATGTACTGGAAAAAAAATTGTATATCAAAAGGATGGTTTTTCTCTTGACACTGCCATTACAGTATACTTCAGCAAGTTTTATTATTTTAAAGTTTATTCTTGAGAATTGGTAAAAATATTAAATGCTATACTTGTAAATAATAGATAAATAGCATTTAATATTTTCATTGTCAATTCTTGAGAAAAAAAAAGTATAAATCCAGCTGCTCACAACTTATTTTAGCAAACTGACGTGTTGAGAATAAATGAAATAGATGCCTGGAAAATGCATTGTTTTTTTCTAAACTTTTTACATACAGTTCTTTGTCATGTGTTTACATTTTCTTGTTCGGACAGTTTATAAATTTATTTAAAAATTTGTTTTCATAGTTATTTCTTTATTTTCTTTCTGGTAAATAAACATTGTAGCTGCTTCACATTTTTATGACCTTGTAAATATAAAATTATTCCTGTAAGTAAACAATCTAATAGTGTTTAATATTTTTGTTGCCAAGTTTCAAGAAAAAAGAAAATGCATAAATCCAGTTTTATATGTTTGGGCTTTATTAAAATTCTGAAAATAGCTTTTAATATTTATTTAATATTTATTTAATATTTATTTATTTATAAAACTATAAATTGCCAAAGGTGTGTACACGTTAGCAGTGTCAAGAGAAAAACTCTCTTTTTGATACACCATTTCATTATTTTTATGAGTAGGTTTGTTAAACTTTGCCAAAAATTACTTCAGGAAACCTTTTGACATTCATTTGAATTTCCATCTTTTCCCAATCTCTCTCAAGCATGTATATTACAAGACTGTTTATTTTAAATGCAATGCCAATTACAATCTTCTGTCTTCCTGAATCTTGTTTTTTTTTTTTTTATTGTCCTTTCTCCTTACTAAAGTTTTTTCTTTCACTCTCAGTAACCCCTTGTGTCCTAGTGGCATTATCACTGTTTTTGGTTTGTTTTGTTTTACGACATATCAATCTCAATGGGTTATTTAATGCCAACAAAAATTTTTAGTGCTGGTATTTTTTTTTTTCAATATTGTATTGCTGGTTATTTTTTTTTTTTTTTTTTTTTTCAAAAAAGTTTTGCTTGTAATATGTTTTTTTTTATTTTTTTTAATGTATTGCTGGTAATAATTTTTTACAAAGTATTTCTATTTTTGCACTTTCATAGTGTTTTGACCCCAGTTTGGGGGTTAACTATTTGCCCATAGCCGGGACCCTAACAGGTGCTATCACCCTGAGTCAGGGTGGACTGGGAACACCAGCAATTAAGAGGTAGTTCCATGCTTCTCAAAACCTCCTGATCAGAGGCCTTGCTGTTGGACGTAGTTCATCATCTTACCCAGGACCAGGATGTAGACTATCATCATACTCGGGACAGTCACTGCGCTTGGTGTGAAATGATTAAAAAGAAAATCTGATATCTTTATTTGTACATTTTTTTTTTTTTTTTTTTTTTTGTATTAATGCTGAACAACACATAATCTTGTGACTATATTTATAAAACTGAAACTACTTAGAAGCTACAGTATATAGTTAGACACTTTTCTGAATGTGGATATGAAAGAAAGACTGCAATCTTTTAGAAAGAATTCTAACATGTGATTCCCAAACCAGATTAACATCTTCATTTTTTTTCCCTTTCTTGCTTGCTGATTATTTTTATCAGCCACCCCCATGTTCTCTGGCAGGGGTATTACAAAACAAAACTTGATATGTAGTAATTGCTGGCAAAGTTCACTATTGAGTGATGGTTTTAAAAGTTGATTTAAAAAAAACATTTTTAATGGGGTTGATTAAATTTCTTACCATAAACTTCTCTGCAAAGAGTAACTTATTTTTGGTTGAGAACTCGCCTTTTAAAAGTTAATACTATTGGTAAAATTGATAGCACCCAAGTGCTGTAAATTATGACCTTGATATTATTTACGAGAATTACTTAGATACCTCAAAGAAAGTTCATTATTGTTCTATAACAATAACATTGTTAGTTTTTTCTCCATTATAAACTTGTTTTTGATAACCTCATGCTTTAGATATGCATGTTGAAGTATTCACTTAAGATATGTTTATTTTGCTGTTTGTATGTGCATACTCTGCCTTGATGTAATTAAATGTCTGCAGATTATCGTGTTATTAAAAGATTAGTTGTGCAAGTGATAAAGCAGGATTAGTAAATTGGAGTGACTCACCAGATTTTGGTGATGTGTAAAATAAATTTATTGCTGCTTTTATATTATATTTCCTATTCCACAAATAATATAACTTTGTCATAAGTATTGCATTTTTTTTTTATCTATTTACAGGAATTGTGTTGACATTTATGCAATTAGGCCGTATGAACTTGTTAAAGTGACTATAAAAATGTTAAAGCCTAAGTTTATTTGATCTGATACATGTTTATCATATTTAATAAAACAAAGTAATGTAGAATAGATCTGTGTAAGTTCTATTATCTGCATTTTTAAGACATTAAACTTTTTAACACGAATAAACAAAACAAAGGTCTCTTTTAATCTCTTGGTAAATTTACTTGTTTATTTTAGAAAAATAATACTGTGTTTTAAGTTTCAGTATGAAAGGAACATCTGCTATTGCATATGCATTTAAAATTCTTCACAAAAGCCAATTAACTTTTTTTTTCATATAAAATAGATGTGGTAAGATCATTTAAGCCTAAGTTCATTTTGCTTTGTTATGTGGATGCTAAAGTCAAATCAAATTATTTAATGAGTGAATGTTAAAGTAACTTTGCTTTTATAAAGTTTTTTTTTTTTTTTTTTATGGTTGTCTGGATTATTATTTGTGGATGTTTTGTATTTTTCTACTGTGGATTTTGTAGGCTTTGTATTTGGCATTGTGCAGGACTACATTCAACTGAAGGTCTATTGAAAATCAACAGATAATAATGACCTCCATACACTTTTTCTCCCACCGCAATAAAATAAAATCTGGATTAATCATAGGCTTTTATTTAAGATCCCTTAGAATTTGTAGCCCCCAATTCCTGCCTGAAGAAGATAAATACATTGAAAACGCCTTCAAAATCCTCCAATACTCAAATTATTTCCAGCACAATGCCAAATACAAAGCCTACAAAATCCACAGAAGAAAATTACAAAAATAGAAAGTTGGATTAATTTGAATTTCTATTCTGCATCTTCCAAATATTTTGACAGCTGATTTTAGTAAATCTTTTCAAAAATATATTTCATTCATAAAAATGTTCTGAATAATTTTCAGCTAAAAATTAGCATTTTATTTTAATTCCAGAGTCATTTTTTTTTAAATGTGTGAATGTTTTTTAAGAGTTAAAAGAAAAAATAAATATCTTGTTAAAAATAATTATTTTTATATTCTTTTATTAGATCAATAATGTTGGATTATCTTTGTAATCTCATTAGAATTCATTGTCAGTACTAAGTGTTACTTAGTTGCAATCTCACATGATACAAAATTTGACACACTGTTGATTTATCTCAAATAGATCTTAATCATATCCTGTTGATTTTTAATGTAAGACCCTAAAATGTTTGAGGCATTATGTGTTTTTACATACATGCACATACATACATACATACATACATATATAATATTTATTTCATGAATGAAAGGTACTCATTACTTGGGTGAATTAGGCTTTGTGACTCTACTCTGAAAGTGAGAGACAGTGTGCTGAAGACATGTATTTACTGGATTATAGTTAATGATATTTCTGTATTTGTCTCTTGTAACAAGTCATTTCTAGAACATTGTTTATACACACTTGTTGAGGCAGATAAAAATAGAAAAATACTGATGTATTATGTTCTACTACATTGTAAGACTAAAGTACTTTTCATAGAAATCGTTTTGTACTTCTTCTGTGTGCTGTGTCCTTTCAGAACATCGGTGATCATGTCTCTCTGAGACTTCCTATTGTTTGTGGCCCTTAGAAGTTTTCTCCCTTTATTAAGGCTCCCACCACTTGTTCCACCATCCATTCATATAAGCTTGTCAGGTAGGTGGCATGCTGTCTTCTAGTTCTCTTGCTCTCAGTATTAAAATTTCCAAGAGCTATCGCTTCCTGATTCTAAAAGTTTTTTTTTTTTTGCTATCTTTATTATTATAAAACTCTGTGAACGTTGCTTGTGTGTTTGCCAGAAGTCATATATAGAGAGTGGGTGAAAGAAAATATAAATTTATTATTGTGTAGGAAGTGGGGAGAGAAGGAAATGGTGTTTGTTTGTCTCGGATGGTGGCCTAATTTAACATCCGGATTTGGGACATAAATGCTTACATTTATGTCCGCTTTTCACCTCTCTCTCTTTCCGCCTCTCTCTCTTTTTTCACTTCTCTCTTTCCACCTCTGAGATTTTGTGTGTGCTTATTAATATTTCAGCTTCCTTTAAACAAACAATATTTTAAATATTTTTTGTCATATTTAAAAAATATTTTCAAGTGAATATGATTTTAAAATATTTTTTGGCATATTAAAAATATATTTTATGTTAATGTGATTTAAAAAATATTTTAAGTGAATAAGATTTAAAAATAAGAGTTGTTTATACAGTAAGTATTTTTTATTTCAACTTTCTTCAAACAGAAATCAACTTCAATGTTTTATAACCTGAACTGTCATTATAGTATAGTTTTCTATAAATTCTTTGTTGTTTACTTGTTCTATCCAATGATTGCCAGATTCTATTGTGCTATTTTTGTAGTTATTATTTCTGATGAATTAAATGCATAATTAATCTTTGTTTTTATATTTTAAAAATTTCTTTAAGCTCTGCATTATTTATTTACTTTGTTTTTTAAACATAGAAAAGGTATATTTATGCAAGGTTTTATGAAATTAATCTGATACCAAAATAACAGTTTAATTTGAGTTAGAGATTCAGAACCATAATGAATGAAGAAACTCTGATGAGCATTTATTACATATGTAATTTTTCTTTCTCTTGAAGTGTGTATTTATACATTTTCTATTTCTAGACTGTTTTTATGTACATTTTGTATGAGATATGTGTTAGCAAAGTTTTTAATAAAAACCAAAAATAGGTAACCTTCAGGTTTAAGAGAAACTAACTCATGAATTATGAGAATTTTTTTTAATCAGTTTACCCCAAGCAAGGCAATAATGTCACTAATATGCAAGGGGCTACTTGAAGTGAAAGAGGAGGAAAAGACTTTAGAAGGAAATGGAAACTCAGTCCTAAACAGGGAACAAGAGATAAACCTCTACTCCTGCTCAAAAGACTGAGGAGGAGCCTAAACTGGATGAAAGCATATTGACTCCTGTTGAAGAAAAAAAATAATTAGTAAATAAAATTTCAGGTAGATGTTAGAAGTATAGAGATGAAATAGACTCTTCTGTTCAAAATTCAAATTTTGTCTTTCATTAGCTTATGATTTAACTCAAACTGGTATAATTCTCTTAAGTCCTTCAATCCTTCTGATTTGAGAAAATTAGGCAATATTGTATGCGTGTGTTATATATATATATATATTTATATATAATGACAGAATTTAGAATTTTGCCAAGCCACTATGTGGAAGGGAAATAGCCATGTACTTTACTGGATTTTTCTTAGCAGTTATAAAAGAGTGATTTTTATTTATTTTTCAAAAAACCTGTGAAGCATTGAATATTCTAATTGATGAAAGAGTTGTACTGAATCATTTTCAGTAATTCCAGAATGGTTATTTGTAGCCATCCTCTTGCTTTCTTTTAGCATGACGTCATTGTACATACTCCATATATTCGGGTTGTTAGTATACGTGTACACAAGGAAAGAAACCCATGAAATTGCAGTTATGCTGAAACACTTTGTTAGCATTGCTTTTTGCTTACTCGCATAATAAAAGCAGTATTCTAATGCACTGAGGGTAATTTAGAATTTATGTGGGTTTAGGGCCTTTACTCTTATACTTTCAAATGAAGTTTTACTTGCTATTTTCTTTTTTTCTACTATTTCTCTATCTCTTTCTATCTTTTGAATGTGTAGGTGGCATAGTGGTTATCACTGGACAGTAGGATTGGTAGACTCAATTAAGTTTGTATCTGAAGCCTCTGTGTTTATTTTATACTAATGACGTTGAGGAAACGCATAAATCTATTTCTAGCTAGGGGTTAAATAGCAGGTCAGATTGGGTTCTTTAAACTTGTAACCAGTCTAAGAGAAAACTCTGAATTCAAACCCCTTGCCAACAAATGGGCTAGTGTGGCAGATTAATTACAATTACTTCCATTTCAGATTGAATTGGGGAAGACCTGGATCCTGTAGTGGGGGGGGGGGATGAAAAAAATGGCTAATAGGAATAAAATATTTTGACTGTTTTTTGTTAATTTAAAATATTCCCTTTCATAGTTATTACTATTCTTAAAAATTATTTTACATTGATGTTGATTTAGCATTTACCTAAATTTCATTGATATAAATGAAGATATTTTTTATTACTTCAAATGTTATTTTTAGTAGATATGCATATTTGAGTAGACGCTCCAATTATTCTAAAAAGTATTTATTTCATCTTCCAAACTATATACTTGAGAAAACTTATTAAAGAAAATGTGCCTGCTGGCAAAATTCAAACCTGCATCCTCATTTGCAGGGAAAACCACTGTCTGATCTGGTGTGCTTTGACTGCTTGGCTACAAAGTGCTTTACATTAGCAAATTAAGATATGTAAACTTAAACTGTGAAATAACCATTTGAATTATCTACATTTCTTATTACTTTAAACATTATATTTAGTGGATATATGTGTTTAATTAGACATCTCTGTTTTTTAAAACGGGGTAAATTTTCATCTCCCACCCAAAGTTTTAGTGAAGAAAATGTGCCTTCTGGCAGGCTTTGAACTTGTCCTTCCTTATAAAGCAAAACACTGTCCTCCTGGTGTGCTTTCACAGCTCAGCAAGGTTCATTTACCTTTTAAAGGAATGCACATCTTTTATTTGGTATTTTTTTCATATCCAAAACCTAAACAAAAGTAATTTCTAAAAAATTAATAATTTTATTTATAATCAGACATTATTTCTTATTACTTTAAATATGTGAGTTTGAGTAGACATCCCTGTTTTTTAAAACAGTATAAATTTACATTTTTTTTTTTTTTTTTTTTTTTTTTTTTTTTTAAGCTTATCACCCCAAGCAAGGCTGGAAGCCACTAGCACGCAAGGGGTTACAGAAGGTTTGGAGGAAGAGCAGATAGGAGTGGTAAAGGAGGGGATGTGGAGAAAGATAGTGGATCAATCAAGGCAAGGGGGTTACAGAAGATTTGGAGCGAGAGCAGATAGGAATGAAAGGCGAAAGGATGTGGAGAAGGGAAGTGGATAGATCAAGGCAACTGGAGATGTCGATTGACATTACACTTAAATAGTTGGAGATTATATTTGTCAGGGAAACAAGAATAAGGAAGGGAGTTCCACAGGCAAGATGTGTGAGACATGAAGCTATTGGAGTAGAAGAGACGTCTACATCTAACAGTTTCAACGGTGAAGGGGTGGGAACGGGATGTACTGGCCTGTGCATTTGAGACTCTTAGTAAAGTATGTGGCTCTCAGAAGAGTTTGAACCTGCACCCCTCACTCAGTTTCAGCCATATATATATATATATATATATATATATATATTAGAGATGTGCGGTTTAACTGAAAAACCGACTTTTTTCGGTTTCATCTTCACGCCGTGAAACCACATCGAATTTTTTTAACGAAACCGAACGATTTCGGTTTCATTTTTATATCACTACTGAGTGAGCATATCCAAAGAAACACTATTGAAAGAGACTTTCAGATGTTAATAAAATTAAATTTTATCAACATTTATACGATTGTAAGAGAAAAAGATTAACAAAAATGTTAAAAATATTTGACTTTTTTTAGGAAATCACTGAAGAAATCTATTTGTTTACAAAAGAAATGAAGAAGAAAGAAAAGGAAATACATGTCTGAAAGTGAAATCTATATATTTCAGTTTTCAAAAAATAAAACTTTTTGCGGTAAAATTAACAAGAAAATAGAGTAAAAATTTAAAAAAATAGTTGCAATTTCGTCTTAACGTTAAATTTTATGAAGTCGGATTTTTTTGTAAGGGTTTTTCTAGTAAGCCATTTTACGCCAATCACGAAATAAAGTTGTTGTAATCAAGAAAACTGAATGAAGATTTTTATTTTATAAATAAATTTATTTTTATCTAGTGTATGCACCTAAATTAGATATTATATTAAGAATAATGAAAATAGTCCTTAATTTCACTTTAGTTTTAAGATGTGTATATTTCCAGATATGCGAGTCTCTGTTTTCTACAAATACAATTATGTTCTATCTCTAGTGAATACATGTAAAATTAGATATTAAAAAAAATACAGTTTTAATCTCAGTTTTAAAATGTGTATATTTTCAAAACTGCAAGTCATTTTTTAAACCCAAAGTAAAAATTTATCTTTTTTTTTTTTCTTTTTTTTTTTCTTTTTTTTTTGGCCACTAGTGTTCGGTGGGTGTTCTGCCTATAAAATTCTTCTAAACAAGGAAAATTAATTCATTTTATTTTTACAAATATCTTTATGGTTTTATCTGGCGAATAATACACTTAAAGTAAGATTGTATTAATTAAAATGATTAAAATAGTTTTTAATTTTAGTTTTAAAATGTGTATCTAAAAAAAAAGAACAGGTTCTACTTGCAGATTTGGAAATCTACACATTCTGAAATTAAAAGCTTTTAATTATTTTTAATATTTAGGTGTATTCACTAGATAAAAACAAATTTATTTAGGGGAAAAAATAACTCATGGATTTTCCTTGTTTAGAAGAAATTTATTTGCAAAACCCCAATAATAGTTGACTGTACCACAAAAAAATTGACATATTTTATTTATTTATTTTTTTGCTTACTTTATAATTTTTGAAGGAAATCACTTCCTCGGGTCAGAGAAGAAATGAACATCTTCCTGGTTGTAGTTTAAATTGTCTCCTAATTGAATGTACAATTTAAAAAATATTAATAGATTGGTCACCGTCCTGGATATGATGATAAACTACATCCAGCAGCAAGTCCTCTGAACAGGAGGTTTTGGAGAGCATGGAACCACCTCTTAATTGCTGGTGTTCCCGGGTCCACCCTGACCTGGGGTGATAGCACCTGTTAGGGTCCCAGCTACGGGCAAATATTTAACCTCGAAACTGGGGTAAAAACACTATGAAAGTGTAAAAATAGGTTTTAATACCAGAAATACTTTGTAAAAAAAATATTGCCATCTATACATTTTTGAGGAAAAAATTATTACCAGCAATACATTTTTGAAAAAAAATTATTACCAGCAATACATTTTTGAAGGAAAGAATTGTTACCAGAAATAGATTTTTGACAAAACAAAATATTACCAGCAATAAAAATTTTGTCTGCATTAAATAACCCATTGAGGTTGATATGCTACAAAACAAACCAAGTGAGTAATTTAAAAAACTTTTTACGAAAATAAAACAATCCAAGATTGTAAATTTCCTAGATTGTACTAAAAAATATGAGTAATTGAAAAATGGTTCAAATATGTATACATGCATACACCCCTTTTTTACCAAACTATCGCTATGAATCTATTTAAAAAATTTTGTTGGTATTAAATGACCCACTGAGGTTGATATGGCATAAAACAAAACAACCAACCAATCAAGCAACATTACCAACAATAAATTTTTGAAGAAAAAAAATTTATTACCAGCAATACACTTATGAAAAAAATATTACCAGAAATAGATTTTTTTGAAGGAAAATATTACTAGCAACACATTTTTGAAGAAAAAAAAAAGTACCAGCAATAAAAATTGTTGGCATTAAATAACCCATTGAGGTTGATATGTTGCAAAACAAACCAAACCATACCAAAAGATTGGTCACTTTGATTTCGTAAAACAAAGTAACATGTAAAATTGAGTCTCGAAAAGAAAAAAAAAATCATTTAGAATTTTCAGCTGGTCAAAATGATACTGTTTTAACTTGCTGTAAAAAAATAATTCAATGAATAAAAGCACATACAAATTACATGTTTAGAAAGATTCTATTATTTTCTTCCCAGCCATATGAATATTTTTAAGATTGGACCAGAAATAAATGAGATATTGTGAGTTGAACAGATTAAGTATTTTCAATTTCAAACAAAATAAGATATCGACTGGAAATGCTATCATTACACAAGAAAATGAGTGGCTTCCTTAGAAAGCAAAAATACTAAATTGAAAAGTGAAAAACCAAACCGAAAACCGCGGTATCAGGGTAAACAAAACCGAAAACCGATACTGAAACATAAATTGCCAAAATGACCAATTCATATATATATATATATATATATATATATATATATATATAATATAGCAAAAATTCAGTCCAGGGTTGAGGAGGACTGGCCCAAAGTTGCACTGGTTTGAAATAAACTATACCCACATGAGGTAATTTTGGGTTCTTTGCTGTATAATATATATGTGCTGCTATAAAAAATGCATTGCACTCTCTCTGTGGATCAGTTTTAGTATCTGCTTTTACTAGGATCCATCTGGATTATATGCCAATGGAACTATTACCTGTACTAATATATATATATATATATATATAAGAATAGAGTGAACAGTAATAATATATACACTGTGATTATTTAATTATGTAAGGCATCATTATTTCATGATGTTGCTTCACAGAAACTATAAGAATACATGTCATCATAGGAAATTTAGAATCATAGAACTTAAATCCTCATTTGATTTACAACAGACTGATTTGTGCTCATTAGAACTTAACTTTTTATTTTTTATTTCTTTAATGAGATGAAACATTTTGAAAAGTTAACTTCTGATTTTCATAATCATCTTATCTGAACTGAATTTTTGAAATGCCAGATGTTAAAGTGCTTCTCTGCAAATCACATCTGTAGTTTTTACAATAAGGAATGGTGAGATTAAGTTTACATCTATTATATTGTACTATTGTGTGTGTGTGTGTGTGTTTTTATATATATATATATATATAATATATATATAGGACACTTTTGAAGACTAGCTACAATTAATACATATTTAAACAAGGCTACTGAAAAAACAAATCACTCAGACTGAATACTGCCTATGACCAGGTGATAGCACTTGAGATGGTGACTAAACAGTGACTTTGCTCTAAAGTGTCAAATTTAAATGCAATGTCTGAAACTTGACACAATCCCTCTTCTACTGAAGATGGCCCTGTACCTTTAATTGCAATCTCGGGTTTGAATGTTTGGTAAAATACTAACTGTAATAAAAGGAACCACTTCATTTTGAAAGTCCCGCTAATTTGTACCTGTCCACTACTCTTTGTGACCTCTCTTAATAACTTGGCTGCGGGACTCGTAGGTATACCAGTCAAAGTCTTGACACAGGAAATCTCAGCATGTTATATACTAACAGTGCCTCCTGCTACTGGAGGTTTGTCAGTATGGCCTCTTTCTCACTCTTGCCTGGAATTTGCGCCAGTGTCAATGATGAGAATTTTGTTTGTCCATACTGACAATGGACATAGCAGCAATTTTGTTGCACCTGCCTGGGTAGGTAAAGAAATCAAGTGGATTGAACTTTAATCCAATAAATCTCTTGTCAGTTAAATAACAAAATGACTGACAGTTGGATATGTTAAAAGAATTCATACCTTTTCCAAGACTAATATAAAATAAGTAATCAAGACCAGAATTTGAAATTGCTTTCTGAGTTCATAACCATTATTCCATTTTGCACTTCCAGAATTAACAGGCAAAAAGATTTCTGCTTCATGATTCTAAATTTATATTTTCTTATGTATGACTTGCTTTAATGTATCCTGGTTCATGTGTCTTGTAGAATGTTATATATTATGTAATTCACAGACATCCAATCTATGATTTTATTTCCACTTATATAAATAGCTGTGGCAATATGCTTACCTTGTTTTCTGCCTTGTAGCACTGAACAGAGAATATGTTAAAATATTGGTGAATGCATATCTTGAAGCTCATGTTATTGTACATAAATGATTATAGATATAGGACACTTTCTGAATTAGGTTCTATAGCCTTGCAATGACAATTGGTCTACCACAGAAAGAAATGACAACCTACTGTGTTGAAAAATCTGCCTCGTCAAAAGCTACATGATCGCCTAAGTGTGCATCACGCATGGCACATAACTGACTGACTGAAATGGATTGCTGATTGTTAGGTGATTTCAGTAATAAACAAGAACATTTATTGAAAAATACCACATGACAAATACAGAAGCATTTTTTTTTTTTTTTTTGTGTCATTGCCTACTTCACATGGAAAAATTTTTCATTGTCCACTTGTATAGTAAATATTCAAACGCATGCCAAAATAGTTTGGTAGATGTTTGTTACTGGTTTATAAACTGACTTTATAATGTACTAAAAATACCAAAGGGAGGTAACCAATAATGATGACTTATACAGCAGCTGTTGTATTAAAGAAAAAACAAAAGCAAACTTGACCATTGAAAACTACATAGAAAATGCTAAAATATTACTTGTTTATGAGGATATTTATATCTTATCTAAGAATGTGACCCAGTTATTCCAATTTAGCCTCCTGTTTTTATTTATACAGCTTTTTTGCAAATATCCTTTGAATATTTTTTGGGGGTAGCATAAGTTGAAATACCTTTTTAATGCTCAGAATCCTATATCGCTAAACAAAATTTCCAATCACCCACTATTTTTTGCTTAGTTGTTCATTACCCAGCCGACAGTTGAAATCATCCATTGGTGGGTGATATAGCCCAGGTTCGAAAACTGCGCAATAGTGCAAAGTTGCTTAAAATTCTAAGTTGCTTGTCCATAAATAGAAGTATGTGGGTAGGTACTTCAACGAGATTGCTAAAAAAAAGAGCATAGCATGATGAAAAAGATGCCAAACTTGATGAAAACAAAATTTTATTGTCAAAATCTTTATTATTAAGAGGAAAGAACAAAGTATTTTTTTTATTATTTTTTAAAAAATTTTTCCTTTTTAGAACATCTAACTTTTGATTAAAAAAACCTTGTTTCTCTTATATCAGCAGAACTACTAAATAACATACAAAATTTGTATGACAGACATTAAAAATAATTGTTTGGATTTTAATGAAACTTTCAGAAACTATTCACAAATGATGGAAATTATTATAAATATGTTTTCCTTTTTTAAAGTCATGGCAAAAATATTTTTTTATATTTATTAACCCCCCAAACCCGCCCACCTCAACTAATTTTATGAAAACTCTAGAAATTCATTACCATACAATTTAGTGATTATATTAGTTAAAAGCACAAGGCTTTGAGGTAAGCAAATCATGTATTTTTTTTTTTTTTTAATCAAACCACCTCTACCTGAAAATCAGCTCTGAATTGTAACATATAAAACTCAATAAAACAAAGATATTTAATTTCAAATGCTTTTAGTTGCTTTCATGATTATAGATAATGTTGTCTGAAAGCAAAAAACTTTTTTGATAAAAAATGACTTTTTAAAACAATTAGTTATTCTACATTACAGTTGTTAAATATTTTAAAATTAGTGAAAATGGTGTACAGTTTAGCCAATGGTGTTATTAAGTAGATCTACTTTTACAGATTATAAATTGTAAAGCTTATTACAATCAACGGACCACCAGTGTATTAAAAATCCAATTTTACATGGCTTTTGTGTCTATAAAGTGGCTGTAATTCAAATATATGGAAGACCATACATGAAAACAGTAAAACGTCACGTTATTTGAGTTAAGCATTGTTCCTCTCTGTTATTGCCTTTATTTTTGCGAATTGTTCATGCAAAACACATGTGGAAAAGTTAATTTGATTTTTCAATTTCAACTGTGAAGGGTACCTAATACTTGTAGGTACCCATCTTATAAAATTTATATGATCTTATTTTTATATTATCTCAGTTATGACATTTTTTCATAAATGAAATATCAAAATTAATAAAATGAATGGAAATACAAATAACACGGTAAAATGTAATAAATGTACATAAAATTATCGTATTTTATGTACACTTCTGATAAAATTTCTTAAGAAAGGTACCTATAAATTAGATACCTTTCTTATGAAATTTTATCTCACTCTCAACAGTCTTATTTTAATTTTTTTTTTAATATTTTCCAAAAAAAGAAAAACAAAAAAATTAGAGTGCTGAAAGTTTTCCTAAAAATAACAAGGTAAATAATTGGTTCTTTTAAATCTAAATAATTATGTCACTTCTGTCCTTCTGTATGATAACTATCCCTCACGTAAGCTGTCAATACATGATGAAATCATCACTCATAACTTGTCAAGTGACACCAAATGTGAAGACCTGCTTTGTCTTATTTTTAATCTACATTTTTTTGGTGCAGAAAGTAGTTAATGTTTGTTTCAAAATATTTTAAACTTTATAATTTCTAATTTTCTTAAAATAAATTTTGAAAAAATTATAATTGATTTTTAAAAGAATTTTAAAGAGATTTTCATTTTTGTTTACAAAATGGAAAAAATGGTTGACATGAATGATTTTCTGTGAATTTTGCTGACTAAAAAAAAAAAGAAAAGATTTTTAACAAAAATTTCAAACATGCTAGGAATGATTAAAAAATGTAAAAAAAAAAAATACCCCCAAAATACTTTGATCTTTCCACTTGATAATAACAAACATTTAGACAGTAAAAAATTATTTTCATCATGTTTAAGGCCCTCTTTCATCATGTTATGCTCTTTTTTAGCAAATTTTTTTGAGGTACCTATGTATGGGTAATTGTTAGATTTTGCATAGCAACTTTCCATAAACAGATGAGCTGAAATATAGTCTACCATTAAGTTTTATATATTCCATTTAATTAGCAAAAACAATGGAAAATGGGAAGAAATGTGCTAAAATAATTCCAAACTATTTGCTTGAATCTCTTATCTGAATTGGATGAAACTAGTAAACACACTTGAATTGCCAAGTGCTGAAATGTTCTTGGTCAACCCACTTCCTGTGATAAGTGGTTATTGAAATACTGATTCTAGGAATTGGGTTAGGTTGATAACTTTCTAGTATTCCCTTGTACTTAAAGCTTTATTTTGAACATTGGCACCTTTTCCAAAAATGCCAAATAATCTTTGGTCACTTTTCTCCATATCTTATTTCTCTTACTGTTTTAAAGTGCAAATGTATATCCCTTGCTATTTTTAAAAATATATATCACTTGGATGTTGTTCAAATTTTTCAGTAGTAAAGTGCTAAAGTCAAAATTTCATCAATAACTTTTTGTTGTTGCTGTACTATTTTTTGTTTTGGTGGCTCTTGTCAGAAATTTTATTTTACTACTGAATTTGATCATTTACATTCCATGTCACACTTCCAATTTGTTATTGTCTCACCATTACTTCTTTTGCCAAAGATTTAGTAATATCTGCATGCAATATATAAATATCATAATGGAAACTTAGGAAAATTCAGCCAAGTTTGCCATTGCAGGTATATCAATGGTGCATGTACCAGGCATTAAACTAGTAATGTCTGTAAGATTTGAAAAAAAAAAATCTTCACTTTAGATCTTTTCCTTTTTTTTTTTTTTTTTTTTTTTTTTTTTACCTTTTCATCTGTGGCCATATTTTTTTTTTTTTTTTTTTTTAATCAATTCACCCCAAGCAAGTAGCTTCTAGGAGTGAAAGAGAATGAAGAGACTTTAGAAGGAACCAGAAACCTAATCCTAAACTGGAAACAAGGGATAAAAGATCAGGGTGGAGAGTGAACTGGACTATACCCTTCTTTCTATATACTTTTATTGTTTTGAACCATTGTTCTCATCTTGGTTAGTAGCTGTTATTATAAACACAGTATTTCAACCATGTATCCTCTGGTCATCATCAGGAATCCATTGTTTGTCTGATATCTGATATCTGTTGATTGTGGTGTTTGTCTCTCTGGTACTAGTTATTGTTAGTTCCTGCTGAACCAGTGTTTCACTACCTGATCCAGGGATTGAACTCCTGACCACTAGACAGTAACTCATGTATAACCAACCCCTATATGCCACTGCTCCAAAGGACATCAATAGTGTATTTATGGAGTCTTTATATTCAGTGTCAGATTGTTTTGATACTTGGTTATCATGGCTGCTTTTCATAATTAGCATTTCATTTTTGATATGAATAATTGTCAATATGCTTTTATTATATATTTTATACTGCCAGAAATGAAATACTAAATTATTATTGTTTCTTTATAAATGCAACATAAACATTAAGGTTTCTGTATGTTAATTTTTATGCTTGAGAGTAATGCAATGACATCAGTTAGCTATAGTTGTTCTTGGTTGTCAGATACTTATCCCAAAAATTAATGTCAAATTTTCTTTCTTTTTTTTTCATGAGATCAGACATTAATTTGTAAAAAAAACAAAAAAACAAAAAACAAACAAATTAATACTTAAGATGAACTCTATTATTAGATCATTTCAAATAGGAAAATTGTAATTAATTTCTACCATAAACAATAAATCTCAAATTCCTAAACTTTTCACTCTATTATTCCCATCCTATTTCATTATCATTTAATGAAAGTAATCTGTAAACAACAAAAAATGTAATGCCTTATGTTTTCATTACCATTTAAAAGCAAACCACTCTTTTTCACTTACACACACCAATGATTAATTATAATTGTGTGCTTTTGTTAATGTCACAAAATGTTGGGTTATAATTATACAAAATAAAATATGTTTGAATGCAGAAATTAATTGAAACTGTTTTTGGATCAGTGCTCTCTCTCTGTCATTCTTTTATTCACTAATAAAACCGTTGGATAGATCTTTTGTCTTTGTACATGAAGAGTCGATGATACAATAGAATAATCTATTGCATCCTTCTGCTTAAATTTATAATCATTATTTCCAGTGATTATAACACCTAAACATATGGAACTGATATTTGAAAATATTTAAACATTGACTGTAAATTCAGTTATTATTTTATAAGAATTTTACAAGTTATATAGAAATTTCTCAATATCATTTTACTTATCTTTTGCTCAAGATTGTTAAATTTAATTTTAATTCAACTTTCAAAAATATTTTTCTCATTTTAAAGCAGTTTTTGATGCAATTGTCTTTTTTTCTCTCTCTAAGCCTCAAATTTTAAAACTGATTTGAATGTTATATATACCCCCCCCCCCGAAAATGCCTAAAGAAGTGGCTGAAATTGCCTGGTGACAATGAAAATTATGGAAAATTTCTGTACTTCCTTACTCCTACAAAATAGAAAAACATAAGCATGCTGGAAAACTAAATAAAAATGAATTAAATCTTCCTTGTCTGCCATATTTAATGACAGATGTTTAAAACAAAGGTTACTGACCAAATATACATTAATATCTGTCTGCCTCTATATTTCCTTAATCTAAAAACTTGAGTCATGTTCTTAAATAGCCTTGTCAGATTGACTTTCATATGGATGCCATGCATGGTACCAGGCTTGTTCTGAAATATCTAAACTGTCAACTGTATTCAGTGATTAAATGATCAATGATTAAAAATGGCTTAAAGCAAATAAAACCTGTAGGTCTTGTTGAGGTGCATTCTTCAAACCTCATATGCCATAGTATCACAAACAATGAACTGTACCAAATTAACAGAAACCATATCACTTAATGACTTTCATCAGCACCAACAACTACAATGGATAGCACAGGTAACTCCTAGAAAATAATGGTATAATCAATATGAAGACAGCAAACAAAAGGTTAGGAAGGAAACCTCCATCAATACTGGAAAGAGTGCTAACAGCTACTAGACTTGACAAACCTATTTTTTAATTGTTTTCAGAGAAAGATTTTATAAATTACAAAGTAACACTGGCTGGTTGGCCAATGAATTCTGGATGTTTTCTCATAAGGAAACAGTTTAACATTTTGAAATGGGCTTTTTACTGAATAATATTGATTTTTAAAATAGAATTGGAGTCATGGTCTGATTTTTAAAATTATTTAAATGCATACATTTACTGACAAAATATCTTTTCTTTTTTTTTCTTTTATAAATTGTACTCAAAACTTTTTCGAAATTTTAGTATGACTATTTTATTTCCTGGGTTGATCAGATTGGTATAATGTCCATAATTTTTTTTTATTTATGATAACAATCTCAAAAAAACATGTATTTATTAATTAAAATACAGCAAAGGAATTAAATAAAACTCCAGCATTCATTCTAAAAAAAGGTTTGGGTAATTGAACATCTTTGTGTTACTTTTACCACAATGTTTTGGCTATTCCTTTTTAGCAGGCTTCATCAGGTGTATTTAAAAAAAAATCTTTTTCTTTAATCATTTTATCCCTAGCAAGGCAATAAAGCCACAAGGACACAAGGGGTTACTTGGAGTGAAAGAGAATGAGAAGACTTTAGTGAAGGGAAAGGACAATAAAACAGTATTCAGGAAAAGAAAAGATAGTAATTGATGTTGATTTAGATTTTTGAAGACTGTATATTTGGCAGGTGAGCAAGAAATTGTAATGGAGTTCCACAGGCAAGAAGTATATTAGAATTGCTAGAGTTACATTGATGGTGGTGAATGGTATTGTCTGTATGTAGCATTGCCAGAATAAATGTGTTCTGTCAATATATTAGCAAACGTCTCGTTTTCTCTCTATGGATTTATGTACCTGAAGAAGACTGCAGAATAGATCAGATGAAACTTTGTGGTAAAAAATACCAAGGAGTTCAGATGTCTAAAAAGTTTGTAGTGTTAATCTCTTAGAAATATAGACAATATGTTTTCTGCTTGCAGGCATGTAAGAGTTGATAAAATGTTTTATTTTCCATGTCATTGTTATGAAAATGTTTCTTGATACCGGTTAATATGATGAAAAAGTTAGAATTAAATTTAATGTATGAGTGGGTGCTGGAAAAGTTCTTAGTCCAACTCACTTTTTTTTTTTTTTTTTTTGCACCTTCCTCATATATAATGAAAATAAAACTACTTCTTGTCTACCTGTTAGTCCTGAAGTTTGCTGTCAAGATTTTTTTTTTTTTTGCATATGTCATCCTGACACTTTAAGCTGGCTGCATTACTCCTGTTGAAATTCAATGGAGATAAAATGCTAACTGGAAAGCATTTCACACCGAAGCAAGGGGAGTGAAAGAGAATGAGTAGACTTTAGTGAGGAGAAAGGACAACAAAAGAACAGGATTCAGGAAGAGAAAAGATGGTGATTGGCATTGCATTTAGATTTTTGAAGATTTTAGGTGGCAGGGAAGTAAGAAATTGGCAGTTCCACAAGTGAGAAGTGCAAGAAAAACTATTAGAACAGAACATAGTTACATCTAGTTAGTTCATTTAAGCAAAAAGTGTTATTAAAAATCTGATTTTTTTTTTATGTTATATACTTTCATATTTGTTATTTTTATTATTATCATCATTATCATTTCTTTTTAACAAGTATAATTTTCATAATTTTTTTTTTTTTTTTTTTTTAATTTAAAAAAATTTAATTAATTTTTAATCTGATGGTATACTTCTATATAAGTGAAAAAGAAACACATCTTTCATCCAATGATGTTTGGTCGCATGCCTGTTAATCTGTTTGTTCCAACCAATATTTTATTTTATTATTCTGATTGCCTAGTGTTTTAGTCATACAAAAAGAAAAAAATACAAATAAATTCTGATATTACTATTTATACTGCTGAGCTGCATTTGCAGACTGCATGTGCACCTGGGAATTGTACGATTCTTTTTTTGCTGTTGCTGTCTGTGAAATCTATACTCTTGAACAAAAATCTATCTGTTAAAGTAATCAAGATAAATAATCTTCATTTGTATTTGGCCTTTCTTTACCGAATGGACTGTTCTTACATTACCCCCTTGCTCTACTTTGGTAGGTGATTATTTCTATTTCGAGATAATAGCAAGATAAAAAGGAGTATGTTCTATTCTCTTGTTTTTGTGTGTTTGGTCAACTGTTAGATTTTGTTATAAAGGTTACTTTCTTTTCAACTCTCAATGACTTTGAACTGTCTGAGGCTTAAATAAAACTTCTATCTTCTTACAACATGTTTCTGAGCTGAAAATATATTCTTTGATTAACTAGGTAGAGTTCTTATTGCTAAAAGTTATAATTTTGCTAGTGATATATATTTTTCTTTTGACTTGATCCTTGTAGTGAGAAAAGAAGAGCCATCTTCTATAATTGTGAACATTTTTAATAAACATTTTAGATGAGCATTTATAATTTTTGGTCAGTTCATTTGAAAAATATGAATCTTAAAATTTCCCAACTAAAAACAGGATCTAGATGTATATTATAGGTTTGTTCATAATAAAATTCACATTTCAAGCATCTTATTGGAATTATGACACCAACAAATAGATATTATTTAATTTTACAATTATTTTTATATTTCTCATGAATAGGTTACAGTATTTTGTACAAATCGGGTTTGACAAATAGTGTTCTTTATTTTGCATCCCAATATTTACGATAGCACATCTTTCTATTAATTCCCAGTGACTCTTCTCTTCACTGGAAAAACAAGGACAAGCCAAGATTCCTTACATTTTTAGCATTCCAGGCATGCGTTAGGCTGCTTCAGGTCAAGATCCTTCTTTGAATGTTTGTTGCATTTTGGAATGTTGATCATTATTCTGAATGAAATGGTGATATAAAAGAAAAATCAAAAACGAGGAAATTAGCCTGAATATCCATCTCCCCCACCCTGCCCCAAATTTTGTCTTTGTTCAAGTGTTCCCCCCCCACCCTCTAATAAAAGCATTTTCATAAATCAAAAAAAGATAATGTATTATTGACAAGTTATTGATAATATGATAATTTGAAAAGAACAAAAAAAAAATTCAATCTATTATTCTTATGTGCTTTCATTGAGGCTGAATGCAAATATTGTGGAATTAGCAATTAGCATTTTTTTTTTATTTGTAAATTATTGCTTGGTATTTTTTTTTATCATATCCAACCATTTTAACTATAAAATGTATAGATGTGTCGCATTCTCGTCTGTTAGTTAGTTAAAAATTTTTGATTCTTTTGATTCTTTTTATCTAATGAAGTCTACTTTAAAATATCCCATTCTTTTTATTATTTTTTTTTATCTATTTTCATTCAACTTTTCAAAAGTGAAAAAAAAAATAGTTTGTAATTTTGTTGGTAAATTAAAATCTTTGGCACTAAAATATTTGTTGGCAGAAAATGAATTTTATTCATTGCAGTTTGAGCTGATTAAAACAGTTTAAATCTAAATATGAAACTTCAATGAGTTTTTTGTTGAATAGGAAAAATAAATGTAAATATAACAAAGAAATCTACTTTAAAATCGTGATATTTCAGTACAAAGAATTTTTCCTCTTTTCCTGGAACCAAGTAGAATAAATTATGTAATATGAAGACATTAAAAGAAAAAAAAAAATAATTCATGTGGAATAAGTATCAAGAGATAAACTTGTGAAATAATTTTTTACATACAGTGCAGTCTATCCATATGAGGTGCGCTGTGTATCCACATAGGGCTGTGTGCTCTATATCCATATAGTACCATTTTAAGTATGTAGATTAATTTTCTGAGATAGTATAGTATTTCTACTTGTACCAAATCTCAGCAAAATAATATTTGATAAAGATCATCAAATCAGTTACAGTTTGAAAGTACTCCTTGTAACCTTTTATTGTTTGTGTAGTGATTGGACTGTTGCCAATGTTATGACAGAGTTGATATTAAGTGACAATACCTGAAGGCTACAATATGCACATTGGGGACACAATTGCTTTTTTTAAATTTTTTTCTTCTACCCCTTGATACAAACATTGCAATGTTTATAGATTTAGCATAGGGAAGCTTATAGTAACTTAAACTAAATATCCAATACAAATATTCAGATATATAATGAGAAATTTTTTTTAAACAGCTCTGGCTTCCTGAAGTTTTCCCTGTCTCTGATCTTCTGCAGTCTTGCTGGTTCTTTTGGCTTGCAGTCTTGCTGGTTCTTTTGGCTTGCAGTCTTGCTGGTTCTTTTGGCTTGCAGTCTTTCTTCTATTTGTTCTGATGTCTCAACTGCCCGATGTAAAGAATTTTGTGCATTTTTCAGCTGCAAATATGTTTCTTTTTGTGTCCTGGTATTCTCCATAGCTCTCCTTGGAGAGCCCCTTGCATTTGCTTTCTCTTCAGTTGCAAGAAGTCTTGTTTGATGTTGTTCTCTGGTGGCAGGCAACTTCAGGGTTAAAACGAACAGTTGGTTTATCCATGCTAAGAAGATAAGCAAAAAAAATGAGGAAACCTGCAGGTAATTTTTAACAAAACAAGATAATGAATTTATTTATAAATTTACATATTTGAAGTTGTCAGTAGATCAGCTCAGGAAAATAAATCACAAATTTTTAAAGTCCGTAGTTTCAACAAATTGTCATGAAGAGGAAATGTTCATTCAATAGATTAAATCATCTCAAACAAAATAATATTAAAAAATGTTTAAAACAAATTTAAGAGTGTTTGTTTCACATAAGGGTTATGCGGTTGCATACATTCAAAAGGAGAGAAGGAGATAGAAATACTTAACTTTCTTGGATTGTTGAAATAAACTTCTTAGAAATGCCAAATGCTTCGTTAATATAATTTGACACTGGCAAAACACTGGATGCATGAACAGAAATGAAATTGTTCACATGACTTCAGATGCTCTTCTCTTGTTGATTTAATTTTTCTCCTTATTTTATATCAAATCACTATTTTCTTTTCTTTTTCTTTGCTCAATGACTAATTCCTGTAAAAAAAAAAAAAAAAAAAAAAAATTCATTTTTTGAACTTTAAGTTTTCATTGGTCCAAAGAAAATATTTGAAAGGAGTGGCTAAAGGGAGTTATTTCATACTCAAATTTAGCTTTTCTTATGGAAAATGAGGACTAAAAAATTTTTAAACCCACTCTCAGACAAAAACAGGGTGTAGATCTTATTGAAGTTTGGTGTTTACTGGTCTCCACCAATTTTTCTTTATTGTATTCTTTTGTGCAAACAAACATACAGACACAATTTTTCTTTATATATATATATATATATATATATATATATATATATATATATATATATTATGTGTTTCATCTTTTAATAGTATCCTTATTAAAGAATTGATAATGAATTTTAAAACAGGGTGTCAGGTTTTATTAGTCAAACAAAATATAGACCACTAAAACATTTGATTAACATAATGGATATATGGATAAACAACACTCACAATATTCCAGATAGCTATATAAATATTTTGATTATTTTATGTGTTAATATGGGGACCCCCTTGATATTCTATAACCATTATCAATCTATTATCCATTGATTTTAACTTTTCTACAATTTTGGCTTGAATATTACTTGTAGCAATTTTTATTGCTTCTCAGAGATTTTCTTTGCTTGAATATTGTTTTCTGTTCTTATAATCATGGACCACAGATTTGCTATTGGAATAATACATGACTGGGGACCCATTCCATTAATTTTGTGTCTTTGAAACATTTTTTGGTAAGGTGGGCAATAGCCAAATTTGCAGAATGTGAATATATTCTTTAGCTTAAATTTTTTCCCCCCTCCTAACAGTGCATATACACTTGCTTCTTGCATTTCTCATATCCTGCAACTTTGTCATGCCTTTAAAATTCTATGGTTGTCTGAAGAATTGCAGGAAATGACCTAAATTTGGGGGAATAGATTTAATTCCAAATTTTTTCCATCTTCTTGACAGCATTTTCTTCTGCTGTAATTGTAGTATCTTTGTGGCTGTTGATTGAAAAGTGCAGATTAAACATTTGCATTGCATTTACAGGAGTGTGTAGTGGAGGGAAGCAAGAAATGAAGTCTGAAGAGCAAAGAGAGACCAACAGACAATAAAGAGCCTGAATGCCAGTTACCATCAATGCACCCCTCTTCATCTTGTCTTCTCTCACACACCTCCCTACTACTTAATGCATCAACTGCTGTCCTGCTAGACTGGGTGAGGGCTGATATAGAATAATGTAACCACACCCTTCCTTCCTCTCCCTTATAACAGTGTTATGGAGTAAACAACAGAATATGAATCATTGAGTCTGAGCTATTTTTTTTTTTTTAACTCTTGAAAAATTAATTGTTTTGAAGTATTTTATTTTTTAAATTTGTTTTCATGTTTGCTATTTATTGTAACATTACCACTGGACATAGCTTTAAAGAGAACCTTGTATTTTCATGTTAGTCTTTTTTAAAATCTCACTTTAATACTGTCATTGTTACTTAATATCAATTTTCTCTCTATACTCTTGTTGTGTGGCATTACATCTATTCACTACATAAGTTTGATGACTAGGATCTGATATTTAGCTTTTCAGACCTGTAGAATTTTTAATGAGTTTTGATAGTTTATCATGAAAGAAAATCTGATTGTAATAATGTATCTTCCTTATCAGTTATTTTTATTGGTACAATAACATTTTTTTTCATATGGGTTGGGATTGATATTTACTTTATAAAGTGAGTTTGAAAAATGTGTAGCTGCTCATAGGAGAGAGAATCTTATGAAACTTGAGGCTTTGGTGAAATAGTTTGTGCCATTCCATTACTTCTGTTAGAAATAGTAAGTCAAGATTTTGCCCAATTTTTCAGATTTTAGATTATGTGCATTTTATTTTCCTAGGAATCTCAATAATCACTACTTTATTATGACTTTCAGTCATTAGTGACATCACTTATTGCTACTATTGTTAAAATGGAAAAAAGGAAATGTTTTTTTATAGCAATATTCTGAGACCAATTTCACAATTAACATACCAACTTACCGAAACATACGAAAAATATTGATTAATGTTTATTATATGTCAAAAATATAAAAGTTATTTTTCTACAAGCTTTTCTCTTTACACTTGTAAATGTATGGAACATGTAAACCAGCATCAACAAAGCAATCAGTGGCAGACGAAAAGGCTAGTTAGACTTGCCAGGCTACTCATTATTCATGTTATATACACAGGGTTTGGACAACCAAACTAGTATGGTTGTTATGAGCACAATTTATATATAAAGGCAGTTGAGTAAGATTCTATCTATAATTTTGATATCTACTGGAATGTATCCTGCTTTTATTGTACAAGTATGTTTGTCTATCAAGATGATTTTTTATTTAATTTGTATTATATCACTTCAGAAAAGAAATCCTAGCTATTTTACTCTTGCTTCTGTTTGCTTCTGCTTATCTGATTGCATTGGGCAAGGTTTGCTTTATTTTTTTTTTTTTTTTAAGACAAACAGTTTTGTAGTGAGTTTGTTACTCTCTACAAATGAAGTTGAAAATCTGTGCAGCACTTATAATACAATATAACCATATTTTATCCTCACTGAAATGTTATTAAATTAAATTGTTTGCTTTTTCAATTATGTTTCTAACATCTTTAGGTAATAAAGAGAAAATGCTTTTCACATTTGTTCCAACATAGTTAATTACCAGAATTTATAAGATCTATATGTAAATGCATCAACAGAATCTTTATTCTCACTTGAAGATAAACTGTTTACTAGTTTCCGTATGTTACAAATTCTTTACAATGTTAAATGAATTTTGGATATTTTAGGTTTAGCAGGGCAAATTTCAAAAAATGAATATTTCTGCTTCCAATTTTAAAAATATTTTGTTTTTTTCAATACAAATAAATATAAGTTACTGTCTCAATTTCAGGGATGATGTGTTATTTAATTGAATACATTATTCTAAAAGTTGTAGATATACTTTATCTTAATATTTCAGTATGATTTCTTTCCATCATATTTTTATTACTTCAAATGTTATTTTTAGTGGATACCTGTATCTGAAAGATTTCTATTGTTAATAATTAAATTATTAATTGATTTCTTTCTTTTCACTCTATTGGATTTCAAGAGTACTCTGTATGTGTGTTATTTTCTGACCACCAAGAAATAAGCAGAAACTTTACAACTTTTTAAATAGAACAGTGGTTCTCAACCTTTTTTTTTTACCCATTGACCACTTTTGCTCTTAATCTTTTTTGGTGGACCCCCATAACCATTTGGAGAGAAAAAAAAAAATCTCTAAAATATTACCATGGACCCTGGTTTAGAACTACTGGATTAGTTGAAGAGTCAAAGGAATTGTGTTTTTTTAAAAAAAATTTTTTTTATTATAATCTCTTACTTTGAATAGTTTGTAATACGAAAAATCTGTTAGGAAATGTAGTCCACTATATATATATATATATATATATATATATATATATATATATATAATTTTATTTATTTGAAAATTATAACATAAATATGTTATTAAAATCACTACAAAAATAGCCATTTTGTTTCAACACCTCTGGTGTCTTATCAAATGATGTTGAATGTAGAATAAAGGGTTTTAAAAGATTCAAATTGATTAACCACCCCTCACAGGGGGAAACGCTGTTACATAAGCTGGAATCACCAATCAAAATACAAGTATATGGGAATTCAAAAAACTTGACAACAAAGTAAGGTTATAATAACTATTAAATGCTTTAAAGTTGGGGTTATACCAAAATAGAATTTATTCTAACTAATAAGTATTAAATTATACGATAAAATTTGAAATTAAAATTAAAAATTGCCCATTTTAAAATCTAAATTTAATCTCTATTAAGTTTAAAATTATAAAATTACTGAGGAAAAAAGAAAAAATACATATGTTATTCTATTTATTTTGTTTTTATTGAAATTAAGTTGGAATAAACGTTAAGATCAACTGCTCTTAACTTCATGACAACATGGATACATTTGAATTCTAAGCAGAAGCAGGGGATGATGACATCTTGCGAAAGACAATACATTCACAATCAGATTATAATACATAAGCAGGCAGACATATTTAGATATATACACACACAAAAAAGTGACGAGACAGGAAATATCTCCACGACCCTATACACAAAAAAAACACATACATACACAATTAAATGTGCATGCAAGTTACCATACACATAGACACCTATAAAGACACATACATACACCCACATACATTGACATAGACACTCCGATACAACAACCAAGAAATATTCAAGATTGAAAGTGTTATTAAACGAATTCTAACCACTTATTAAAATTATAATGAATACGGGCAAATATACATAGATAAACTAATGTAAAATTTTTTTATGTTTGGGTTTTCTAGTGTAGAGATTGTACTAAGATAAGCTACAGAACTAGTCAAACAATTATTCTGTAGTGGACAATTATTTGGATTCCTACAATTGCACAAGTTATTGGAATTTATTCTGTATACACCAATCCTATACTTATAACAGACAATGAATGTCTATTATGTCTGATCATGAGCTGTTCTAATGTTCATATTTTTGCTTTAATTTTGGGTGAAAATAAAGACAAAAATTGTCCAACATTTGGATATTTTGTAATAAGTTGGTCCTTGATCTAAGCTTTCAGCTCAGAGGAGCCATCTTCAGAGTGGTTATATAGACATTTTAACAAAGATATTCACCATCGAAGATAATATTTTCTTATGTTGACATAGAAGATTGCTATGCAACGATAACAGTTGCAGAATAGCAGATGCAGTTCGTAAGTTCAAGATGTGGTTCTATGACGTTATACCACACAAGAGGCCAAAATATTAACAATAAAACTATATGTCTAGATGTAATATAATATGTTGTGGCTAGTTTGAAATGTAATTTTGTTGGGTGTGGGTTGCTTTGTTTTTTTGTAGATAGCCTCTAATATCTGAAGGTTCTTTTTACTGTGTGTATGTTTGAGTATTATTGTGTTATCAACTAATATCTAATATTATGTACATGGCTATGTTTTTCTAAGAAAATGTGCCATATAATAATTAGAAAAGGGGGGCCTAAAGGAGATCCCATTGCAATACTGTCATCTCATGGACGAGGACATGAGTAAATAATTTTACTAATGTCCCCATCCATGAAATGATTGACATCATTATCTGTGATGTATACAATCACATTTCTCTTCCACCCATCAATATTAAACCCACTATTTAAAAAAAATTATTATTAGCATGACCACCTAGGTAATATTTATACTCAAATAGATGGTAGTGTGATGGGATCACCTATTATATGGCACATTTAGAAAATAAAATACTTAATGACACTCAAATGCGCATGCTGTTAGACAATATATTTTTTGTTCTATTTTTCAAATTTTGGTTTCTAAGAGGCCACAAGAGGCTGATCATATCAAACTTTGAAAGATTCCATTCAATGTTATAATTGAAATTGATTTCTTTTTTTATCACTCTATTTGTTGATGTTCAAGAGTACTGTGTGTGTGTGTGTGTGTGTGTGTGTGTGTGTGTGAGAGAGATTTTCTGACCACCAAGACAAACATTTGTTTTGTTTCTCATCAAACTTCTGAGTGTTCATTGTTTATACAAGTGACTGATGTGTTTGTTGTTCCTATTCAGTTTTGCTTTTTGTCAAGGGGTTCATTGATGGAAGAATCCTGGCATTGTTCAAGGTTTCAGTTAATTGCATTAATTTGTTTTTAACAGAAGTGGCACTAGATGCTCTGCTCTCAGGGTGGTGCAAAACACTTGGGTCTCAAGTTTATAAACTTCTCTAATAAAGATGACAACATCTCAATAACAATGACTGTTAATTTCCTTCTTTTTTTCTTTGAAAATTAATTTGCAAATGCATATCACTGGAGTTAATTAATTTTGTTATAATTAGCTGTTTTAATTTTTCTTTTCCTCTCTTAAGGAAAATTTCAGCATTTAAAAAAAAATTCAGATCTGACAAAATTTAACCTGATTATTTGTGGATTTGCTAACATGGTAAAAACCTTCATTTCATAAGTGAGATTGATAATTTTGAAATAACTGTACTTAATAAAAAGTGTAATAAAAAAAATTTGAAAACCATTCAGTAGCACAGTGTAGAATTGAGATTGAAATTTCTTTTTCTTATCTAGATCTTAAATATTGGTAACATCTGTATAATACTGTCATTTAACTTAATTACATAATGACTTTAAAAATGGTACATGGATAGAAAAAAAAATATAAAAAATTTTCTAATGATTTTATTATCACTCAACCAATAGATATCAGTTTTAAACCAATTAGAAAGTTTGGCTAGAATGAAAATACTTAGATATCAAAAGAATTTGTTAACAACAGCTGAGATATATAACCACCAACAGTCAAAATATACCGAAGAAAATGAATTTCTAGGCTCCACACATTGATTCCAGTCTGATTTGAGGAAAAAAAAAAACATTATTTTCTTACTAATCAGCATGTCCTTGAAAGATAAAAAAAAAAACAAAAATTATGAACTTGCTAATCTATAAAACAGAAAATGTGTGTGTGTGTGTGTGTGTGTGTGTGTGTGTATGCTATTTATGCGTGTACACATTTTTTAACTGATTTCAATGAAATTGTACACACATGTTGCAAATTTACTAAAATCAGTCAAGCCTAATTTTTCAATCTCCAGGGTTTGGCAGAAAAATTGATAAAACTGAAGGTGGGTACAACTTTTTGCAAAAAACCAAGGCAAAGTTACATGAGAACAAAATTTCTACTGGATGAGCTGATGTTCTTTGCACTTAATGCAAAACATAGCTCATGTTGATAGTTTTTCCACAACATTGGCTTCACACAAAAAATTGCAAAAAAAAAACTGAAAAAATTGGATTTTTGTACTACTTAAAATAAAAACTTGAATAACTTCCTTATTTTTTATCTGATTTTCTTCAAACATGTCGCAAAAAATTTGCCATCATGCAAGAAATAAGATATTTTGGTTTTAGTCCTGTTTGCTTCCCCGCGTATAATGAAAAACCACGAAAAACTGTTCAAAATGCCTGTTTTTTGCCATAACTCCCTGGTTTTTCATCTGATGCTTTCCAAATTTGACATTTAAATTACATATTTAAATTTTAAATTGCATTTTTTGATACATTATCATGTTCTTCCCGTTTGTTAATTTCACTGCTGTTAGACATTTTTTTACCTTGATTAATTAAAAGCACATCATTGTCTGTGGGAAGAGAAATTGTTGAATCAGAGATAAATATTTATTTGGCTTGCAACAATTTTACCAACCAAGGATGAGTTATCCGAGTTAGGAAGTTAAATGTGTTGGTATCTAGTCATATGTTGATTAACATAAATCTTATGTCACTCCTTCATAGCATATTTTATTTAGTTTCATGTTGAGAAATATTTTATATAGAAACTAAACGTAAGCTATATTATAAATCAATATAATTTCTGCAACCATTTTTCTTGGTTCGCTTGTTTGCTGGAATTACCTACTGTTAATTTATGTAGGATTTATAATTCATGCATTTAATGTTACTTTGCTTTTCATGTTAGTTGCAGGGAATATGTAATGTCCTGGCCTCCTGTTGATTTTTATTCTTTAGTTGTTATAACCAAATAAAATCAATTTGTAGCTTTTAAAAGTTTAAGGATATGTGGAAACAGTGCCTCAGAAAAACAGTTGATTGGAAATATATATATTTCCACACACACACATCTTTAAATATAATTTTACATGACAAATATATTTTTAATATTGTCAATGTACTTAACCCAATACTGCTTCAGTGTTATATTTTGAAAATTTTAGATGAAAATTCACCTAATAATTGTCAGGCTACAGACTTGTATGTAAAATATTTTTTAAGTTTTAAATGAATTAGTCTTGTCCAAATTAATATTGTTTAGATTATTTTAAAATGTAACAAAATTAATAAAAATTCCTTAATAAAATTAGTAAATCTGCTTTTTTAAAAATTTGTTTATACATATGTGGCATTATAGAATTATTATATAGAATAATTACCATTTTTAACTAACATTAACTGATATTTAACTGAGGGTGTTATACTAAATGCAAGTGAGGATATTATATAAACTGTTTTGTTTCTATATTCTGTTCATCAATCACAAGCAACACACTTTTATACTACAAAATTGTCTTTTGCTAACTTTGACATATCATTAATGCTATAGATGATGTAATGTAGCAAGTTAAGGATAATTCTAAATGATACATACAAAAAGTTGAACAATTTATAGCTGGTTGGTTTTGAGATATTCTATATTAGGGTTTTTATTGCAAATGAATCAAAATTTGTATTTTATTTACTCTTTTCAGTGATTTTTTTCACTTGGTTGATGTAATAATGATATTAGATATGAAGGGCAATTTCAAGAATCCTTTTGGATGGCTAGGTGGTGTAATGAATAGTAGCATGGAATGAGAAATTGGAGAGCTAAGTTCCAATTACAATTGGGGTTGCTACATTCACTTACATGCAAATACTCTTGAGAAAGGTAGAGATCCATCTTCCCCTCCCCCCAGCTATAGGTTAAATAGTACAACTTGTCGCTGGAAAAATTGTCCTTAAAAAAATTTATTAATGCAATATTCACCTGCAAAAAAAAAAAAAATGACTTGTACAATTCAAAATATGATTCAACTTTAAATAACTCAGAAAGGGTTAAGTCATAAAAAGCAACTATGAATCCTTTCAAGATTTTAGTTTCTTCTTAGATGGTGAGTTTCTAATATTTTTATGTACCTTGTTGTATAACCTAGTGGGCTTTGGGTCATATAAATGTGAACTAAGATACTAAAAATAGTTTTGATACTAAGATCAGTTTAGATGCAATTCCCTATTTTAAAAAAAATGTTATCGACTTTCCATATGAATCTTTATTTACACTTATAAACCGTATGCTATATTCCTGCTCTGGCAACATTTTAAAAAATTTTATTATTTTTATATTTTTTATTTTTTTTTTGCATATTTAAAAAAAAAAAAATTCTCCCTTCCCAAAATGAAAGCAACACTATGAAATTTTTTGTCCTTTTATTTTGTACAAGTTTTTGGCACAGATGGACAAAGGTACATTGTACTTTGTCCATGAAATCACTTGTGATCATATCACCATCATAAACAAATTAGCAAGATTTATTTTGTCTGTTTTTAATCAATGCTTCTTTGTCCTCTACTTTCAGCAGATTTTAATAGAAACTGCAGTTAGAAAGTTGAAATAAGATATGTGTGTTTTTTATATTCAAGTTAAATGAAGCATTTTTGTCAGGGGTTGCTTCAGGTTTTAGGATTTCTCACTGATCGTATTTGTTTTTTACGTATTTTACCTTAAATTAAAAAAAAAAATTGTAGGTTTTTAAATGCATTTCTTAACTCAATCAATTAAGTGACATTTACTTTCAAGATAAATTTCTCACCAGTAAATTATCTTTGCTGATGAAAAATATAAAATTTTTCTATCTAAGAAAATACTGACTTGAATTGGTTTGTTTCTTGAAGAATTGTAACTTCAAGCAGAAGGATCCAGTCCCCACATGGATACGTATTAATAATTAAAGATTTTAGCGACACAGACATACACACACAAGTTTCTGAATATAATAAAATTGTGAAGTGTGAAAATAATATTTTGTCTAACTTTTAATATTGAATCTTCATTCTCGATAAAACAAGTGTGAAGCATTTTCTTAATGGCTGTATTTATTTTTTATGCATTGCATTTTGAAAACATTTACCTTTTTTCTTCTCCTTCAAAGTAACTGCAATTCACTAATTAGTTTTTTTTTAACTTCTTTGTTTGAGATTATTTGTACAGATCCTGCTTGTTATTAAAATGAAATACTGATATCTTTCTTCAGTGAGAAGCTCGTCAACATCTGAGACTGCTTTAAGATCTAACTTCCTTTGTCTTGGTTTATTTATTTAATTAAAACTAAAAGCAAACTAGTGATTGTATATAATCTTTCATACACACTAGCAACATCTATACATAATGAAATGTTTACATAGTTGGGTATATTTGAATGCTCTGAGAAAAAAACAAAGTAGTTTCCTTCAATCTAATAGTGTATTTGTTCTGGCTATCAAATGTGGGAGTATAAGGGGGTGCTGAGAAATTAATTTCTGAAGTTTTAATCAAAGTGCAGAATTTTGCTGGAATACCTTTTATTGAACCAAGAACTTTTCAGCACCTTCCCATTTAAGAACCTTTGTTGAGCCAAGATTTTTTTTGCATATTTAAAAAAAAAAAAAAAAATGAAAGCAGCACTATGCAAGTTTTTGTCATCTTATTGTGTACAAGTTTATGGATGAAAAAAAAAAGTACATTATACTTTGTCTTTGAAATCACATGTCGTCATATCACCTCTAAAAGGTAAATTATCAAGATTTATTTTGTTAAATCTTGTTTGTCTATTTTTAATCAATTCTTCTTTGTCTTCTACTTTTAGTAGACTTTAATGGAAACTGAAGTCAGAAAGGTGAAAAAAGTTATACAACTGGAATAATATGCTTAGTTTTTAGTTCACTATTTTAGATGATTCTTTATAGTTGAAATAAAACATTGCATGGTCTAGTTTTGTTCATTTTGTATTTAAACTTGAATGTTCATATTTGTATAACTGCCGATTTCCTCCTTTAGAAAACAGTCTGTGTTGACTCAATCAATTAAGTGACATTTACTTTCAAGATAAATTTCTCACCAGTAAATATCTTTGCTGATGAAAAATATAACAGGAACTGAACATGTTAGACTGTTCAGAAGGAACTATAAATAACTGGTGAAATGTACTTTATTATAGAAAGAAAGCTGTACGTTTGGAATTAAATCTTTACAGCATTCCATTACTCAAAGAAGGTAGCAGACAAAAGTGCAATTGTCTTATTTTTTATTTCATGGCATTAATGCAATTTTGTATATGGATTGTTGCATGAAAAATCTAAGTTAGTCTGATGGTAGACATGTTTGTTTAAAGTGATGTGCCAAAACAGAATTAATGTGTATTTAAAAAAAAAAAAAAATGAAAAATGTTTCACATTACCTGACCAATTTACATATTTTTTTCCTCTACAGAATCTAATTTCACTAAAAAAAATGTCTTTCTATTACTAGAAAGTAATCTATACTATATCTTTTGGTTAACCCTTTTTATTGTTATTATGGCTTAACTTTGCAACTGAAAATTTGTAAATGTTTTCTGCAAGACAACCTACCTGAGTAAATAATGCTCCTATTTTCATTTGTGTTAAATTTTAATTTTTGTTTAATTACTTTTTTCTTCGAGCCTTCTTGAACTCATTTTTATTTATTTGTAAAGTTGTATATTAAATGCATTAAAAATACATAATACTATCCAATTCCATCATTAGCAAATTGAAAAATAAAGATTCTGAAATATTTAGATTTTTTTTTGCCCTTATTGCATATATGGTAAAATTGAATTTTTGGTTTGTGGGGTGACCTTTTTCAAGAACTAAAACAAATTAATATCTTTTTATTACTTTTGAACATAAGTTAATCAATTTATGACACAGGAACAGGGTTTGTCTATATTTCTGAGATGAGGTATTATGTACAGTATTTACATTAGTCGGACTATTGTCCTCATCTTTGTCGCCATATTTGTCACGTTTCGGCCGTTGTACACTCCGGCCTTCTTCAGGTGGTTGGAATTTCGAACCGAACCCTTTATTTCGATCACTGGGGTAGACTGTTCTAGTTCCACGAGCCATGTTTGATGGATGTCAGTTATCAGTTATCTCCTGGTAATTTTCCCTCTGAAAGTTCTCCACTGCCTGAACCGGGTATTGAACTCACACTCTTTGGGTCTGTCACTGGATCTAACCAACGCCTTTATCCACTGTGCCATGTGTCCTCAAGGACACATGGCACAGTGGATAAACATCAAACATGGCTCGTGGAACTAGAACAGTCTACCCCAGTGATCGAAATAAAGGGTTCGGTTCGAAATTCCAACCACCTGAAGAAGGCCGGAGCGTACAACGGCCGAAACGTTGTGACAAATATGGCGACAAAGATGAGGACAATAGTCCGACTAATGTAAATAAGGAACAGGGTTATTAAAATGTCGTAACCCTTTATATATATATATATATATATATATATATATATATATATAATCTCAAATATGTGGTGCAATTTAATTTATATTACAATGAATCCTTTATACAAAAAGTAAATTAGTAAAGTTAATGATATAAAATGCTATATTAGTAAAAAACACACTCACTTAAATTTTCAAAAATTCAACCTTAGCATTGCAACTACACGCTCCACAAGTTTTTGTATCTGTTGTCAATAACACATTTAAAAAAAAACATTTCGATTTGCATTATATTTTTTTGTCTCGGATGCTACCTGAATTTTGCCAAAAACAAAATAGTTTCCATGCCTGAGGATGACTGGAGGAACCGTCAAAAGTACTTGCGTATTTAAAGAAGACATAATACAGTTTATAATTTTAAAAAACAAGTATCATAACATTCATCGAATGATTAGTGGGTTAATGCATCTTTAAAATTTAGTTAGCAAAGGGATTTCACCATTTTATATCATTAACTTTACTAATTTACTTTTTTTTATGAATGATTCAGTGTATAATATATATATATATATATATATATATATATATATATATATATATATATATATATATATATATATATATATATATAAGGCATAAAAAAACAAATTTTTTATTAAAGGCCATAATAGATTTGAAATAAAAATTAAAATAAAAACACCAGTCAACCAGTTTCGTCCCCTCTTATCAGAACTGTTAACAGGGAATAGAAATTATGAAGAACAAAATGTCTGTAGTGGATGACATGAATAAATGGGCAGGGAAGAAATTCATGTCATCCATTACAGACATTTTGTTCTTCATAATTTCTATTCCCTGTTAACAGTTCTGATGAGAGGGGACGAAACCGGTTGACTGGTGTTTTTATTTTAATTTTTATTTCAAATCTATTATGGCCTTTAATAAAAAAAATTTGTTTTTTATGCCTTAATACACTTTTGTACCGTTGCAAATATATTTAAATATATATATATATATATATATATATATATATATATATATATATATATATATATATATATATATATATATATATATAAAACAAATATAGACAAAAAATGGATGTCTGGGCAAAATTTATTCTGACAAGTAAAATAATTTTGTCATGTGTTATAATTAACTTGTTTCAAATGAGAAAAACATGTTAATTCTGCAACATGAAAAATATAAAGAATAATGACTGCCACTTATGAGGTTATCAATTGGAATGGTTACAGTATGGAAGTAAAAAAAAAAATGTTAAAAAAATTGGATGCTCAGATTTTTTAATCTTGGATGAGAAATTCATTTTTGATATTGTCAAATACAGAAAATTTGAGGACATTTGTTTTGAATTTAACATTTGAAAATATCTTTAGATATTAGGTTTGCATATGATTATTTATTCATCTATAGCTAGACAGGCAACATTTTAGATCTTAACTGGATATATCTGACATAAATAACAATGCTTAAACTAAATTTTTGGGGAGTTTCTAAAACATGTAATGTATATAATGTTTATACATGTATATTATATATGTTTCAAAGGTTGTCTTAGTCAGGAGTGATAGTGGGAACAAGTTCCCATTGTCTATAAAATGCTTCCATGTCATGCGTCTCAAATAGCCTCTGACAAGCTGGAGAATGGGCGGAGGTATACAACTGGCACCTCATAACCAGCTGATTCAGGTAGATAGAGTTTGACAGCCCAGGAAGGCAGTCCATCTAGGGAACTGAAAAGTCTAATTTTAAAACTCTACAGCCTTGCAGTCCTGTTTGAACACTGAAAAGGCGATGGAAGTAAATCCAGACAGAAAAGCTGAAGCAGAGACCCAAAGGTAGTTGGTTGTCAACACTGACAGCTTTCCAGTAACTCTTGCAGCCAAACTGATCCCAAATGTAATACTCTGTATCCCGTTGGATCTTGTCAGTATGGCAAAGGGGGAGGCATGTTGTTTGGCCTGCACATGGCCTCCATATACCATCGCCCTGGACGGCACTCTAGAAAGGTCACTCCAGTCTTACCACAAAAGGCCTGAATTTTGACCAAATAGGATGCTACCTTTATCCCGTGAGATAAACAGATGACTATTAAACCTAATTCAATATTTATTGCCACTTATAGTGTTAAGAGGAAAAAACTGAAATAACTTTTTTAACAATGTATGTTGTTTGCAAAGTTAGTATTTTAGGCAAGCAAATAATATTTGACTAATTTTATTGATCGACCACAGCAAACTCTGTTTAACTATTATAGAATTTAGATCATGAGGCATTAATTCTAAGTGGAACTGAATTATTTAATAGTGAAAAGTTTTCTAAATCCTATTTTTTATCATTTCATCTCTAGTAAGGCAATAAATCCGCTATGACACAAGGGGTTATTGAGTGAGAAAGAATATAAGAAAAAGAAAAAAAATGAAAGAACAGGAAGAAGACAGAAAATAATGAGGGACATTGCATTTAAATTTTTGAAGATCAATGTTAACTGGAAAGCAAGAGGCCAGAAGAGTTCCACAAGTGAGAAGTGTGAAACTGTTACATCTAGTTGTTTCAATTGTAAAATGGTGAGACATTGCTGCCAATCTAGTAATGCACTTAAATTCATAATATCAAGGTACCAAAGAGGAAATCTGGTATAATTTAAATATATTACCAAGTAGGATGAGCCTCTATTGGACAGTTTTGAAGAATTTCAATTTGATGTTGACTGAATTATTGAGTATGTTTGTATGACATTTACTATGTTGTTTAGTTTTAGAGTGAACAAGATATTAGGCAACTTAGGTTAAGTGGAAGTAAACCTTAATTAATGGATGTTTTCATATATGTTGTTTTAGAACATACAATAAACTATCCCATAAAAGAAGTAATATAAAGTATTTTAAATGTCTTTAATCTCCCACGAACATTCTCAAAATTTTTCCTCTTGTATACTCTTTTGTCTTGCCTGTCTGTCTTGGTGTACCTTTTGAGAAGAATATGGTATAAAATACATGGATAACTTAGAACAGATAACAGACAAGTAGTATTTGTTTATAATTTTATTCAATACAGTTTTATACATTTAATGAGATGGATGAATTTGATTTAAAAAAAAAATCAAATCTGAGAACCATTTCAGAGGGACACATACAGTAGCGGCCATAATATAAGGAACGGAAACAACAAAGACATAAATATGTGTATTACTTAAAAAGTAATGCATGAGTAGCAATGAAATTTTTACCGAATAAAGATTAGGGTGTAATGCATAAATATTATACAAAGTTACAAAAATTAACATAATAGTTTTTTTAAAAATAAAGATTAAATGGAACAAAGGAAATAAGCTACTGGACAAAAGTTAAGGAACGATGTTAATAATTTGCATAAATCTTTAATTTACATTCTTAAAAAACTCGATGGAGCTTTTCAACAATAAGTAAAAGTTCATTTATCATTAGGACTTTATTTTTAAGCATTATGGCAAATTCTACATGCAAAACGCTCTTTTGAAGAAACAAAAAACTCATCGCTATCAAGAAAAAAAGTCAATTTCAGAAATTTCTGATATTGTTCATAGGTCTAAAAGTGTCGTTCATCGTGTAATTAGCAGGTATAAAACCGATAAAACGTTAAATGCAAAACCAAAAACTGGCAAACCTCCAAAAACATCGCAAAGAGAAGATCGAAGAATTGTTAGAATATCTACAAAAAACCGTTTTGAAACTGCTACATCAATTCCCCATAAATTTAATGAAGAGACAGATAATAAGATCTCAAGGAAAACGGTTGCTCGCAGGTTAAAAAATGCAGGATTGCATGTCCGTATTCCAGCTTCAAAGCCTCTCATTTCAAAGCGAAACCAAAGAGCATGTTTGGACTGACGCACAATGGGATACAGTTCATTTCAGTGACGAGTCCAAGTTTACTATATTTGGTTCTGAGGGCAAAACTTACGTACGCCGTAGAACAGGTGAAAGACTGTCTTCTCAATGTGTCAAGAAAACCGTTAAGTTTGACGGCAGTGTGATAGTGTGAGGAATGATTTCATCTGTAGAAGTTGGCCCTATCATCCGCGTACATGGCAAAATCAATGCTGAGATTTACAAAAGGCTTCTTCAGCAGCATGTGGTATCAAGATTACACCATAATCTTTATGAATCTCCTATTTTCATGCAGGACAATGCACCTTGCCACAAGGCTCGGAAGGTTATGGCTTTATTTGAAGAAGGAATCACCCTAATGAAGTGGCCCAGAGCTCCGACCTGAATCCAATCGAAAATGTTTGGAAGATAATTGGAGAAAGGGCTCAGAAAAGAAACCCAAATAACCAGGATCACCTATGGGAGTTATTGAAAGACGAATGGGAGGGAATTACTGCTGATTTTTGCAAGAAATTAATTAGATCATGTGGTCAATGATGCAGAGAAGTCATTGAAAATAAGGGGATGTTTAAATTTTGTTTTAAGTTAACTTAAAATGTACATAAATTAAAAACAAAGTTCTTTACAAAGAGAAGGAAAATAATAAATTTAACACTGTAAAAATGAGAACAAAAAGATATTAAAAATGTTTGACGTGTAAACTAAACTAAATAAATTCACTCAAATGACAATTAAATAAAACAATGTAAAAATGTTTTTCTTTTTTTAAAACTTAGCAAAATAAAACATGAAACCAAAATACTATAAAAGGAAAATTAAAGAGATATTAAAAAAACGGATTAAACAAACAAATGGAAAAGAAAAGATACATGAGGAAAAAAATTAAGCTTGGCTTGTGAGTAAAAATATTAAAATTTGGACGCAAAATAAATGCAGTAACACAGAAAATTAAAACTAAAAGATTAAGTAGAAAGAAATAAAGTTTAGTTTACAGGTAGGTGTTGAAAAATAAAAGAAAACTAAAAATGAAATACAATTTACACAAAAAATAAAATCAATAGTCCAGTGAAACTAGATGTTACACTAGCAACAAAAAAAATATAAATGACTTAGTGTTGGAGGAGGATGAAAAAAAATAAAAAAAATGAAAAGAAAATTCAGAAAACTTTCACAAATAACAGTAAGAAAAAATGTAAGGAAAATTAAAGGTAAACATAAAATTAACAGTAAAAATGACAGGTCTTCAAACACAAAACTACAAAGTTCTAAATGATAACACGACCCAATCTGGGGCGTGGTGAGACTTGAACTGGTCTGAAAATAAACAATCCACCTATGAAAAAACCATAGAGGAAAGTGATATTTATTTTGTAAAATTACAGAAATGTGGTACAAGGCCGAAGGGGGGGATTGGGGAAAAGGATGGTCTTCTTCTGTCTTAACTATAACTTAGCTAGCTGCGAACACTGACCCAATCGTACGAACAATATTCCTTACACCAAAACAACACATTCATACGTACCTTTCTTACTACAACCACCATAATACCTCGCTATCTCTATGAAAATACTAACTAGTCCCCATATTTACAATTCAGTGTCTGTGGGGGGAGGGGAATAAAATAACAATTCTAAAGACTAACCCCAATGAGTATTTACAATATGAATACAAAATATTTACAAGAAACTATAAACCATAGAGGAAAGTACATCAGAACAATTACAATGAAAGTATTTATAGAAGGGGCACAGTGAAGCTATGTTAAGGCAATGGGAAAGTGACTGAAGCCGAGATGTCAGGATCAGTAATATTGCAGATTCTTATTTGTATTTTATCAAGAATTTCTAAATACATAGCAGAAGCTTCCAACCAGATGTCGCAGCAACATTCAAAGCATGGACAAGTCGTAGATTTATAAATAAATGACAAACTTGTGAATTTCAAAACAAACCTAGAATGTGACTGTCAAAAACTAGGTTGAAACATGACTAACATGAGGACACTAGCTTGAGTAAATCAGTGTAAACAAAAATTCTACATATTTAAAAAAAAAACTTAAAAAAAAAAGATAAAAATTGCTGTTAGTAATTTGCAGTTAGTTGGTGTGGATTATAGAATATTTAAAAATAAGAAAAATGAAGATAATGTTGAAAGTTTTTTCTTTTGGTAATTAATCAGATATTGTGATTGACAGAAGCAAAGTCGGTTCAGTTTTTTTCCTTTTGGATATTATTCAACTAATATTTTAATTTTCTGTTTTTCTGCAAAGCATTGAGATTTCCTTTTAACTGTACCAAAAAACAGAAACCATATTGCTTGAGGACTTTCAGCAACAACAATAAAACAGACATATTTCTCTAAGAGAAAATGGCATAATGATGATGACCTTCCACACTATTTCAAACAAAATGTTCGGAAGGAAGCTCTCATCAGTACTGGAAAGTAATAACAATTACTGAACTTGAGAAACTTATTTTCATGAAAAATTATTTTAAGAGAAAGATTTTAGAAATTTCACTTGATATTGACACTGGCTACTTGGTCAATGAATGTTTCCTTGTTAGGAAATGTCTACTATTACCTTTATCATTAAAAGGATAATACATTTAATAGATAATAATGAAGTAAAGTGATATGTTTTTGTTGATAATGGTTGACATTTCTTTTTATAGAAAAACTTGCATGTTTGCATGTTTCATATTAAAGTTGAAAGAATCAAATTTGCTTCTCTTGAGCACGTTTTCATCAGGAGTTGCGTCTGGTTTTAGGATTTCTCACTAAGTATATTTGTTTTTTTACTTCATTTACCTTAAAATAAAAAAAATATTGAATATTGCATTTCTTTTTTAACTCAATCAATTAAGTGACACTTATTTTCAAGATAAATTTCTTACCAGTAAATGTTTTTGTTTTTGACAAAGCTGATGAAAACTTTTCAATCTAAGAGTTAAAATATTGACATAAATTGATTTGTTTCTTTTTGAAGAAATGCAACTTCAAGCAGAAGAATCCAGACCCCACATGGATACATATTAATAATTTTATTAAAGATTTTAGAGACCCCAACCACACACAAAAGAAACAAGATTCTGAATATAATAAAATTGTGAAGTGTGAAAATAGAATTCTTTGTTTGAGATTATTTGTACAGTTCCTGCTTGTTATTAAAATGAAATGCTGATATCTTTTCAGTGGGAAGTTCAACATCTGAGACTGCTTTAAGATCTAACTTCCTTTGTATGGGTTTATTTATTTAATTAAAACTAAATGCAAAATAGTGATTGTATAATTTTTCATACATGCTAGTAACATTTATGTAATGAAATGTTTACATAATTGGGTATATTTGAATATGCCAAGAAGAAAACGGAAAGTAGTTTCCTTCAATGTAGTTTCCTTTTGTTTGTTTGGTCTTTTTTTTTTTTTTTTTTTTCTGGTTACTAAATGTGGGAATATAAGTGGGTGCTGAGAAATTAATTTCTGATGTTTTAACCAAAGAGTAGAACTTTGCTGAAATACCTTTTTTGAGCCAAGAACTTTTCAGCACCTTCTCATGTAAGAACTTTAATGAAAACTAATTTTAGTGGTATGAACTTCATTTGCCCTATGTACGATCAATCAGTGTAATACCTCTGGGATGTAATACATGTGTTAATTGTCTGTTGGTTTATATGTACATGTAAGACTCTTTATGTATGTTTGAATGCTCATATGTATGCATTTCAGGTTTCTCTTTTAATCTCATGGATCCAGTCTTGTGTACAAACACAATATATGGCTGACTGTATCCATTTGAGAGAGAGAGAAATAAATAGTCATTCATATCTTAAAGATCTTTTAGTAAATGTCAATCTCTGAATGCAGAAATTTGCAAATGAATTGATTCATGTCTATATGCATGAAGTGTTTTGTGTACAAGCAATATTTCTTCTACTGAAATAATTTGGTTCATTTTGTTTAGCTTAAGGATTTTTTTACTGTCTTTGTGTGGTATTTAAATGCCACATTAATTATTTCTTTAATGCTCAATAATACATTGTACCAGTTAGATTGTAATTTTACCAAAGATTTTGGTTTATACTTTGTCATATTTCAGATCAGTAATAATTTTCAAACATTTAGTGATGTGACTTTTTCTTTCCTTTGTTTTTGTCTTTTTATTTTGGTAGGAACTTATTGACATTAATACTAAAAGTGCTTTTCATTATTTTTTGATTAAGCCTCATAATGAATATAAATTTACAAGTTTATATATATATATATATATATATATATGTATATATATATATATATAAATAAAAGGAGAGAGAGAGAGATATGAATAAAGACAAACAAAACTTTTCTTTACCAATGCATTTCTTCTCCTGAGAGACTTTATTAAGGTAAATATCTCTCAGGAGACAAAATCTGTTGGTAAAGAAAAGTTTTCCTTTTGTCTTTATTCATACTATCTTTTTACAGATATATTTTAATTTATTTCTATCTGAATTTAGTTTCATTTGATCTTTTATTCCTTCTTTGTGCATATAACATTTCTTGGTGAATTTAGGAAGTCATTTCAAAAGAGATAATATATTGCAGCAATTCATGTTAAAGATCAAATGAACTATTCAATATTCTCTGAATTAAAGAGGATTGAAAAAATGGATAATTTTGTTATGAAAGTCTGGAAAATACTTAATGCTATTAATAGTCATAATTAAAGACATATAACAAATGGCGAAGTGAAGTATGTCTTGTATCCAGTAAACTAAAAATACTTAGAACCTTTCGCTATATTAACAACTTCAGATATTTTTACATACATTCCTATCATAATAGAAATACTTTATGCAAAAAATTCTGTAATACACATAAACTGTTTCAAATTAGATTATATCATACAATAAAATCTTTAAGAAAGAACACATTTAAAAGAAGTTGATGTAAAAAAAAAACTGATATCTTTCTGGGGAAAATTAAGTAATGTCTTAAGAAAATTTGGTTTCTGCAAATAATTTCACTTAAACTATCAAGCCCTGTGGCTCGTGGATATATGTTTACAAAACTCTGAGTCAGATAAGTTGAACATTTAATTTTATTTGTTTCTAAAGTTATTAATATTTAGATTATTGAACACTGGGAATAGCTAAACTGGAAAAGTCTACAAAAATCTATTTAAGTTAAAACAAAAAGTAAATGATGTCTGTTCAAATATCAAAATTTAAAAAAAAAACAAAATAAACCCAAAATAGCAAAAACATGAATTTGATTTCTCAAAATGACTTTAGAATGAATATTGTTAATGATTTTGAGTTTTAATTAAGAATATAAAACATAGTACCAGAATTGACTTTTACTTATGTGTAGACACATAAGTCAGTCAACTAAGGAGGTGAACTAGTAGTCAAATCTAGGTCTATACCTTGTATGTTTTTTTTTTTTTTAATATATATATTTATATATACCTGTTCATTAACTGTTGATAATCCATCTAATTCTTAGGTGAGCTTGACCTATCTGTTGACTGTATTTCCACTTTAGTATACTTTAAAAATACGAATAAAAAAATGACATTTACTTTTGTTGTGTTTAATATAAGATTTTAATATGTTAATATTTTTTCATTTATTATGCTAATATTGAGTTATAAACATTATTGATTTGAAAAGCTCAAATGTTGACTGTTGTTGACCTGATATTGTTTAATCAATTTTTCATTGTTCTTATTCACAAATAACTACTTGTGATAAATCGATTACTTGATATTGTATTTTAGTTGTTTTAGTTCTGATTGTTCAGTTAAACTTTATATCCTTCTAGTAATTTCTTTGTTTATGGAAGAATAAAAAAAAATTATATAGCATGTATTTTATAATCCATTTTGTTTGAATATCTGGAACAAAATGTTAGACTTTAATCATTTTTTTTTTTTTAAATCTGCTTCATACTTTTGGGAAAATCCATTGAAGTATATTACTCAAATATCATCAGCTAGAATTTATAAATATTCTGAAATGATGTGAAATGTTTTAACAATGGATGAATAAAAGTAAAGAAAAAGTAGTTACATTTTTTTTATGCCTTTCTTCATTAATTTCTGCCTTTTTATAATAAATGAACTTGTGTTTATATTTGTTTTATAATTTTGATATCTTTTATTCTTTTGTTTTAAAAATTCACTTTAATGGTCATTAATTTCTAAAGTTTTCTTGTCATTAAAATGAGGTACTTTAATAACTTTTACTGAAGCCCATTTATGTATCAGATTTTATCAAATTTTAGTTTGAGAAATATTACTTGCCCCCTGACTTCACCTTGTCTGCTATTTTCCATTTTATACACCAAGTGTTCTCCATATTGCAAAAGACAAATAAATATGATAATTCTTAGATGGCCATTCACATCTTATTTGTTTTGGTATGTTTCTGTAAATTTTCTTCACTAGCTATAGAATCTGTTGCAAAAATGTAATTTTTTTAAAAGGAATAAACTGTTGAATACGATACAGTACTTCTGTATAAAAATTGGCATTTATTAGAAATTTAAAATAGTTTAAAGTGGGCAAAAACTTAGGCATGGTACTATATAATCATTTAAATTTTTTTATGGTGGAGGAATTCTTGTTCATGATATCTAGAGCTGGATTTTTAAAATAAAACTACTTAGTGATAGACAATAAAAATATTCAGGATTCTGAATTCCTGAATCTTATTTTTAAGATGCTATTAATCCTGTTTTCTTTTTGTATTATCAAGTTTCAAAGACAAGTGTAGAGAAGGCTAAAAAATTTGAAGATTAAAATTAATCTTATTCTATTAAATCTGATTTATTAGCTACAATTTTATTACCTTTCTTTTAACGAAATTTAAGCATACAAGTCATAATACTTTTGATAACAATCTTAAAGGTTAATGATTTTATCAACAATCTTAGCTATTCATGTGATTTATTAAATAAAATGTTATGTCACTATGTAATATAGTTAAGTTAATGAAAGTTTATGTAAATATATGAAAATTTTATAGTCAGAATCATTATTATATTAAAAACAATGGGAATATTTGAGTTTAACACCATTAAATCAGTATTTTTTTTTTTTTTCAAACATGAAGGTTTAGTATATATTAAGTCTAGAATTGAGGGTAGGTTGGAAAATTCACTCAAAATAAATTTGCTTTCAGAGCAGAAAATGGAGAGAGGACATTGAAATAAACAAATAAAGTGGAAAATAATCATGGGATGTGAGTCTGAAATGGTGGATTGACAATTTATTTATTGGTTAGTAAAAAAAAAAAAAAAAAAATCAAAATTTAAATAGCTGGTCAGGTTATTTTGGACAGGAGAGTAATTAGGAAACTGTTTCTGGGTTGAGTAACTCATGGAATGTTTACCTGAATGGGACTAGAATATTAAACCAAATAATCAATTTGAAGCATACAAAAAACATCTGGTACAATTAGGTGATTGATATAAGACTTTAAGTTCAATATTTTGTTTTTCTCTGACAAACTATTCTTTGCTCTAACAATGCTGTCCTCATATATGCTGAAAATGGGCCCATGGAAAAGTGGTTAGAATGTTTTCTTCCTGATCATGAGACCCGGGTTTGAATCTCCCCATGGATTTGTCAGGAAGCTGACTTCTTGATGTTATCTGTCTGGGGGAGGTGGTCTCAGCATGTGGCACCATTGGAAAGTGCCTGAAAATCACACCATGGATTGACCCAATCCTTGTGAGTGTAATTGGGTAGACAGAACCTTTGGGAGCTGTCAGTGGTTGTGCGAGCATGAAGTTACAAATCATTGTGAACAAGGGTTTGAGCATACTAGCCTTGTTCATACTGTTGATTACTCAAGATAAAATGCTCTCTCCCAGAAACTATAACCAAGGTCTGCTCTGCATAGTTGCACTATAAACTAAAGGGGGGGGGGGCTCTGTAGGTGTTGAAGAAACACAAATGTGCCTGAGCAGGTGTCTGCAACAAGAATTAGCTAGCCACCCTAGTAGATGGACATCCTCAGATACAAGTGGCTGACCATCCATTCATATGCTGAAAAATGAGCAAAATAATCCAGCTGTGTTTTCAAAATTTTCTTTGAATCTGTGCAAACAGTACTAAGCTGTTTTTTTTTTCTCTCTCACTCACTCACTCACTCACTCACAGTTATTCTGACTAGGGAATCAAATCTTGACTGTGTTGTCATCAACAAGAAATATCTTTTTGTCCATCTCTCTTGCAACAAAGTTTATTGTATCCTGCCATAATACCTTATCCCAAAGAGTGGTATTGCTGCATCAGCAAATTCATTGTCAATAAAACTTCACTCAGCCAAACAATCCATGCCATTAGTTTATATTATTCTCTGAATTGGGCTATAATTGTGATATTTTACAAATAGAATTCAAAATCTTTCTGGAAATGAGTTTATGTCCCAATAAATTCTGTCGCCTCTTTTTTTTTCTCTTTAGTGAATACATAAGTTTTGCATACATATTTACCAACATTTGCTAATAGGAGGTAGTTATAAAAACATTAAATTGAAAGCATTGGCAACTTTATCATGTTTTAATAATAAAAGAAAACTCTTAAACTAAGATTAAGTGTTATATTTGTGAAATCTATATCTATAAAACAGAAGATGCCTGTGTGTCTGTATGCTATTTATGCACATCCACATTTCTCTACTGATTTTGATGAAATTGTACACACATTACACATTTACCAAGATAGGCCAAGACCAATTTTTCAATCTCCAGCCCTCCCAGTTTTGGCAGAAAAATCAATAAAACTGAAGGTGGGTATGACTTTTTGCAAAAACCAAGGCAAAGTTACACGCGAACAAAATTTTTACTGGATGAGCTGATGTTCTTTGCACTTAATGCAAAACATAGCTCATGTTACGAGGATGATGTGGAGGGCTTGGTAGTTTTTTCTGCGACATTGGCTTCACACAAAAAATTGCAAAAACTGAAAAAAATCAGGCTTTTTGTACTACTTAAAATAAAAACTTGAATAACTTCCTCATTTTTTATCTGATTTCCTTCAAACATGTTGCAAGAAAATTGCCATCATGCAAGAAATAAGATAGTGTGATTTTATTCCTGCTCGCTTCTCCGTGTATAACGAAAAACTGTTCAAAAAGCCTGTTTTTCAGCCATAACTCCCTGGTTTTTCATCCAATGCTTTCCAAATTTGCCATGTAAATTACATACGACACACAAATTGTCTTGCGTGAATGTTTGGTTTAGATTATTTCAGTTAAGTGGACGAAATCTGCAACAAACGAGGTCCGAAATCGGTTTTTGCCATTTAGCCAATGGTTTCTTCATATGATTCCATCCTAAATTGGCATTCGAACAACCTTTGATGCAAAGATTGTTTGAGAAGGATTATTGAAGCATTAAAATGGAAAAAAATCCCCAAAAACCTCTTGCTAACCCCAGCTTTACAGTAAGTGTGTGAAAAGGGGGAGGGCCTTCATGTGTTTGCACTTGCAGTTGAATGAAGCTCTGACGCTTCATCCTTGTTTTGGTTTATTAGATTTGTGGACAATGCCATACTATTTGAAAGTTATTATGGCCATAGGAAATTTACTGAATATCTATAACATTGAAACAATTTAACTCTGATCAATGACCACACAAGAAGGTTTTATCGATGGAATTCCTTTATTAAGAACAATCAAACACTTGCGAAGGACATACCATAAATAAAGATGAGTCGGGGTGGGGGTAGCTTAGTATACCAATGGATGATGCATACAGACAGGGACGCAGACAGACATTTCTTGATAGTGAGGTGCAGGTATACAATTACAGCCATGTACACCTAGGCAATGCCGGGTACCTCAGCTAGTATATAAGTGCTTTGTGTAGTTTAAAAAATTACTTGGTTCCCTTTACTTAGTGAGTTGTTATTTTTAACAAAACTGATAATACTGGACTTTGGTATTCTGTGCATTATCTCTCTATCTACCTATCTGAGAGAGAGAATTAATATGAATCACTTAGCTGATTGATATTATATATATATATATATATATACATATATATATATATAGTTTTAAGGTATGTTATATTTATGGGTTAAAATGCTCAATTTCAGCAATAGAGCATATGTCCACTTCACACACACACACACATACACACACATAAATAAACAAACTCCAAAATCACCTAAAAAGCTAAAAAAAAAAAAAAAAAAAACAGTTGAAAAACTAATATAGAATTTATCCATTTCAATGTTTCAGTCAGATGAAAGGCATGACACAGGGGTCAGGGGAGAGTGGAAGGTATTTGTCTTAAAGGGAAGAAGTTTTATAAAATTAAACCCAAATATTAATCTTATGACATTAATTTGGGGTTATATGAAGAATTAAATATTAATTTAAAATTAAAAGAATAATAAAAAGGGGGTTTAAGAATAAATTTAAAATATATAGATAAAAGGATGTAATGGATTAATGGAAAGAGGGTTGGGTGGATCCTAGAGTAGGAAGAAGTTTATAAATTATAATTAATATAGTGTATAGAGGTGGGGAATATAGAAATTAGAATTAGTTATACATTTGACATTTGAAGACATGGGGGAATGAATATTATGGAATTGAATTTGTTTTTATATTGGCATTTTAACACTAATTCATTCATTAATATCGCCTTTTATCAAATTTTACTGACAAAATTTGTCTTTAACTTTTTGTATTTTATGGGGTGGATTGAAAGTAGGAGTAAATTGTTCAAAGGTCAATCTTTTTTTTTTTTTTTGTTATATTCAAATCCTTTTAACTGTCACAGTTATTGTCAAGAATGCGTGTTATCAGTATGGTGAATGAGTTTTATTTGACCTAATCTGGTGTTTTAGATTGCTGGAATTATAGTTGGAATTATTTCAAAGTGATGGTGTTTATAATCATTAAATGAAAAATCATGTATTGAATATATGAATGTATTGTATATGTGGCTTATTTATATCCACTTCAATATATGATTACCTCTAGAGAAAGATATTTTATTTAATGCTGGTTGTTTCTAGAATTTTGAGTCTTTCTTTGCAATAAGTACTGTATAATCTTTTGGCGTTATCCACATTTGTCATATATAACAAGAAAGCCATTGTTTGTTGGAGATTTCTTCTTTTTTATCTAAAGTTAACTTCAGAAGAATACTATGTAAAGTTTTTTTTTACTGATTAGGGCAACAATTCTTGAATTTAACATTTCTATCTTTATGTAGTAGTTGATAAATTTCAACAATTTGATCTGGAATTTAATTTTGAAAATAACTCCTTATAAATATTTCACTCACTTGGGTTGTAATTATTTTTAAAATTGTTCTTTATAAATACTTACATATGTGTTTTTTATTTTTCTTGAAAATTTGAGTCTGTGACAGAATGTTTGTAATATGGTAATGATAATATTAGCTGTTTCTCTACAAAGGAAACATTTGGCATTCTTTGACTGAGAATCCAGTACTGCTTTTGGTTGAAAATTATAAAATCTTTCTCTTAAGCCAGTTTTTAGGAAAACTGGCTTTTAGGTTCCAGTAGCTGTTATTGCTCTTTCCAGTACTGATGGGAGAGTTCCCTCCCTAACCTTCTGTTTGAAGTGGTGTGAAATATTAACATCTTGATTATGTCGTCATTTTCATTTCAAATTACATTTGCTATATATTTTAGTTGTTGCTGCTGTTGATAGTCCTCATGTGATGTGGCTTCTGTTATTTGGTACAGTTCTTTGTGAGTCTGTAACGTTCAAAGAAAGCTGGTCTTTGTGAAGATCATAGGGCTTTACTTGCTCAAAGCCTTTTTTCACTATTGATCTTAAGAAATGGTTGTATACAGCTGACAGTTGAGATATTTCTGAATGGGTTTGACACTATGCATGGCATATCATATGAAAGTGTTGATCTGATGCGGTTATTAAGAGCAGGACTCTAATTTTCAGTTTGATGTCTTGGTTTTGTAACAATGTGTCATGTTGGGCAAAACTACTTCAGGCACTGCTTAGTTTATGTTCAATTTCTTTTTCTATTATACTTAATTTTTTAAAGCTGATCCATACAAAGTATAAAGATTATTGATATTTTTCCTGTTTATAATATAAAATTGGTACATTTGGTACTTCTGTTCTATTCCAAGTGTAGTGTACATGAATTGGTCAGCCAGTATTGCTTATCATAGTTAACTTTTATAGCTACAAAAATAGCTAAAAAAAACACACTTTTTAAATATTAATACTTCAGTTAAGCTAACCAATCCACTATATCCAAAGAAAATTAGACGATATACAATATAGTTCTTATACAGGGACTGTTCACGTTTTAATTATGCTACTTGATTCCCTGAAGGTATTAGGGTTAATGCTGGAATGATCTCAGCTTCTTGGAAAAAAACAATGGACAGTACTGTGATAACACATCACTATCACTAGCTATATTTTTCTAGATATACTATAGCTAAGAAAGAAATAGTTAAGTATTGAATTTATCAATTATTATGAAATATCTGGTTATATTGAAATATAATTTTAAGTTTGAGATTAAATATAGATTGTCTCTGAGTGATACAGGATGTTGAGAATGTTATTGTTAGAAAAGAATCAATTGGATAAGGTCAGTTTTATATTTATCTCCAGACTGTCCTTTATGAATGGGCCAAGATAGAACAGCTGTTTTCTGTGGCCCCTCCCTTTTTCAACTCATTGAGATATAATGATTACTTTGCTGACTGGATAAATCTATTTCTTACTCAGCAATATATATTTCTTTGTTATCAGTCATGTTTTCATTGTTTTTTTTTTTTTTACCCTATTTATGTCCCCGCCCCCATACTGCTTTTTCACTACCTGGTGATCTTGGCCTACCTTTTAACAAAGGTGGGGGTGATGAAACTTTCTCTGCCTGACCCACTTTCCATAACTGTTTCAATGATCAAACCTCAGAATACTAATTATTTTCAATACCTGTATCTTTCTGTGAGAAGAAGTCTTTGAGCCTGAAAAGAACCAACTGGAGAAGAGCAGCCCACAAAAAAACAACACCCTTTGAAAACACCAGAAGACAAATAGAAGAGGTAAAGTGATCCCAAAGAAAAGCTAGAGCTGTCCATCTGCTGAACCCTCTTACCCTACCATGTGGTGGTTGCAGACATCTATCCAGATTCAACATAGGACTCATTTCACCCTTTTAATCCGGCAACGAGTTCTGCCAATGATGACAGATTAGAACATGTTTTCTAAACATATCACAGAAATGCCAGCAAATGACCTATTAAGATATCAATATACTATTGTCATATTGAAATTAGAATATTTGACCTCTGTACTATGTACATTTCAATAAAACTTATTCAATGAGAAATTACTAAACAGTTTGATGCTGTTGAAACTAAGATCTATAATTATGTCAATAGAGGGATATGAGTAGGAACTGAACTCGACTTTAATTTCCAGGATGAAAAATGTGATCTGTTTTGTTTATAAGTTTTTAAAAAATTGGTTCTTTGCTGTACTTTGATTTTTATGCATTTATAACTTAATGATAATAAGCTGATGTGTAAGCATCATTAGATAATAAAAGAAGCAGTTTATTTTTATGAAAATTTCATATGCATAGTAATTTAGTATCCACAATACAAGTAATTGATAAATTATAAAGAGTAACAGATACAAGAAAAAAATTGGTGTATTAAAAAAACATGTACACAACTTAGAAAAAGGTTGTCCAATAAAACCACCTTCAACCTCAAAAATAGCCTTGATGAAGTTGCATGGTTGGATCATGATGTTTTCATTCATGTTGTCTATTATATTTCTGAATCCTTGACATCTTCCTCTTGAAGCCAAATCAAGGATTGAAATCCAGAGAGTGAGAATTACATATGATGTGATCATGAAAATTCTTGGCCAGTCACTCTTGGGTCATGAAGACCATGTGAGAGAGAACCTGTTTGGTTCTTTCTGGGGCACCCATTTAATCCAGCATCTCCATGTAGGCAGTGGCATTGACTAAGAAAAGACGGGTGGTATGACATAGTCTTTATTCCTCATGAACTCTGGGACCATCATGTGCATCATGCTATCTCTCTAGCATTTGCTGGAAGCCAGCTGTCATTCCTCTTCACCTTCTGGTTCTGCTTAAAGTTCTCATCAGAATAGAGCCAGTTCATGATGGGCTTCTGGGAAGGCTAGAGTTTGTTTTAGCAACTACTTCAACCTTATCACATATTTCTCTAGTCTAGTTGGACATAAACTGCTCTCTCTTCACCATGTAGGTTTTGTACCTGATGCCAGCGTACATCGCATATTTGATATAATATAAATGCCCTAAACTTAATAAAAACAGTTTTATTGTCAAAAACTTTGTGATTATTAAGAAGAATGACCAAAGGAATTTTTGATTATTAAACTAGATTTAGTAATCCTTTTTAGAACCTTTGAAATTTGGGTTAAAAAATTTGTTTTTCTTGCATCAAATTAGTATGGTAAATTTGAGTGTCTTTTTGTGGTGAAAACACATTGATTTGGAAATTCTTGCAAAAATCAGATAATTGTCAGATTTTAATGAAAATTATCCGAACTAAGTCACTAATGAATAAAATTATTTTAGAAACTTTATTTTTTATTTATTTTTTTAAAGTAAATTTTGGTAAAACATTTATTTCTTTTAAATCTGTTGTCTCCCACTTAATGTTTATATTAGTTATAAGCACAAGTCATTGGAGAATTTAAATTACCAAATTTCTTTGGTTAAACTGTTACAGAAAATCTCTTCTGAATTGTAAAATAAAAATGCAATAAAACTAAGACATTATTTAATTAGAAAAGCTTTTAATTGCTTTTATGAATAAGATATATTATGGATACTATTTTCTTAAAAGCTTTATTAAGTATTAATTTGTAGAGGTTAGGTGATATTGTTATTAAGTAAAAACTATATTTACTAAATGGAAAAGCTTCAGTCACCCCCAGTATTTTAAAAAGAATTTTGAATTTTTTTGTGTGCATAAATGTGCTGATTTTTGTGAATACGAACATCCATATGCAACATTATCTGAAAAACAGGAGCAGTAACTATAGCAAATTTAAAATTTATTAGCAATTTTCTAACTTTTCCTTAACAAGCATCTTGATCTTCATAAATAAACTAAAGTAACTAAAATGCAATAAAACATTTGAATGTTTAAAATATAAATTTTTTTTAAGATTACTTGGTAGTTAAAAAACTTATTAAAAAAGCTGTTCATGTTGTATTTGTCATGTAATTTTACAAGTATTTCAGTCACCTAAATCTTGCAGTTATCAGATTATTGATAAATGGGTCAACACCTCATAAAAACACCCATCTCAGTATTAAAAAATGCTTTACTGCAATATTTTAAACTAAAAGTAATATTTGTTTTAATCAGATTAATTAAACTTTAGATCATTAAATTTTTCTCAAAGTTTCAGAAAAGTATATTTTAATTTTATGTTGATAGATTTGTCAATATGGCTGATTTTTTATTTATTTTATTTTTTTTTATTGATTTAAGAAAAAAAATTCCACTCAACTTAAATTTGGTTTGAAATACAGCTAAAATGATTGATCGAGAAAAATTCTGGAAGGTGTGTGTTTCTAAACAGTAATTCGGACTTTGCTAACCAGATGCTTCTTTGTGGCTGAATGGTTAACAGTATGTCAGATCAAATGATGGTCCCCATTAGGGTCACAGGTTTGATTCAGAGAGTGCATAGTTTCTACAAAATTTCTTGAACGTTCAGTCTGGTAAATGTAATTAATACTGTTTAATTAGAAAACAGCATCTACTTTAAATAAATTATATATATAAAAAATAATGTATAAACAGAAAATATATTAAATAATTGTTGGCCTTAATCCATTTCATATCACACACACACACACACACACACACACACACCCTTGCAGTGTACTGGGAATCTTTATCAGTGATGTTTATATTTATTCCTAGAGTCATCAGAGGTTTCAGGCCTCTAAAAATACCAGGCTTGCTCTCCCAGGTGACCCAGTCATCTCCCCCCACCCTGGACCATGTCTGAAATATATATAATTTTTTTTCCATTAATCCTCAACCCAGACTTGTTTATTCTAAATGACATCTTGAAATGATGCTTTATAGAATAAGCATCTGGATTTCATAAAATATTTAAAAGAAATACAATATAAAAACTTTCTCTAGAATAAAAATATCCTCACTGAATGAACATGTCTGAAGTATGAAATGTTGAAGGCATTAATAACCATTAAAATCGACTGTTCATAGTATATCATCATGACTAAACAAAATGTTTTACTTTCGTGGACATTACACAAAGTGCAGTGAAACCATGGAGATTTGTATAAAATTAATAACCAAAGAGAAACACCCTTTTATTTCCAATTCAGAAAAATGGTAAAAATAAATATGTGCCGATGTTATTTGGATGCAGAAACCATTATTTTCCTCAAGTATTAAGGAAAATGGTTTTCTCATTTTTATCATTTAATGAGAGGAGTACTGTTAAAAAAAAAAAAGAAAGAAAGTGGGTGTAAGACAAGGATATGTCTTCTCACTGGATTTTTTCAATCCCTACAGCCAGCCTATCCTAAGGGTGCTGGAGATCCTACCAGAATTTATTTTCAGTGGGTGTAATCTTAATGATGTAAGATATGCAGATGACACCGTGTTCATGGCCGACACGGAAAGAAAACTAGAGAACCTCCAAGACAGTGTAGTGAGAAGGGACTAACCATTAACTGTAGAAATACAAAAGTATGATTGTCAGCAAAAGAAAAAGCTGTAAACTATGAATTGGTGATGTCAACATCAAGCAAATACAGAAGTTTAAATATCTGGGAAGTGTTTTAACAGAAGTTGGAAAATGTGACCCCAAAGTCTAAGAACACATTGGATTAGCGAAAGATGCATTTGAAAAACTAAGCAAAGTACAATGAAACAGGAAAATTTTGTTAAAAAGAAATAAATGCTACTTGCTGTGGAATAATGATTATCCTGCTAACTTTGCAGGTTATTATTTCTTTGTAGCAAGTTTTTATTTATTTTATTAAATCCTTTCACCCCACGTTAGGGAATAAAGCCCCTGAAACACAAGGTGTTACTGAGAGTGAAAGAATTTGAGAAAAACATTATTGATGATAGAGGACAATAAAAGAACAAAACTCAAGGAGAGAGATAATGATAATTGATGTTGCATTTAAATTTTTGAAGATAATAGTAGACAGAAAAGCAAGAATCTGGAAGAGAATGCCAGAAGCTAGAATTGTGAGAAGCTGTTAGCATAGAACTTATGGGTTTCCCTATGCTAGCAGACTTATGCTAGACTAGACTGAGTCTTGTAAATATCTTGGGTACCTATTGCAGTGTGATGGTTTAGCAAGATTGTCTTGAAGTTATTAGTGGATTGAGTTTGGTCCCATATTTGAAACTATAATCTAAACAAATTTAGACAAATTCAAGCATACTTAAAGAATGATAATGGTAGTGATAATGAAAACAATAGCAGCAATAATTATACATTTTAAGCCTAAATAATAGAATTAAAAATATTTAAGTAAAACTTATTTTTAGAGATTAGTGTATTGATATTGAAATTTATAAAAAACAAACGTAGATATTTCCATATAATTATCAGTATTTTATTATCTAAAACAATTAGAAATATTGCCTTCTTGATGTCATCCTTGAAATGTTTGCTAAAGTTTATATTGGGTTTGTGAAGATTTCAGTGACTAAATCTTATGCTTTTTACTTGGGTTTATGGTTTTATACTGATTTTCATGATTTTCAATCCAGAAACTAATGTTCAAATTAAAAATTTTGCCACAAGTTTGTGATAATGTCTGATTCTATTATCAGACTCTTTGATAGCCACCCCAAATTTTTTATTTGTTATTATCATTTCACCCCAAGCAAAGCAATAAATGCCACTATGACACAATAGATTACTGAGTGTGAGAGAATGAGAAAAAGAAAACATTATTAAGGGGAGAGAATAATAAAAGAACAAGAATTAAAAAGACAGAAGATAACGATTGACATTACATTTAAATTTTTGAAAGTCAATATTAACTAGTAAGCAAGGATCCAGAAGAGAGTACCACAAGTGAGAAGTGTGATAGAAGAAACTGTTAGCATAGAACTTACGGTTACATCTAGCCATTTCAACTGTAAATTGATGAGACCCAGCTATCAATCTAGTACTGTGCTTAAATTCATATAGTCTAGGTACCAAAGAAAACTCATCAGCACAATTGCCATGAAAATGTTTATAGAAAAGGCAGAGAGAATCTATATTATGGTGATGGGAAAATGACTGAAGCTATGATGCCAGGTCAGGATCAATAACATTGCAGATTCTTTTGTGTATTTTATCAAGAATCTCTAAATACATAGCAGAAGCACCAGACCAGATATAACCGCAATATTCAATGCTTGGACAAATAGTAGACTTATAAATTATTTCTTTCAAATCTACATTTTGTTTTTTCCCCAAACTCATTTAATGTATATTCATAAAATATTCAGATTCTCAATTTGTCTCTATAACCAGAAACTATAGAAAACAGTTTATATTGAAAAAGAAAAAATTAAAAAAAGTTCATTTTGTGTATTTGTTTTTCATTATTTTATTTTATTATGTTGAGGTAAAATTTGTTTCTTTCCTGTTTGCCCCATGAAAATTTAAGGTACAATGTTCTAAACCATCACTTTTAAATAGTTAAGTCCTCATCTCTATAAGTAAAAAACCTGATATTATTCTTAAAGAATTTTAATGCAAAACAATTGATTTTTCTCCTTTGGTAGCTTATTGGTATTTGTTAAATGTATTGAATTGATCAGTCTCACTTTTAAAATAATTCTGGTTTGTATCTTTTTACACTAATCTTGTTTTAGATTATATACTTAACCTTTTCTGAAGGTATTTTTCTGCTATTAATACAATTAATATATTAATGTATAATTTGGGATTTAAGGCTATGACTTTTTCTTGATAAAGACTTGACTATTGTTATCAAAACCTACATTCATTTGTATCTTTAGATAAAGATAGAAGATATTTTTGGCATAAAGTTCTCGTAAATAATATGAAAATAAAAATAAGCCAGAAATATTACCCTTATGTCACTGTTTCAGCAGTTTATATAATCTTTTCTTAATGTTTTTAACCCAAATACCTCGTGTCTCTTATCTTATCCTCAATCTGTAGATCCTTTTAGAATTCATATGTGCTTTTTCTTTTTTTCTTTTTTCTGCTGAAAAGTGGTCATATTTTGAAAAGTAGGTCAGGCCAAACATCAAAATATTTTTTTAAAGGGTTCATGTTTGGGCTTAGGACTTATCAGCGCCACCTTCATACTTTAGCTGTCATGCAACATTTTTTAGGTACTAAGAATCAGTAAGAGGTGTCCTCATTTATTTGTGAGGAAATTCTGATACAACTTTGCCATTTCAATAATGTGCATTTACAAATGTTTCAATCATGCCAGGAAGGATCATATTTTGCAGGTTATATTTTTACAAAGAAGGTAAATACTCTGAAATTTAAAAAATATTCTTCTGTAAAGATTTTTAAGATTCAACAAAGTATTTTTTTAATTGATGCATACTACTGTTTGACTCTCTTTTTTATTTATTTATTTATATATATATATATATATATATATAAGTGAACATAAAGTCAACACTTAGAGGCGACAGTCTGTTTCATGCTAGATGCAATCATCAGGCCACCTGGCATGAAACAGACTGTCGCCTCTAAGTGTTGACCTCTATGTTCACTTTTATATTTACACGTGCTCTATCTCTGATATTGAGCACTTTATCCCATAAATATAGCACATCTTAAGACTATATTTCTTTTTATATATATATATATATATATATATATATATATATATGAGAGAGAGAGACAAAAGGAAAACTTATCTTATGCAACAAACTCATTTTATGCAACATGTTTTGTCCTCTGATGTACTGTATCATGGCAAATGTAAGGATTTTATTTTGCAACCAGTATTTATTAGCAGAAATAAAATTTTTATTTTAAAAAACTGTCATTTTTTTGTTTATTTCTGTTTATAAATACTTGCTTTAAAATAAAATCTTTAGATTTGCCTTGATAAAGTCCACCAGAGCATGAAATGTGTCAGCTAAGGTTTTCTTTTGTCTTTATTCATATAGTCTTTTTTACAGATATATTTTTAGTTATATCTGAATTTTACACACACACACACACACACACACACATTTTTTTTCTTTGTATGATTCTAAAATGAAATGTCAATGATTCAAATTTGTTACATAACTAAATAACAGGAAGAGTGGTTGCTAATAATTTACCTTAACCGCATTAAGTAGTAGTAGTTATTACACAAGTGACATTGTAGGTGGATGCCATGAAAAATTGAATTTCCTGCTACCAAGCAATTTTTGTGCATTGCACTAATTCTTTACTTTCAGCTTGTTTTTTAATGGATGTGTTTTGTAGTTCGCTTTAATTTTTATTGTTATATCTATTTGTTCACCACTGACTCTGAAGAGATGGTAAATGGCACCAACTGTAATGTATATTATTCATAGGCAGGGAGATTACCTGCTTCTCAGAATCACCAAAAACTCAGAGCAGATTACAAGCGGTGGCATCTGATATGGAATACTACAATGTTTCTTTGAATTTCATTATAATAATTTTAAGAAAACATTATTCAGTGTGTCTCTAAAGTCTGGACACATAGGCAAAAATGCATATTTTCAAGAAATTAAATTTTCAACAACATTTTATTGAATTGGAATATTAACAAATAACATCTTCAATATGATTTCTATCATTTGTAATGCAAAGGTTGATGTGCTTTGAATTTGATGCAGTAACTCCACATTGCTATCAATTTTACCATAGTCACTCTTTATGCCTTCAAGTGTGTTGCATCTGTGATTTCCATTGAGTACACCTTCTCCTTTAGCATACCCCAGAAGAAGTCAATTCTTTCTTTCAACAAAAAATGGCTTATGTAAGCCGAAAGCTCAGATCGGATTAAATAAAAAAAAAAAGTATGTATCAATATTGTGATTTTCTTTCATTATTTAATGATAATGTTATTAAGATTATCAGACTATATGAAAAAAACTTGCATAAAATATATAGACAATGCTTATCTATATTATTTAATGAGACATGTATTAATATATATATATATATAAATATATATATATATATATATATATATATATATGACAAAATTTCCTATGTGTCCAGACTTTAAGGACACTGTATATTTGTCTTGAATTAAGAAAGGCCTTCTCCTGCTATAGATAGCAAAATTCTAATGAGTGGTAAATTTTGCTTTGGTTTCTCATTTTTGTAATTGGATTTTTGAGAATTTCTAATGCACTTTTTGGTTATATTGTTTCTCAAATTAAGTTTAATTCAGAGAGTTTGTCATCACTGTGAAGAGATTGGGAAAGTTAGACTGAAGACAATTTGGTCAAATTTTCTTTCTTTCTCTTGTTTTTTATTTTATTTTTATTTAATAAATCACTTACAGTTTCAGTGATAGATGAGAGAATACCCCCCCCCCCCAAAAAAAAAACAAGGACTTGCAAACTGACCAAAGGAGAAACAACTTAGATAATGTTTCTGTAAAATCCCTTATACCTGGCATGGACACATGGCCCAGTGGATAAGTGTTGGTTGGATCCAGTGACTTGCCCAAAAGAGTTGTGAGTTCAATACCTGGCTACAGTAGTGGTGAACAAAATCTTGGAGAGTTGAGTTAAAGGGAGATAACTGAGACATCCGGTACATGGAACTAGAACAATCTACCCTGGTGGATGAAATAAAGGGTTTAGTTTGAAATTCCAATCACCTGAAGAAGGCAGGAGCGTACAACAGCCGAAACATCATGAACATGACAATAAAGATGAGGACAACAGTCCAAACAATGTAAATAATGTAAATAATTACAATACTTCATCTCAGAAATAGACATATACTGTCATGGAGATATGTTTACTCTTATTTTAAAGTATTGATGTAAATTTGTAAACGTTATTCTTGAGTATATATCTATTCATGTTGAAAGTAGATTTTGAAGTAAAAAAACTTAAATATGATAAAATTAATTTTATTTTGTTTTTTTCATATTACTGTTATTATAAGTGTCAGATTATTTCAGATTTGGAAGTCTCCTCATAATTTCAAGATAAACATATTTTCAGCATTCGGAAAACTATCAGATTCCAAGTATCAATGTTGGATTTTTTTAATCAACCATCAGAACTAAAAGCTTTTTAGATTTCCTGAATAAATATTCATGTTCATCATACTTAGCAAAATTTTTCTTATTTCTCACCTAGTTATGAAAAATGTTTCTTCTTCTATGTGCTGTGACTCTCCACAGTTTCCTGCCCTTTGTAGCCCCTAAAAAAATTGTCTTTTTGTTATCTCCCCTAAAACCTGTTCTACCATCTATTCAAACTCACTAGGTAGATCATGCATTCTTTTTTCTCTGTCCCTTTTGACTTCAATCTGTTCAATGAATATCAAAGCCCTCTTTTTTCATTATGTGCCCTAGGAATTTCAGCTACCTTTTTCTGATGTTAAGTATAAGTGTCTTTTTTTTGTTTCCATTTGAAAAGATCCATGGTATTCTCAGCATCCTTCTGTAGAACCATATTTTTATTGCTTCAAGTCTCTCCATCTGTGAGGAGATTGTCTAGCATTCAGGAGGACTGATAATTATGTAATAATTCAGTATTCTTTTCTTTGTCTCTTTACTTTCTCTTATTTGAATGAGTACTGATAAACAACTGAAATTTCTGACCACAACGCTTTTGTTTAGAGCCCATTCATGTTTGAAGATTTAGCATAATTGTTTTGAAGTTGAAAACATTCTTGAAATGCTAATTTGACTGCATTTTGTAGTGATTTTCATTAGGGAACTAATCTTAATTAAGAATACTCTCTAGTTCCCCCACCAGGGATTTGGTTCTTTTTACTTTGTTATTAAGTGGAGCAACAACTTAAAAATCTTCAGATCTTGTGGCAACAGGAAATATTTGTCTTTTATTAGATTTACTTAACGTTTCCTTTTGGCATTCTGACAGGTTCAATTATGTCAAATTAAATTGCTTCTGCTAATAATTACCAGCATTTTGATCTTTAGATTCTGGTATTATTTCAGTAAATATTAATGTCATTGTTAGTATTTTATTTTTTGCTTTGGTAGCCTCTCCAAATGTTGTTAATAAAAATAACTGTTTATATGCTTTTTAAAATTTAATGGTTAGTTTACATGGTGCCAAAATTGTATTTTACACAGAATTTATACTAATTAGTTCTCTTAAGTGCTATGTCCATTGGAAATGTAGGCAATAATGACTTTAGGGCTTCTTTTTCTTTGATGCCTTTAAACTATGTATTGCCATGATTGTTCTTTGGAAAGATAGTGCTGTGGTTTCCTGTTGCCTTTGCTAAGATTTTGAATTCATAATAGTCAGATTGGTTGCCAACTGAGGTTAGAGAGCCTAGTGCATCCTGCTATTTTGGGTGGGAGTGTAAAGAAATGGATTCATATCTTTCAAAAGAGTATTAATGCAAATGTAACAAAAACTCTGTGTTTAAACTCTCTGCATTTCATTTTCTACAGTCTTGTTCCTCCACTTGCATCTTTGGAAGTTTTACAAGAAATAATGATAAATAATTATGAAGGAAAGTCCAAATGATAAATATTCTGATATCAGTTAACTTTCATTCATATTTTAATTGAAATATTGATGCAAACATTGGAAATGAAAATGGTATTTTTGAAAGAAGTTGTTGAATGAAAGATAAGACTTAATCTGAGAATTTTGGCTAAAAACTTCTTTGCATAATTGATTCAATTATTTCATTAACTTCTGTAGCATGTCTGTCATCTCTACATCCGCTAGTTCAACCGTACAAAATTAAAACGGTCAGCAGCAGTCCATTGCAGTTTCATAACTGAATTCTGCATGTCTTATTCTATATGTGATGCTGAAGAAAGTCATGAAATCAAGTATGTGGGTCACTTTCTGGCAAGTTGAGATCAACCTTAAATGGGCCCTGTCAGTGGGGCTTCAGAATACGTCGACTGCACCCCTGCAGAGAGTAAAAGTCCCTCAACAGGGCCACCTGTTGGCCATGGGTGGCGACCCGTGACACCTGGGGATGAGACCCTGGTGGTTGAGCAGGTCGTAAGCAAGGTGAAAAGTTGTCACAACCCTGCAACACATCACTTTAGCCTTTAGCTGGGCTAGACGGGAGGTTGGAGAGGCCCGATCCGACCAGTCTTTTTCCTTAACCCAATTCCACGATTAAGCTCTGCTAAAGTACTTGCAAGAGCCTCTAAGGCAGGAGTATCAGAATATCTATCTATATGTCAAAGTGTGATTATCAAGCTATCTGTTAGTCAAGGTGTAAATATCAACATATATATCTTTATATCGAAGTATGAATGACAAGCCATCTATCTATTTATCAAGATCCGGATATCTATTGTTGGCATTAAATAACCCAATGAGGTTGATATGCCGTAAAACACAAACAAACATCAACCGTAAACAAATTCATGCCATCGGCACTTTCTTCTACTCTGTTTTTCTTTCACCTTCAACCAACTCTTGCAATGCCAAACAGGGATAGGGAATGGATGACAGAAACAGGTTTTGGTGAAACTGGAAGTTTTGTGTCCTGAACCTGCTCGTTGGTGGTGAATGTAGTCATCATCATCAACATCATCATCATCATCATCATAAAGGAAGTGATCAGCAAAGAAAAATTAAATTCTTGGAACAAGATAAATTCGACAATGACCATTCCATGCAAACTGGATGTAGAAAATTTTAGCATTTTTATGGGAATTTTTATTTATTATCTAATAAAAGTACATTATAGAAACCACAAGCAAAAATTGCATCCCTGAGTTCATATATTGCCTTATTTAGTTATGTGTATAATTATGCAATTAAAACTTTTTGCCTCCAGAATATATATATATATATATATATATATATATATATATATATATATATATATATATATATATATATATATATCTCTTACATACACGTTACTTTAGAAGTATTAACAATCTGAAAACTTTAATATTTTTATAAATATATAAATTAACTTTTATATTCTTAGGTTTGTTTCTACTGAGAATAAAAGCAGTAATACTCTAGTGGTCAGCTTGCTATAAAAAAAAAACTCCGTTTGGTTAGGGCAAATATCTTAAGAGAGCTTATTGGCATTCTGATTTAAGAAATCAATATTTGTATAAACAGGCATAGCATTACATCTGGGTTGCTGTCTACTGCAGCCTTTGTTGATGGTACTGTTGCCAAAGTCAACTGCTGACAAGAATAGCTCTAACTGTTAAGACCAGCCCAGACTGCGACACAGCTTGGAGAAAACGTTGTAGAGAGATTAGCCAATCAGAATCAAGTATTTTCAGTTGGAATGCTGCACTGCTCTGGTCTTTCACAAAGTGTCAGCAAGAATTAACTTTTTTTTTTTTTTTTGTTTAGTAAATTTAAAAAAAAAAACTTTATATAAAATGTGTGTGTGTTTTGACAATTACCAAATTGTTCACTGATGTGAACACCTGATGTGTATCACACTTATAACATTAGAATGAATATTTAGAAAGGGTGTGTTGCCTTTCATTCATTTCAAGTTATTTTTGAAAAAGTATTTAAAAAAATAACTTGTGACATTTGTTTCAATTTCTGAAGGGAAAACTCCATGTAGTTTAAAGAATTTGCTAAACTGTAAAACAAAAAATTGTATTCACTTCAAAATATCAGCATTAATTAATGATATATTGTTATATACTGTACCTATGAGCATTATTGGGTATGTCCCAATCCTCATAAATACATTGGACACTATTGTAAGTGGGGGTAATATAATATCTAAGTAGTCCCCCACTAGCAGTGGTTTACCTACTTTACGCCGCTGGCAAGTATTGTATTTTGTCGATGTTATGTTTCATTTCCAACCTCTGTTTTGGTTATCCCTCATTCAGTAACCTTTTCTGGGTTACATTCATCTGGGTTTTCTGATTATTTTAATGATTTCTATATATAAGACTGATATATCTGCTGCATTGATTTGGACTGTGTAGAGTTGAGTAATCTGAGAGCTAATGACAGAGGCCAAGTAAGAGATTGGTCTCTTTGATAGATTGTACAAGATTGACTCAAATATCTCCTCAGTTCTTTTGCATTTTAGTTTTATAAAATGCACTGAAAATATATTTAAGTCTGGCATGTTGAACCTTTATTAACATCTAAAGATAATGGGAACAAATATGAAAAATATTTTACAATTCAAACATTTTAATATCAAGACATTTTTAATTTTTTTCCACTTATAATTACCTTTATTTATCTATCAGTTTTCACATTGACTTTATTATTTTTACTTGACTATATATCCACAAATGCTATGTACTTTAGTTATACTAATTCAGATGAGGTGTAGAATTATCAAATTTTTCTTTCATCTAAAAAAAAAAAATATTCTTATTCAAAGAAATAAGAAACTTCATACACTTATATATTTCATAAGCTTTTTTTCTAATATAAAAACTTTTGTTTTTAATATTACACTGCAACAGGGTTTATAAATAAGATATAAATCCTGAGTCTTGAACACAATGATTGAATAAAAAAAAAAAAACAAGTAAGTTTTTGTATTCCGAGCTTAATTTTATATTTAAGCTCAAATATCAAAATTTATACTGGGATGCCAACTTTTGTTTTGGTCTCAAAATTAGATATTTCATTGCTGTGCAGATCTTATATCAAATGTTTGAATTTCTCTCTCACCATTTGTGTGCAAGTACAAAGATATGAATATCATGAATAGATATTCAAAAGAACTGCCTAGTTTCTTCTTTTTTCTGATAGAGCATTCAAATCATTAATCATCTAGTGATTGCTAAACATTTTTTGAGGAGTAATTGGCCATGGATAAATGTAATTGGCAGAAATATCCAACAAACAGAATTGACAAAGTTTGCAAGTTATCAAAAGAAAGAAAAGAACAGGGCAAAAATAAAACCAAGTAAACAATATATGCAAGACAAAATTAGGCAAAGCAACAGTAATGAGGTAAAAACATTTCACAAACTAAGAATGGTGTTAACACACACAAAGGATACGTACAAGTGATTGCAGTATTCTGACTTTAAGATAAGAAAGAACAGAAATATAGGGGATGAGACTGAGAAGTGACCTATCTTATTGTCTAGGAAGAAATCCCAGCATGTATTGGTATGTTTTGTCTATAAATTTAAGGAGTGGGATTTTTTTTTTTTTTTTTTTCAGTCATTCCAGTACAGATTAGAATCAACATTTTTTTCTCTTTAAGTTATCTATTGACATTGTTATACAATTTTGATGGTAGCAAACCTTTGGTTTGTTTGTAGGTGTTCCTCCTACAGTTTAATGAAGAATCAGCTGCTTGTGGAGTTGTAAGCAAGTAGATATTGTAAGAGATCAAAGTAATTATTTTGTTTGCCATTCCCAGGACAAAAATGCTCATTGTTTTATAACCATGAGTGATTATAGTTCCTTAGAATAATTCCTTATAAAACTGGATCAATATGATGAACTTATAGGTAAAGGGATAGTATAGTTGTGGCATCCATGGTAAGTGGGCAGGATTTAACGCTGTCTTAAAATATTGCACAGTTCAGAAAGATGGAAGCACACTATCTGTATGGTGGAAACTGCTATAGGATTTACTTAGGCTATATCAAGAATATGTGTATTCTGATCTGCCATCAGAAACATATATAAACCATGGGTGCAAGAAAAAGACTACTGACACCCGACAAGCATTATAACCACCCAGTGAAGAACATAGCATTAAATCGCATTGCAGTTCAGCACAAATGTCACTTAACTCAACAGTCAATGCACTGTACATCGTGTATACTACATTCTATAGGGTTTCATGGTCCTCAGTCAAAAAGGATACTATTATTGACACAATGGCAGTGGTTACTCACCTGGACCAGTAAATATTGGCTGATGGAAGATTGGCTTTGTGTTGCCTGATTAGACAGTCCTGTTTCCAATTCTTTTGTATGCTGAGGAGATCACATGAGGATATGGATCCTGTCTGTCAGCATGGTGTTGGTGGCTTTGTAATAGTTGTTTGGTGTTTTCTGTCAGAGTTCACAAGGAACCCTAGGGAAACTGTAGTCTGTTTTAACGAGTGTGACATCTACAGATCTTTATGCTTGCTGTGTTTCCCAGTGATGGTTTGCTCCAGCATGATAATGCAACTCTACATTACACATGAAACTGGTTCCAGGAACCCTACTGAAACCTACACTCAGCATTTCTCAATTGCTGTTGAGAATGGCACATATTACAGAGCTTTAGTAAGTCCTTTGCATCTGTGCTCCTAAACAAAAGTTAGGAGCAACCCTGGAACATGCATGGATAGATATACTGGTGCAATGACAGCAACATCTCGTAGACTTCATGCCACATTAACCATAGTTATTTAGGTGAAGGGAGGAGATACATTATTATGTCACTGTAATTCTTTTTGTCAATTTAGTTTGAGAAAAACAGAATTCCTTAGTCGATTGTTAGTTTTAAACACCTTTTATATCTTAGCCTTCATGCTAATTCACTGATAGGCTTGATTGCACTTACTTGCTGTGTTTGTGTGTGTGTGTGTGTGTAGCTCCTGTTACAAATTCTTATTACTCGTATATCCATTAATGGCCCATGGCTACTTATATGCTTAACCCATGTAATGCTTTCATACTTCAAAACTTCAAATAATTATTTCTAAAGAAAATATAAAACAATATAATTCAGTGGAAATCAGGCTGAAAGCCAAATTGACAAGATTGGAAGTTACTTGGTATAAACAACAATATTTTACTAATAACTTTGCTTCTTTTTTTTTTTTTAGCCACAACCTTGAACAGGGACTATATGCCACACAATTTAAAATCAGTCTTGACATCTAAAAAAGATAAGGAATAAACACATGCCTACTTAGTAAATATATTAAACTTGTAACTTATTAAATGTATGTTCAAATGTATTCATTGCAATTTAACTCTATCTGCTCTATTGAGTGATGAATTTGAATGTGAATTGACTTCAAGTTGCTTTATTTATGATGGCCATAATAAAGTCCTGTTGTCTCGGATAGATTTTATTCCTGGAGTGGAGGGACAACTTATAAAATGTCAAGGTCTTTTGGAAAATTTTTAATAACATAATTTTCATATAAAGTTTATGGCACAAGGCCAAAAGTATAGAGCTCCTAGTGAGAGTCGAACTAACTTCAGCCAACTAGACTAGCTTGCTAACAATCACCCCATGCTGTAATGCAAGAGTTTTTGCAAAAAAAAGTATTATGAATATTTGATATTGTTTTAGAAAATGAGAGTACAATCAGCATAATGTGACTATATCTACCTTTTATTTTATTTTTTACAATGATATTCACCCTGTACAAGGCCCAAGAGCCACTGAGTAAGAGGGACAGTTTATAGTGTGGATATATGGGGAAGATAATGGTGAACCCTAGACTTGAACAGGTTAAGATTGTAGCGATCAAGGAAGCATCCTCTTAGAAGTCTGTTTCGCAAAACTGCTATTTCAGGGCAGAAGCTGCTTAAGTGGAACACATCATAGCAATGCAATATGAAGGGAATGAAGATCATTTACTACATTGTATATAAGCATTATTATTTTATGTAAGACTGAAAAACGTAGTTTAAACTGTTAACTACTATCAGTAGTGGTTTTTATTTGCTTTTTAACATTTTTTTAAGGCAGATTTTAAACTTACTTTTCCTTGATATAATTTTTTATCTGACCATTCTGAAGGGAAAGAATTTTTTTTTTTTTATAGATTTTTTAATTTTCTTTTTATAATGTATTCATTGGTTTTTAAACAAACTTGTATAATTTAAATATATATAGTAGGAAGAAGTTTTTAAGTGAATTTCCGACCATATTGAGATTTGTATATAGATTTATTCAACCTTATATATTCCATTTTGTTTCACTGCTTTTGCCATTTTTGAGGTAGCTTCATTATTCCATCCTCCCAGAACTTGGCATTTTTTGGGGTGATGAACTTTTTTTTCCCCCAGTTTTCAAAGAATTTTGTAGGAATTGAAATAAGTGGTAATCCAAATCAGATGAATACGGTAGTTGGACATCCCAGTCAATTTCTGTTGGGTCTGCAAAGAGATGTGAGGTCTGATGTTGTCCTTGATGGAAGACAACACCATTTTGTTTGGATGATTTAGAATGTTTTTCATCAATTGCTGCCTTTCAATTGGTCCAAATGGGAATAATTCTTATCTGAATTAAATGTCCGATTTTACAGAAGGAACTCGTAATACACAATGCACTTCCAATTCTATGAGACACATGTCTTTTGATGGAATTGTTTTTTTACTCCACATTGTTGTAAACAATCATTTTTCATTGCCTGTGATTGTTCTTTTCAAAAATGGGTTTTTGTTGCATTTGAGCAGAAATAATCACAGATGGTAATTTGGTCTGTTTTTAAATTTTTTTTCCCCATTAAATTGGGAGTCACCCAAACATTGTAGCAATTCATGTATCAGTGTTTTCAAATGCCTTACTATATTCATATGAGCTATGTGGAGTTTCTTGGTAATGTCCCTTGTCATGTGACCTGGATTATTTTTAATCAGCACTTCAATTTGGTCATCAATGATTGCCGACCTGCCAGGTCTTACAGATCAAAATCTCCACTTTTGAACCTAGTGAACCACTTCGGAACAGTAATCTCAGCAATGGCACCATCTCTATAAATGGTACAGATCTTTTCTGCTGTTTCTACAGAGTAATTTTCTTTCTGAAAATAAAAAGAACATCAAATGATGAAAATGCACCTTATTTTCCTCCATTTTCACTTTTAATGTAAAAACATTTAAAATACCCAAGCCACATATGAATTCAAAGACTCTTTGAAATGTCACCTTTCAGAATATGTATATATTCTATAAATTTCAGTCATATGTGAAACAAAATCATGCATTCAAATACAACATATTGAAAAACACTTTTATTCCAACTCAATACATAACATACATAAGTTTGCTTGATTAGTTACTGACCCTGACCTCTACATATGTATTTATTTTTTGCCTAGTCAGGATGATAAGATTAGATGCAGATTATTTAAACTCTAACACATAGATGATCATTTGGATCATTTATTTATTTGTTGACTTTGCCTGTGACACTCGGGTTTGTTTTAAATCTCTCTTTGGTTTTAGAACAAAAAGCATTTTACTTCTTGTATTTGATATTTTTATATGAATTAAAAGGGAATTTTCAATTGAACACTAATAAAATTGCTTTACTCATGTTTGTCCTAGTGACATGTGCATGTAGTGGCTATCAGCATGGAAAGTAGGATCAGAGTTCAAATTCTCGCCAAGTTTGTTGCATTCATTTTTGTGCAAATATCCTTGTAAATGCATCTCTTCCCTCCACCCGGGAGTAGGCTAAAGAACAAAGTAGACAGGGCTCAATAGACTTGATCGGCAACCAGTCTAGAATACAAAATTGAAATTTTAATTTCAAAATTGGTTGAGCATGGGTTTGCAACTCAACCATGTAAAACCTACTGAAATCATAACAAATCTCATGCCACCCACCCAAAATCTGATACAAGCCCACCCCCTCTACTACATCAAAATTTTCATATTTTTTTGAAGTTCCGCCATAACATTGTAAATGCTATTTTTACCAAGTAGTAGGGTGGAGCATGTGTTGTCAAGGCATCTAGTTGTATCTTTTTGAGACAGATCTTTTCATCTTGTGCTGGTTAATGCCAAATTGCTTTCAGATCAAAGAGCTGGCAGGCGGCTGGCGAGGCAAAGAAGACAAATGTTGCATTTAACCCATTGGAAAGAAAATGAAAACATCCAAATTTGGACGCAAAAAAAGGGACCCCAAAATGACACCAAAATCCCAAAATGTTTAATCTTTTTAATAGTCATTTGGGCTTAGTCTAATTTGTAACATATATAAATGTAGATAGAAGAAAGCAAATGTTGATAAAATAGTAAGGGTCACAAAGCACTGCCCAGGGCCTCCTATTAGGTTTATTCTCCCCAATCAGGGGGTTCGGGGTTAGTATGCACCGACCATGAATCATAGCACCACCTAATGTGGTGAGACTGTAGCCCTCACTCTACCAGGTTCAACTGACTTACCATACTCTTGAGAACTGAATGATCTTTGTTAATGTAAATAAAAACATCCTTAATATCAAAATAGAGAATATATAGTGATTTACTGAGCATAGCCTAGGTATGACATAAGGTTGAAAGTAAGGAGCACCAGTGAGGATCAAAATCACTATTACGTTGTAATTGATCTAGGAAAACAAACTTGTTGACTATTACATCATGTCGGTTCCCTAAAGTGATTTACTAAGTGCACCCTGGATGTGGCACAAGGCCGGAAGTATGGAGCTTCCAGTGAGGATTAAACTCACTATTCATTTGTAATTGATCTAGCTAACTAAAGTGCTCTCAGGATATATATATATATATATATATATATAATCTCAATGGTAGTGATGTTTTGGATTCCTGACGAATATAAGTCCCTGTTTTGAGTAGAAATATAAAATGATTTTATTTGAATTATTTAATAATTTAAAATTTGCTTGTGCATGTACAAGCTGAATAATAGGAGAAACCACCATTTGATCTAGTATGCTTTACCACTTGGCTACAGAGAGTGCCACAGTCCAGCAAGTGATAGGTGATTGAAGTAAGAATAAATTATTTTCTATATCAGTCGAAACATAAGCAATATTTAGCATATGACAAATTTATTGGGAGGGAGACAACATTAAATTTAGGCTTAAATCATAATTTATATTTTCTTAAATTAAATTTCTGTTAATAATGATCAAAGAATTTAAATTCAGCACATATCACGTTTTAGCCCTGATAGCATGGATTGAGATATGAATTTCATGCACAATGTATTTGTGTTTATGTTTATGTGTGCATCTAGTCATTCTTCCCACCTGGGAGGGTGTTTATAAGTAGGTACTTCCAAAAATTCACTAAAAAGGGAGCAATACATGGTAAAAATACATATATTTTTCTTTTTTTTTGCTTTTCTTTGGCAGGACCTATTTATAAGTGACCATCAGTTTGTTTTTTCTTTTTGATTACAGCTTCCCTGTTTAAATGAGTAATATTTTAAATATTATTTTTAGAATAGCTTTGCCTATTGTCAGGTTCACACTCCACCCTGTTTTTTTTTTAAACAGAAATAGATGCCAATCTCTGATTTCCTGTTTAAGATTGGGTTCCCAGTTCTTTCCTTCTCTTTCACTTCTATTGGCCTCTTGCATTTTAGGGGCATTGTTGCCTTGGTTGGGGTGAATTGATTTATGAAAAACTGTTTAATCTCTGAATCTGTTTTCTCTAAATCATGGATTGTGTATGTGTGAAAGAATATCTTCTGACAATCTGAATGATCTACTATTGCTGAGTGAAACTTTAAAATGACATATATGCCTGCTTAACATTGTTTTTAAACTTGTATTTTTTTAAATCTTCGTATGCTTTCATTTATTTTTATAAAAACAAAAGTTTTATAAAATGTTTAATCCTCTCACATGAGTTGGTCTCCAAAAATTGTATATACATTGAAATCTTGAAACTTTATTTCTATTTTTGTAGTACTCTGTTGCTTAAAGTTTATACATTTCTGAGATAAATTTTCATTTCAAGAACAAAATTTTTTTATTGTTTATAGGCTGATATAATACATTTGAGGTGAATGGCTGTTATCTGATGTCAAACACTCTAATTTACACATACTTAGAAAAGAAAGCAAAATTATTTTCTCCTTGTCAGGGCTGTTTTTTGCGGATCATCTGTTTTGCCTACTCATTTTAAAACTGTACTTGTGTATATAGAAGAAAGGTAATTGACTTTTGCTTAGTTTTATTTTAGTTTTTTGTTTTATTTTCTTCTAAGCAAGTATATAAATAAATCAGTGCTTAAGTTCCCAATTGTCAAAGCCCTTGAGTTCTTTTGAAATAGACTGAAACAGCAGTCAGGTTCTTAAATATTTGTTCAACTGTTTTCTTGACAGTTTCTTGTTTTGCTATTTTTTCTTTTTTTTACTCACTCTTCATAATTCTGGTATTTCCCAGAAGATTAACTCTACATGTCTAAAACTCTTAAGCTTTAAACACAGAATAAAGCTGAGGCACTTCACTTATGAAATTTGAATTTTGTTCTTATTGCTATAATTATTTGAGTTAGAATTTAAAGCCATAAATTTCTGATAGATGTTTTAATATTTCATATCTTTACTGCAGATACTTACTTTGTTAATTTAATGGTGGATCTTCTGAATAAATTTTTACTTTATAGCCTTCTAAGACATTTAAAATCTGTCAACAGTACTTTAAAAGCTGTAACACATTCAAAATTGCAGACTAGTTTTCCAAATAAGAATCAAAAACAAAATAGTTTATAAATCTGTAATTATAATATCTCTTATATATTAATGAAATTTGTAAAAATATTGCTTTTTATATATCAATTTTTATTCAAAGCAATTCTATTCTGTACTTATTTTATATACTTTTGAAAAGTCAAAAACTTTGATAAAAATATTTTTCAGATGACGAAAGGTAAATTCTATAATCTAATACAGAAGAAACTACACAATCTTTGTTATCTTCATGATTTACTATTGGTCATCAATTCCTGATTTGGGTCTTGTGATCTTAATAACTTTCTATTGCATTCCAGATTGATAAAAATTTACAAGTTCAATTTTAATTAGAATATAGTGACCCCCCCACCCCTCATGGCTCTTATAAATATTTTAAAGATATTAAAAATTGTTTTCATAATCTCAGAAAATTTTATTGATTCATTACCTCTATATTACAGTAGAAAATCTGTATTAAATAACAAGCAATATTATTTTTATATCCATAAAAATTGAAAGGAAAGTAGCAAACTTGGTTAGCACTATATATTTATATTTTATATTAGTTTATTAAATAATGTCAACTTTTAAATAAGTAATTTTTTTCAGTTTGAAAAATATTAAAAAATAACTTTGGCAAAATTAACTTTAGTATATATTAATGATTTAAATGAAAGTTCAGTCTATGAACTGTTCCTTTATTATTGATGATGATTATAAAATTATCCTTTCTTTGTCTTTATATAAAAGTTACTTATGATGATTTTTTAAAAATTTTATTTACATTGTCTAATGATTGGTGCTATTGGTGATTGAGTACTAAATTTGAAGGAACTCGCTTATTCAACAAATTAGGCAATCTTATCTAAAATAGTAATATCCATTTCCTTGCTGAGCTGCTAAAAATGAAAAAAGGTAAATGATATACCATCTCTTATTCCAGATTCAGATAACACTTTGTTTTGAAGGAATTTCACATTTCTGGCATTTTAGATTTGAGCAGACTTTGTGGCTGTTAATACAATATTGAAAACACTTCATTTTCTGTTCTGAAAGAAAAATTGTAAAAAAAAAAAATAGTTTTCATATTTGCATGTGGTTTTGAAAATATCACTTTAGTACAAAAGAATTAAAAATGGAGGCATGTAATATTCAAATCATTTCAGGAGTATTTTTTCTTTTTCTTATTTTTTGCTACCTCATCTTTTTGTGGAAGATTACTCTCCATAATGTGGGGTGGAATCAACGTCTGGCAGAAGTTTTTGCCTAAGGATAATTTGAATGTATACATTCTCTGCTTTAGTTAATGTAGTGTAAAAAAAGAAAAGCCATTACAAGAAACAAAATTCTCTCGGACTCTATGATGTCTACTGATGCTAGTAATTTGTAAATAAAATTGGTGAATCTCTTCTGATTCCTTTGACTAAAAAGGAAATTCTTTTTTATCTGCACCATTTCCGATTATAAAAAATGATCTTAGGAATTAAATAATTTATTTTTATTACAAGTTTTTTGAGATAATTACATAGTTTTGTAGACATGTTCTCTTATGTAACTCTGTATGGTAATAATTAAATTATAAGATGTTTATTTCTATCAAATGATTATCTTGAAAAAATGAGATTGGCCAATTCTTTATGAATTTCTTTTCCCATTTTGTTGCAATGTTAGATGAAAGTTCATGTGTTTTTTACACTACAACAATTCCTCCATGTTTATTGTACATCACTTGATGCTTTAAGTATATACTATATACATCTCAATAGGGAAATACTTTTAAAAAATTTCCATTTTAATACATAAATATTTATTTTTAGATAGAAAACTGTAATGGTATAAAAATGTTTTTTGTAGTGATTAATCGAATTCTGGGATTGGTTATGTAGCTTATTTTTGGAAAGGGTATATTATGTAATTTATTTTTTTATTTATATATGCCTTACCTACGCCACATAAGTCAGTAATGATTGATGCATTTTTTTTTTTTTAATCATTTCACCTCAAGCAAGGCAATAAAGCCACTTAGACACAAAAGGTTACTGAATGTTAGAGAATGAGAAAAAATATTGTTAAGGAGAGAGAACAATAAAAGAACAAGAATTAAGAAGACAGAAAATAATGATTGACATTGCATTCAAATTTTTGAAAATGAAAGTTATCTGGGAAGCAAGAAGCTGGAAGATAGTTCCACAAGCAAGAAGTATATGTCAACTGTTAGCATAAAAACTTACGGTTACATCTAGCCATTTTAATTATAAAATGATGTGAGCTTGAAACCAACTTTCCTAGCAGGAGACCTAGCACTTGATTGAATATAATTGTTTCACTTCATGTCACCAGAAAATGTTTGTCCAAGAAGGCACGATGAGCTTACTAATAATAAGCAAAGAGACACATTTAATGGAAAAAAAATTTAAGTTTGAGAAAATTTCTACAGTATTACTAAATTCATTTTTCTAAACTTTATTCTGTACAAAGTTTAAGATGCCAATATTATTTTAAAGTAGCACTTAAATAGTTCAAGATTTGAGATTTTTGAAAAATGCATCAATTTCTTTCTACTGAAAAATATGGTGAATTTCAAAGGCCAGTGAATATGCATTATGTAAAGTCATATGACATCATGTTGGAGTTTTTTTAAAATAATCTGATTGCTTTTTAATAGGTCATTAATTTTCCAATTTTCTATCTCTCCGGTCCTCTAATAATGCTTATCTATAATCAGATGCTGATTATCCTTTCCTGTTCTTTGTTATCTTCTGTATTATCTTCTGTATTGTCTTTTAGTTGCATTTTGGCTTGTATATCTAACAAATTGATGTCTTTTATGATATATATTGAATGGTGATCATAATTTATATTACTTCGATCTTGTCAAGTGTAAGAAACTTGTTTTTGATTCCTTTTGTTTAAAGTATCTAAATCTTCAATTTAAAACTTTTCAGATCAATAGTAAATGTATTAAAAATAAAAGTATTGCTGAGAGGTCTTAATGAATGCTATATAATCTTAGTTATATCAAAGCTAACCTGAATGAAGATTGAATAAATGAAAGAAAATGGCTATATAACAATAGTGTATATAAACTTGGATAGAATGGTGGTTTTTATAGAAGACTTAAAATGAATGTGCAGTTTGATCAGTTGAATGTGATATGTAATATTTCAATTATGCCTTGTTTTTAAAAAAATAAATATAAATATAAAATAAGTGCTCAATGTTTTCTGAGTTTAGACTAATTTTGGACATTTTTTAATCATATATGGTGAGAATAACACTATTCAAATAAGCTTCTTAGGAAATTAATTATTTTCAATATTTCTCAAAATCAACAATTTAATTTTGTAATTTTAGTGAAGATTTTTCACTTCAGATTGCTTGTGTGTGTGTGTGCGCGTATATATATATATATATTTTCAATATTGACTGTGAAATAAATGTATTAAACCATTTCCTTTTTTTTTTTTTTTCTTTTAGATATATAATAAAAAAGGAAAAGACTTGATGTGTTCATTTTGCAGTCAATATTGAAAATAGGTTATTATAAGGATTTTTTTTTTTTTTTAAATGGATGTAATCTGGAAATCTGATCTGCTACAAAACATCAAGCGGAGATTCTTTTGAGCCATTGTAGAAGCGGTGTTAATGTATGGCACCACTGCTTTGACATTAACTAAAACCCTACAGTCTAAGCTTGATGGAACCAACACTCGAGAACTATATTAACATTTCCTGGAGACAACATCCAACTGAATCACAGCTGAACAAATCCAGCACTGATATTTCTACAATCTTACATGAATGCAGGATGCATTTTGCAGGACACTGCTGGCATGCAAAACTAGAACTCGTGAGTGATCTACTGTTTTTGATACCTAGCCATGGTGCAAGATGAATTGGTTGCCTTGCAGCCACACCTATATTGATCAGATATGTTATGACACAATGCCACCCTAATGACCTTCCAACCTTGATGCAGGACTGTGATGGTTGGCATGAGAACTCAACTAAATAATAATAATAAAAAAAATAGTTATCAAAAACCTTATTTAAGGCTTATGGCAAAATCTTGTTGAAACCGTGGTTCCTGTACAATCACTGAAGTTAAGCAACATTGAGCTGCTCAGTAGCTTGATAGGTGACTGCTTGGGAATATCATGTGTAGGTGGTGTAATGGATGCTGACTCGGAATTGTTAATTAGAGAGTAGAGTTCCAATTTCAGTTGGTTTTGTTATATTCACTTTACGTGCAAATACCTTTTTGAGAAAAGTATGAATTCATATCTTCTCTCTGTAGCTATAGGTTAATTAGTAAGACCTGTATCACTAAATTATTATCTCCCAAAAAAAAAAATTTTTTTTTATAAACTAAAAATATTTTTTGTCTGTAAATAACCTGCAAAGGGTTGACAAGCCATAGAAAACAAATCTATCAATAAAAACTTATATGAAAACCTTAGTTAAAATTGTATGTATATTTCCTCGAAGACCTTTGTAATTTTTACAGAACTGCAAAAATGTTCATATCAATTATCATTTGTACAAATTTAGTCTTCATGATAACAATATTAACTTGCTCAATATGGAATCGAATACCTTGTTGATGGTGGAAAAGGCTTGGTAATTATTTTTATTATAAATCTATATAGAATCACTGATTCTTGATATCGGTCTTATTGTATTTGAAATAAATAGAATTTAATCTTGATTTGAATGAGAGTATTCAGCTGGTATTCTCTTGGGTTTTATATTTATGTCCTGGCTTGTTAGTATTAGAGGGGGAAAATAGATAATTAATTACTGTTAAGATTAACATTGTAATTTATATTAATCTAGACTGTCATGTAACTCAATGAAAATTTGCCCTCCTCCTACTGCAATTTAATTTCCCCTTCAATCATTCTGACATGTCAATTATCATAACAGTGAACTCCGTTGTCAGATTTTGGTAAATGAATAGGATGTGTGATGAGATTTTAGTTTTTAATTTTCCTTTTTTTGGTTTTCAGTAGCTCTTTCTGTGCATGTGTCCATTGTTTTTCACACAGTGTGTATATGTATTCATAAAGCCTGTGTATAGTATTTCTGAATGCTTAAAATACATACATGAATTAATGTGGTACATCTAAATTTTTATTTTTATGTTTTCCTTTATTATTTGTAGAGTGAGTAACCATGGTTAAATATAAACAAATGGCAGAACAGCCCAACAAACAGAATTGACAAAGTTTGCAATAAGCAAGAAAAGAACAAGACAAAAATAGTATAGAAGCAAGTAAAAGCAGTAATAAGGCAAAAAAGTTCACAAAACAAGTATTTTGGTTGAAACACACAAACAAATTTGAATAAGCAAATGTAGAGTTCTGACCTCAAGACAAAACAGACCGTGACTGAGTCAGATGAAACTGAGAACCAGCCTATTTTATTGGCTAGGAAGAAATCCCAGCATGCATTTGTGTGCTTCTGTCTATAAATTGGGGAGGGGAAAATGTTTTGCAACCATTCCAACAATGATTGGAACAAACATTAATTTTTTTTTTAAAACTAAAGACAACTTATTAACTATATTTTCCCACCCCTCCAAAACTATACAAGATTTGGTTGTTAATGTTTTTCTATTTCTGTTCTATTGTAATAATTGTTAGTTTAATTTTGTTAAATTAACAATTACTACAGTAATTACTACAATAATTCTTACTTAAGATTAATTTTTACCAAGAAATAAATTTTATCTCTATATAATAAAATTGTGATAATAATTTAATGTATGCATTGTACATGGCCGACAATGACATTAAAAGTAAAAGCTGGATATTTAAGTAGCTAATACTTCATCTCAGAAGTGAGGTGAGTTGAATAACTGATTCTTAACTTTTTTTCCAAATGAAAAAAAAAAAAAAAATCTGGAAACCTGATAATTATCTAATAATTAAAACTATTTCTTCAATGATGAATTAACTGTTATTATAAATATAAAATCAACAATTTCCAAATATATATGGAAAAATCAGATTTGAAGATCATGAAGCCATTATTTAAAGTAAGATTATGTATAGAAGACTATGCAAAAGACTAAGATAATTTTCTTTTCTAGAATTCAGTCATAAGATGGGAATCATAATAAAAATTTTGTAAGGTGAAAGAATCACCCTCCAACTCAATTTCTAAAAAATGTAGAATTTTAACAGTATATGAAATCTGTAGCTCATTGAAACACATTTTAGCAACTCAAGCCTCTTGTATCTGGGTTCAGTGTAGGGTTCAAATTATACCCTTGACTCATATGTAGTATCTTTACCTGGCTTTCCATTTAGAAATGAGTCTCTTCTGTGTGATTTGCATATAACTCCATCCATGGTTTTTAGCATCTCTAAACTACCCCCCCCCCCACACCATAGTCCTAAAGGAATGGGTTCCAGAAATGGCCCCTGTTCTCTTTAAACTCTCTAATAATTGCCTTCCTGCTTTTTGGAAATCCTTTTCTGCAGTTCCTGTTTAAAGAACTTAGGTAAACCTTTTGACTATAGATCTATTCTACTGTTTGGCAAAGTACTAGAGGCTCTAATCAACTCTGAATTGGTTAAACATCTCACCTTGCAGGGTATTCTTTGAGACAAGCAATATGGCTTTTGCTTTTCTAGGTCAACTGCTGACATGTTAACAGTTAGTGCTGAATGAGTTTATCAAACTTTAGTTAAGAATGGTGAAGCTTGGGTTGTTGCTTTAGGTATGTCTCGAAGGCATTTGACATACTGGTCTTCTTCACAAATTGAAAGGTTATATTTCTGGATGAATTTTTGATTTGATTAAATCTTATCAAATTGCAAAATGAAAGTTAACTTGAATGGCCACTCTTCTAGATCTTTCTGCATTAATGTGGATGTCTGCCAAAGCTCTATTCTTGGACCTACATTGTTCTTAATTTTCATCAATGACCTTCCTGATATAAAAGTTCCCAACTTGGGATCTATGCAGATGAAACAACTAATTACTGTCTTGATGGTGTAATCATTTAGATACGGTCAAATTGGCAGCTGATCTAGAAAATGACCTACAATCTGTTAACTGGGGTAAGAAATGACTTGTTAATTTTAATGCCCCCAAAATGAAACTTGCCTTCCATCAGAAGAGTCACTCATATCTTCTCTGGCTAATGTTTTCCTCTGACATGAAGTGGAAAGATTATATTGAGTCAATTGCTAAGTCTGCTGCTAGGAAATTTGGTTCCCCGTGTTGTTAGACAATTTGGGGGGGCCAGGATATATCTTATGCATTTATAAGTCTACAATTTGTCCATACATTGAATATTGCTGCCACATCTGGTCTGTTGCTTCTATATATTTAGATATTCTTGATAAAATCGAAAGAAGTATCTGCAATGTTATAAATCCTGACATCTCAGCTTCGGTCACTTTCCCACTGCTGTAATAGCTTTTCTGTGCATTTTCTATAAATATGTTTATAGTAATTGTTCTGATGAGCTTTCCTCTTTCCACATTTCTGTACATTATTACAGAATAAATATTGCTTTCCTCTTTGGTACATGGACTTTGCTAATTTAAGCATGCTGTTAGATTGGTAGCAAGGTTTCATCATTTTACAGTTGAAATGGCCAGATGCAACCGTAAATTCTATGCTAATAGTTTCTTCTATTTTAGTTTTCATTTGTGGAACTCTTAGCTTGCTTTTCAGTCGAACTTTGATCTTCAAAAATGTCAATGTAATGTCAATTATTATCTTCTGCTTTAATTGCACTTCTTTTATTTTTTTCTTTCCTTAATAATGTTTTCTTTTTCTTGTATTATTTCACACTATTATGTCTTAGTGGTTTTATTGCCTTGCTAGGGGTGAAATGATTAAAAAAAATGATTGAATACACTGTTGCATATGTTAACTTTTTATTAAAAAAAAAAAAAAAATGAACATTTTGGCATGCATCTAATATTTTTAATTACTGATAATTTACATTTTTTTTTTTTTTTTTTAAAACAGCCTGTGTGGTGCGACCTAATGTGCTTTCTTTCATCTATGGCATTTTGCTGCTGTTGACACCTTTGTGTAAAAGTCCAACTCCAGAATCTATTAAAGGTAAGTTGATGATTTTACAAATTCATATTGACAAATATTGAGAAATAAGCAATTCCTTTCAAGTAAGAAAAACAATCATAATTTTGTGAGAATCTGGTCTAGATTTCTATAAAGAAAGAAAGAAAGAAAGAAAAAAAAAAAGTCTCCACCCAGAATGTCAGGCTTTGTATTTGACATTGCTGGTGAGCACTTCAAAATGCATGTAAATTATTTAAAAAAATAATGGCTGTGATCTGGCCTCTCTTTATCAAGCAATATAGCAAATAGAGAATATTGTCCAATGACTAATGTCATTAGGAATGTGTGCAGTTATTCTTGTTTATACAGTCTGTCAGTGGATGATGGGGATAATGCACTTGACAAAGGATTAACTTCTAATCTTAATCTATTAATGTAAGAAGCCTGTAGGATTTATTTACAGACATGTTTTGTTTAGCATTTAGTTTGAGAAAACCAAATAATGCAATGTAACCTTATTACACTTGTTTTATAAATTGGATTGTCTTTAAGCTGTATTGCATGTTGACATTGTTCAGGTTGTAGAAAAGCTTTTGTATTATGGACCATAATGTTTTGATTGCGAGGCTTTCTGATCACTTTTATGTCATGTGACTTTGTACACAATCAACATGACTGTGCCTGTGTGAAATATTGATTCTTTTTCTTTCCTCTCCTCCATAAATGTGGTTAAAAGGCTATGGCAACTCATCAGTTATTTGATGACACTGACTTTTTAAGAGTTGTTTGCTTTCATTGATAGATTTTTTAAAAATTTTATTTAAAACCAATATTCATAGGATTTGCCTGCTGTACTAAAAAAAACCATTGCCAGCAATAATTTTCTATAAACTGGGCTTCTCTTTTTAATTTCACTTGATATTTTTCAAACATCATATTTGTGCTGACAATACTATAGTGCCTTGGTACTTTTTGAAAGCTGTTGTTAGTTCTAACAAAATGTCCCAATTCATTGGGAACAAGGGTTTGAGTGTACAGGCCTTGTTCAAATTGTTGATCAGGCTAGATTATAGATTTCTCCCCTAGAAACTGTGACCAAGATTTTTTCAGCATAGTTGCACTATAAACCACAGGTTGGTTCTGTATCCAACCTGTGGTTTATACTGTAACAATGTACAGGGTTGAAGAAATACAAATGTGCTTGAGCAGGTGTTTGCAACAGGGACCAGTTAGCCACCCTAGCAGATGGGCATACTCAGAAATGGTTGGCCTATAATTATCATTCAGTATGCTATGGTCATATAATTAGTACCAAGGTGACATTTTGAAAATTCTGCCACACATTCTGCTCTTGGGTCATCTGTGCTGTATAATAATTTATGTCCAATGCTACTTGTGAATTTTTATTATTTTTATAGTAATATTGTATATATGATTATTATTTTTATAGTAAATATTGTATATATGATTTTAAGTTAAAACATTGGCTTGTAGGTATACAGATGTCTTAAATTTGAGCTCTATAAAAATTACCAGCATCACTTGGAAAAATCTAGGTGCTGTGATATTTTGCCAAAAAACCTTCATGTGATATGAAGGATCTATTTGCTCGGTAATTGCGAATTCACCAGTCACACATAACACAAACTTGCTCAATAGTGTTTTGGTGCTGACTAAATAACTCTGACATAGTAATGTCGCCTCTGATTGGTTGCCAAGTCTCACCAAGGACATGCAACTGGTTCTCAAGATAATGAAAATAACTGGATGTGTTCCAGAAAGACCTTGTATGGCATAGATAGGTATTTAGTCCAATCATCAACCATCTTCCTCTTTCTTTCACATTAACTTATGCATATCAGTTCATTTCAACTGTAACCAGACTTCTGTGTACATGATAACTGACCAAATTTATATTTGCCATTTCTTTTTTTCTTAATCTATAGCCCCACATGTGTAGTTCTGGTATTTGACATCAAACTCAGCACTTGTGAATTTTGATAAAATTACCAGTTTTTGTACTATTTAAACATTGTTGATAACGTCAATTGGCATCTCCGGTTGCCTTGATCTATCCACTTCCCTTCTCCACATCCTTTCACCTTTCATTCCTATCTGCTCTTGCTCCAAATCTTTTGTAGCCCCCTTGCCTTGATCGATCCACTATCTTTCTCCACATCCTCTCCTTTACCACTCCTACCTGCTCTTCCTCCAAACCTTCTGTAACCCCTTGCGTGCTAGTGGTTTCCAGCCTTGCTTGGGGTGATAAGCTTAAAAAAAAAAAAAGTGTTTTTATTTAAAAAAAAAAAAAAAAAAATGAAAAAGTGCCTATATAAATGTATTGGTCACTCAGTTTGATCTCTCCTACTAAGATATTCCATTATGAAAACAAGATACATTACTAAAAAATAATATGCAAACATGCTTCCCGTTAGCATAACAATGGTGTAATAATTTATTTGTAAAATATTAAGAACCAATTGTTAATATTTTTAAGTTTTTTTCTTTTTGTCTGTTAGTTTCGTTCAGAAAATTTATTTTAATGATTTAAAAAGTAAAATTCTTTCTTGCAACAATTTCTAAGTTACTCTTGCAAAAAACTAAAACTGATGGAATTGCAAAACTTAAATATTGCACTTTATTTTTTAAAACTTTATGGTTAATTTGGATGTGAGTGATGTTCAAGAGATGAAGAAAAAAAATTCAATTTGGGTTGTGTGTGGAGCAAAAGTGTCAAATCTTTTTTCACTTAGTGAGTTTTTTAACATTGTCCTAAATCTGTCTGCTTTAAAAAGACAATGTCTTCTATGTGCCATGTCTGATTGTGGCTCTCCACAACTACCTGTCCTTTGTAGCTCTGAGTAAAGTTTGTCTATTTGGTATCTCTCCTAATCTCTGTTCTACCAACCATTTAAACAAGCTTGTTAGTCATTTACTGCTTTCTCTCTTGTTTTCAATATGTTCTGTGAGTGTCAAGTTCTCCATGCCCTCTTTCCTTGTGTACCCTAGAAATTTCAATTGTCTTTTTCTGGTTTTAAGTACAAGTGTCTCCTTGGTTTCCATTTTCCTAAAATGTCCTCGTTACAGGTTCAGTCCATAGTATTCTCAGCATCTGATCCTTTCCTGAAGTTGGGCTTAAATAATGCTGTTTTCTGAGGCAACACATTCACTCAAAATACAATATTTCTGCTTTTCTTGCTGTCAAAACATTTATGTAATTTCAAAATGTGCAATAACAGTATAGTATAAATGCTCATGGTTTGAAATATATCTTCCTTTGATTTTTTAACGCAGCTATATTCATTTGAAGGCCATTGTCATAGCAAACACCTGACTTGCATATTTTTTTATTCTTTTTACTTCAGTATCCATTAATATCTGTACTTTGAAATAACAAACCTACATAGAACAAATGTTCTTAATGTTAAAGTATATTTGCCCTTTTCTCGATATCATTGACTTTGTGTTTGGCTAAACGTCTGAATAGTGGAAGAATGTTGTATTCAGCAGTGTTAGGCATTTCAAGAAGCACTCTTATTACTACCTTATTTCTTGAAAAAATATAAACATTCCAACATAAATTCTCACATTGTGAAAACAATAAGAAAATACTAAATTTCAACTAGAGCAAGTATGTAACAAAGGTTTTTTTTTTTTGTTTTTTTTTTTAAATGATATGCTATATGCTTATCAGATTGCTTTAGGTCTTTTTATGATCCAGATAGAAATATTTCTGAATTGTTTACAAATGTATAGGAGGGCATTATATGATTTACAGAATTGCTGATATATCAGAAAACCAGTGTACAAATTCATGTTATTAAAAACCATATCATTTAACAGAGATGCTGATCTGTTTTTAATGTGGTGAGTCTCCAGGACCCACAGGTAATGATTTGGGTGCATCACTGGGAAATTTAATGGGTCCTAGCTAAAATTTCTTAGTAAATTTTTGTGTTAAACTGCATTGCTACAAACGTTTTTTCTTTTTTTTTTTTTCTTTTTTACCATCATCACAAAAACAATTTTAATCATGCCAACTCACTTTAAATAACAGAACATATTTTTTTTTTATTAAATTAATAAATTCAAAACAAAAGCAGTATTTACACTTAATCAGTTAAGAAACTATATTTTTTTGAGAATTATGACAGAAGGAAGTTTTTTTAATTGACAGAACAAAAGTTTTTTTTTAATTGTATTGTAAATAAAATAAAAAAACAACAAAAACAGTATTTTAAGCAATGTTTGGCAGTCTTTAGTGAGTTTATGTGGTCAAATAAAAAAAAAATTGAACCAAGAAAGTTTCTGGTAAGGCAAAATTGATGTCTGTTTCATGTGACACACACATCCTACTGCCCAATGAAAGCAGGAAAGAGTGAAAGAAGGAAGAACAAGTAAAACGTATTTGAAAGAACATGTGCAATATACTGCTTTTTGTAGGAAAGTTACTGTGTCCTTTAAGATTTTTATGCATTAGGGACTCAGGACACGTACAGACCTATCAGTATCGCTGATTTAACTGATACCATATATCCATTCTATCACTAAAGATGCTGGAAAAATGGTTGGCTCCTTGTACAGTTCCAGAAAGTACCATACTCTTTCTGCTATGATTTATCTTTTAACAAAAATTCAAATTACACAGGAAATGGAGTATTATTATCATGTCTGGGATGAAGCTGCTGAATTTTTACTTCCCAGAAAATTGATTATATGGTCTTGTAGGGGATCATTTATGATTCCACACTTTGGTTACCCTTCCCCAGACACAAAACTATTGCTGTTTCTATGGCAACTGTTCAGATGAGTTCTACCAATGCCGACCTTTACAACTAGGACTTGTCATGCTTTGGCCACAAAGTTGAATCACCTATATTTTTGTTGGCAAGGAAGAAGTGCTACACCTAGTTTTTTCCTGAAAACTGCTACTTTGTTGAACAAACTCCCATGTTAGATGTTTCCCTGAACATTACAATCTTAATCTCTTCAAGTCAAGGGTCAATCGCTATCTTTCCTGTTTATCCTTGTAATCTTCACTGCCTTCTACCTCCTCTTACGTTCATAACACATACCTCATTCAGTAACGTTCTACCATGGTGGCTCTTGAGCTTTGTGGTGAATGAATGTTAGTATATAATAAAAAAGTGATAATTTGCATTATATAGATTATCTTTATAGTATCATGGATAAGAATTTAGAAAGAAAATGTCCTTTTGGATTGCCTTCCAAATTAAATAACTTCTTGTCTGGTATCAATAATTAGATTAGGATTGTCTGTTGATCTTTATAGGTTCAACTTTACAAACTTCATCTCTTCTCAGGTGATGTAGGTTTACAGCCATATCAATTTGAAATACTGGTTCTCATACAATCACTGATGTTAAGCAATGTGGAGCCTGGTCAGTACCTAGATGGGTGACCGCTTGGAAATACCAAGTACTGTAAGTTTGGATGTGTAGGTGGTGTTATGTATAATGTCTCAGAATTGTTGATTGGAGAGCCAAGTTCCAATTCCCATTGGGTTTGTTATATTCACTTACGTGTAAATACCCGTGGGAAAGGTATGAATCCACCTCTTCTACCCCTAACTATGGGTTAATTAGTATGACTTGTATCACTAAATCATTGCTATTTCCCCCCAAAAAATTCCTTCAATCTTAAAATATTTTCTGGCTTTAAATAACCTGCAAAGGGTTGATAAGATGTAGAAAATGAGTCAATATCAGGTGATGTCAGTTTTTGCTAGAATGTGTAGGAACCAAGCAAGTTTAATTTTCCTGTCCTTAGTCCAAATAACTTTGGTGACCTAATAGTTCAGACATTGTCTGTACTTGGAAAGATAGACAGGTATTCATTGGATACTGGTTTTGCTTATGCTATTTCTATTGTTTTTTTGGTAGTATAAACCCTATGATTGCCAAAGCAGTAATCGGATATACGGCATATATCTTTTTTACTGTCTCTTGTTTGTAAAGTTTGTTGGATCAACTGACAATATTTGTTGGGAACAATGTAACACACCTTCAATTGTGACTAGAGAAAAAGATTTTTAAATATTTTATATGAAAGGTAAAAAATGTTTAAAGGAATTTTGTATACAAAAGGTCCACAAAGTGTATAGACATGAGATTATACATATGCATGTACAGTGTTGTCTCTAAATGTAGAGGGAAAAGAACAGAAAATAGAACCATCAGAATTGTTTCCTATCCTAATTAACAACTATTAATATTATGTTTAAGAACCTTTTTTCTTCCCCATTACAAGGCATCTTATCTCATTAGCATATTATAAGGCATCTTATCTCATTAGCATATTATAAGGCATCTTATCTCATTAGCATATTATAAGGCATCTTATCTCATTAGCATATTATAAGGCATCTTATCTCATTAGCATATTATAAGGCATCTTATCTCATTAGCATATTATAAGGCATCTTATCTCATTAGCATATTATAAGGCATCTTATCTCATTAGCATATTCTAATTAAACATGGAAAAGGAGAATAAGGTCAATATCTTGCAAGTTAAGTAAAATCTAATTAACACAAAGGTGTTTCTCAACATGGGGTAGCACCCCTTTGTGGGCTGTTATGTTGAAAGGAGGCACTGGGAGTTTTATTTCATTTGTAGTGGGGGGGTCAGTGAACATACTCAGGGGTATGGTGGGCATTTATCCATTCTTTTACTTCAAATTTTCAAAAATTATTCAATATTGGCTACAAAAAGAAATTTCTGAAAGGTATCTAGAACTGTGGGAAGCTATTAGTTTTTTTTTCATTGCTTTTCAACTTATATGGCTGAATGTGGTTTCAATGCAGTTACAGTTTCTTACTAACTGAGGAGATCTATGATTCCTTTTAAGTAGCATTGAACCTAGAGTAAGAACCTTAGCCAGTAAGCACCAGAGTCAACCATTGTATTGAAAACATTGAGATAATCTATCAAATAAGATTTTTTTAGCATTTTAATCATTGGCATTTATAATAGGAATGAAAGCAATATTAAAATTATTTTTGCGCTAATACCAAAGTGTTATCTTGCTATGAAATATGAATTCAATATATTTGAAATTTAATTTGACAGGGGTAGGAGTGTTGACAAAAAAGTTTGTGCCCAAAGTGGTTGCTGGTCTACTGAATGGAAATAATGTGTGATATAGTAGCAATTTTCTTTTTCTTATTTTTGTACACTTAAACATATTATTCTTTTATAACTGTTTAATAAGTTGGCATGGTTAAGCATAAGTGACAAAGTTGTCAATAGACAATTGGTAAAAATCCTCAATAAGTGGAAATAACAAAATTCTGGATGTAAGTCTCTCTAGCCAGAGGGAGATGGTCCTTGACATAGACACCCAGGCCATGCATGTGGGTTAGAGAGTCTTTTCTGAGGAGAGGAAGGTATCCAGGGATCGAGAGATCAGAGGAAGGGATAGAGGAGTCAAGATTGGTCTCACACAGGGCCAGTATATCGGGGCACTTAGCAATGAGGAAAGACTCAACGCTGCAGAAGTTGGTTCTAATGCCACGGATGTTGGAGAAGGAGATATTTAAAGGTTTGGGTGATTTTTGGAAGGCTGGTTTAGGTTTATATTTCTGGTTTTTGTAATTCATGTGGGTAATTGGTGTTGGAAAAAGAGAAGGCCTGAGTTAAAGGAAGCCGACAGTTATCACCCATGATGCGGGCAGAGAGGGGGTTTGACACAGCCTGAATCATAATGTGGCCTCAGGGTTGCCCACCGGAGATGACTGCAGGGACACCTATCCATGCTCGACATGGCACTACAGACACCCCGATATTATGCAACTGTTGATCAGAGCAGCCGCTCAAGACGCTACACAAGAGTTAGGGCTCCTAACTACCAGTCGGAAACCGCAACCAGGGAACTCTCAACTGTGTACCCTCAGAATGAACAGGCAATGCCACAGACTGCACGCATCACGGGAGAAACACAGCGGCACCAGTACAGAGGCCAGAGAGAGAGAGAGAGAGAGAGAGAGAGATATCCGGGAACCCCTTCCTAAACACGAAACAAGGTTTGGGCCTCTAATCGTGTCCAATAGAGGGGGGAGGAGTGTAGACCAGGCGGTAGGAAAGCCTACCTGCTCCTATTACATATAACATATACAACGACGACAAAACAAAACAATAGAGGGGGATGTAGTTGAGATAGTCGCAGGGCTTACACTAGTTGAGAGTACTGGGGGATAGGAATGACATACTATTGTGAATGTGTACAATACTAAGTTTTAACTTAGTATAAGTCCCATTGACCTATATTTAAAAAAAAAAAAATGTAATATTACGAGTTAGGTTAGAATAGTTAGTTCTAAAATAAGATATGTTAGGGGGTCCAATAGTGCTGACCCTCTCACCCCAGCCGTGGGCCTGGCTGGTATGCTACTAGTGGAGAATATTCAAATCGACACAATGAAGAAATGGTCAGAATTCCATGTCGAATTAATAATTCAACCAAGCAGGCAGAGAATAGGCCAACACTGAATTGGAAGTTACAGACGAAGTACGAGCAAATTCTCAAACATTGTCCATTCTTTACGCTCAAAAATGAGGTTTCAGAATCGGATAAAATGAAATATTACCAGTTACGTTAGAATAGTTAGTTCTAAAATAAGATATGTTAGGGGGTCCAATAGTGCCGGTTAACAAAAAGCAAAAAAAACAAAAATACAAATTAAAAAAAAGAAAAAAAGAATTAAAATAAAAAAATTTTGAAATAAATTAAAAATTACATATACATACTTGAGCTGCTTTCGCTTGTCCCTAGGCCTCGTGAATTTAAACGTCCTACGAGGCTGGCATCCCGTTCCCACCCCTACACCGTTGAAACTGTTAGATGTAGACGTCTCTTCTACTCTAATAGCTTCATGTCTTGCACATGTCGCCTATGGAACATCCTTCCCTATTACTGTTTCCCTGACAAATACAATCTCCAACGGTTTAAGTGTAGCGTCAATCGACATCTCCAGTTGCCTTGATCTATCCACTTCCCTTCTCCACATCCTTTCATCTTTCATTCCTATCTGCTCTCGCTCCAAATCTTCTTTAACCCCCTTGCCTTGATCGACCCACTGTCTTTCTCTTTCTCCACATCCTCTCCTTTACCACTCCTATCTGCTCTTCCTCCAACCCTTCTATAACCCCTTGCGTGATAGTGGCCTCCAGCCTTGCTTGGGGTGATACGCTTAAAAAAAAAAAGAAAAAAAAGTCCACATTGTGCAGCAGCAAAGATCTTGGGACATAGCAACAGGATTATTTGTTGACACTTTTTGCCATTGTCTTTCATCTCTTAGCTGATGAATACGACTGATTTCAAAATTTCTTATACTATTCTGGCACAAATATTTCCAGTTATTTCTACCTAGGCCAACTTGTTTGAAGTTGCTATAAGGCACATTGACAGGTGAGATCTTACTCTTTAACTTGTCTTTATACCTGAGCCACAGACATCTAACTATCCATTGTCAAGCTGACTATATATGAGGACCTTAAGTATTCTGTCATCACTCATCCTTGCAACATGATGAGCCCGCCAAAGTTGTGACTGCATCGGGAAAGTTGCATTTCCACCAATGTTGCATTTTGTAAGATCAGCATTGGGCACCTTTTTGTCAAAAGTATAGCTACAGATTGTGTGGAGACAACTTATATGAGACCTCCAGCTGATTGATAGCACACACACACACACACACACTAATATATATATATATATATATATATATATATATATATATATAGTAAAAAATAAAGCAAATACAAGCTTTAAGACAAATAAAGCAAAAAAAGTTCACAAACTGGGAATAGCATTTATAAAAGGAATACAGTCGTATAGTCAAACCTGACTTCAAGGCAAGAACAAAAATGTGGGCGTAAGTATTTACTTGGCCTTTCCACTGAGGCAGGATGTGACACAAGGTCGATATTCTTTTTCTCTTTTCTTCTTTTTCTCTTTATCTTTCTTTTCCTTTTTCTCCTTTTCATTTTTTCATCTCCCCTTTTTTCTACTTTTCCTGTTTTCTCCATTTTCTTTTTTCCTCTGCCCTTTTTCATTTTCTTTGCTTTGTTTGTTTTTGTTTTTATCTTTTATCTTTTTCATTTTTCTTTTCTTTTTTCCACTTTTTTCTGTTTTATTTTTTCATTTTTATTCTTTTTCTTTCTTTTTATTTACTTTTTTATTCTTTTCTTTTTTCTTTTCTTTTTCTTTTCTTTTTATCCTTTTTTCTTTTTTATTTTCTTTTTATTTCTTTTTTCTTATTCTTTTTTCTTATTCTTTTTTCTTATTCTTTTTTCTTATTCTTTTTTCTTATTCTTTTTTCTTATTCTTTTTTCTTATTCTTTTTTCTTATTCTTTTTTCTTATTCTTTTTTCTTATTCTTTTTTCTTATTCTTTTTTTCTTCTTTTTTCCTTTTTTCTTTTTTTCTTATCCTTTTCTTTTTTATCCTTTTCTTTTTTATCCTTTTCTTTTTTATCCTTTTCTTTTTTATCCTTTTCTTTTTTATCCTTTTCTTTTTTATCCTTTTCTTTTTTATCCTTTTCTTTTTTATCCTTTTCTTTTTTATCCTTTTCTTTTTTATCCTTTTCTTTTTTATCCTTTTCTTTTTTATCCTTTTCTTTTTTATCCTTTTCTTTTTTATCCTTTTCTTTTTTATCCTTTTCTTCTTTCTTTTTCCTTTCTTTTTCCTTCTTTTTTTCTTTCTTTCTGCATGCACTTTAAAGTAATCCATAATATTATTTTAAATTTTGAAATCATATTTATTTTTGTCGTATGAATTTTTAAAAACTATTTCTAAATCTTTGTCTTTCAATCATTCTACCTCACCTGCTATCCTCTTCTGCCACACTTATCAGGTGTGCCACACCGTTTGGGAACCACTGCCTTAGAGTAACTTTATATTGAGGGAATATTTTATATATTTATTAATCAACTCTCATTTGATAGAACAATAATCACGTTCCATGAATTAGTATACACAACTGTACAAAAAGGATTTTTTAATTATAGTCCTAATGTGGAAATGTCAAGGTAAATATTATTGTTAGATTAACTGTATTTCTGTGGCCAGTTAGAAAATATAAAGTAGGAAATGAATGTATTAAATGTTAATATTTTAGGTGTATGTGAAACAAGGTGAGCAAACTATGAAGATTTTGTCAGTGACAAACACCAGGTCATGTGTGTGGCTAGAGAGAAAAATGAGATGGGAATAGGACTGATATTAGACAAAGACATGAAGAAATATGTTGTGGGTTACTATCAGCTAACAGATAGAATTATTGTATATAAACTAAATGGGAAGCCTTTTAACAATATCCTTTGTTAAATGAGAATGGAAATCCAAATTAAGAGAATCTTTAGTAACCTCAGCAACTGATATCATCCCAAAGGAAAGGATGACAGATGAAATTCTTGACATGATGAAATAAAGACAGCAAACAATGCCAAAGTAAGGCACAGAATATAGGAAATTACACAATGACATTAGGATCAAATGCAGGCAAGAGGAATTGCTCAATGAAATTTTTGCAGAAATAGAAAGAATGAGCATTACAGATAATGCAGATATGCTTAAAAGAATGACAGAACTAACAGGATAAAAGACATGCTCATCAATGAGGATGGAACACTTATAATAGAGAAAGAAAAAATACTTCGGAGATGGAATGAATACATCAGAGAAATCTTCCATGATGAAAGAGGAAAACACAATGCACAAAAATATTGACGGACCAGAAATATTAAAAATCTGAAGTGAAATCAGCACTGGACAAACTGAACAAAAACAAAGCAGCAGGGCCAGATGGAATTGTATTAGAGATGCTGGCATCTTTAGATGATTTCAACATAGATAAGATTATAGACATAGTATATGTAATATACAACAGTGGCAATATATCTGAAGACTTAAGTAGATCCATTTTCATAGCACTCTCTAAGAAGCCAGGTGCAAATGAATTCAATCTCCATAGGACGATCAGCCTAGTGAGTCACCTAACAAGACTTATCATTCAAATTCTGATGAGTAGAGAGTGAGAATTATAGCCAAAATAGGGCAGAAACAGGGTGGCTTCATTAACGGCAGTGGAACGAGGAATGTGATATTTATCTTCAGAATGATACCATAAGATTAATACAAATGCAAAAGGATGTATGCCTATGTTTTATAGATTATGCAAATGTGTTTGATATAGTGCATCACAATGAACTGTTAGAACAGAAAGGTAAGCTTGATTTATTTGGGAAGGATATTAGAATAATCCAGAACTTATATTGGGAGGAAACCATCTGTATATGAATAGAAAATGAATTCAATAAATAAGCAAAAATGGAAAAAGGGCCAAAGACATTCTTTCTCACCAGATTTATTCAACCATTAGAGTGAAGCAATTCTGAGAGAAATAGAAATCCTACTAGGATTCATTATTGATGGCCACAATCTTATCAACATTAGGTATACAGATGACACAGTACTGATAGCAGCCATAGAAAGGAAACTACAGAAACTCCGACAGAAGATTATAAAGGAAAGAAGTAAACATCATTTGTAAGGAGAGAGAATTTATGGTTGTCAACATGCCAATTACTAATTGGAGATACCAAAATCAAGCAAGTACTAAAATTTAAATATCTAGGAAATGTTTTAATAGTGGATGGAAAATATGACACTGAAATCTGAAAGTGCATTGGAATAGTGAAAGATGCCTTCTCAAAGCTAAGCAAAGTATTAAGAAATAGGAAAATTTTGTGAGAGGCAAAAAAAAAAGAAAAGAGTACTAAATTGTAATATAATATCAGTGCCCCTATATGGCAGCAAATGCTGGACAGTCTCATCACTGATAAAGAAGAGTGTTGAGGCAATAGAAATGTGATTCTCCAGAAGGGTGCTGAGAATACCATGGACTAATAACATGTGAGCATAACAATGAAGACTTAGAGAAAATAGAAACAAAAAGGAAATTTAAATTTAGAAAGAGATAGTTGAAATTTCTAGGGTACATAATGAGGAAAGAGGGATTGGAAAATTTGACACTCACAGGGCATATTGAAGGCAAGAGGGACAGAGGAAAGCAGTGTATAACCTACTTAATGAGCTTGTGTACATGGTTGACAGAACAGGTATTAGGAGAGATAGCAAAAAAAACAACTTTACTAAGAGTTACAAAAGACAGAAAATTGTGGAGAGCCAAGATCGACCATGTCCTGAAGGGCCATGAAACATAGAAGAAGAATGGCATATGATACTCTCTTTTATCGGTTAGCAAGTATAGTAATTATTTCTTACTGGGTAGAAATAAAATTTTAATCTATTTCTTGTACAAAACCTTGAATATTGTGAGATTTCATTTATATTATGTGGAATCATTTTTAAAAGTATATTTTGGAAAGCAGTTGAAATTTCTTTTCTATTTTATAAAATGTTTTTCTGATAAACATTTACAGAAGTATTGCCTTCATACTCACCTCACTGCTTTATAAAGAACAAATATTCTTCACTGATGGAATGACATGTATAATTCCAGCCTTGCCTCACTACTGATTGGCTATCAAGTTTTCATTTCCTCTTCTGTCTCGAGTTGAGTTTGAAAGTAGTTTCATGTTTTGTGTGAGTCGGTTTCTGGATACCTTTATTTGGAGCACACTTATTTCATATTTAGTCATGGTATGTATGCTCTGTAAGTTGTGAGTGTCTGTTCTAATATATTGCAGCAATTACAGGCTTCTGGTGGCTGGTACCAGCAGTGGAATGCTAGGCAAGCTGTCAGATCAGCAGAATATTGGCATGATTGTAATGTTTAAGTTTTTTTCTATATTGGCTTGTGTGTGTGTGTGCACACACATGCTTGAATTGGTGTGGATGAATTTAAGTGTACTATTGAATTGGCAACTAAGACTCTGTTCTTTAAATTAGGTAATAGTCTTTGTTTTGACTTCCTAGTCTTTTTTTCTTGAATTTATCAGCAATTAAGCAACTGGGAAAAATCCTGAGTGACAAAGGTCCTCCAGAAAACCGAAAATTTATTTATGCTGCTGCTTTATTTTTATTTTATATAACATAAAATGTGATACAAGACTGAAAAATAGGGAATGGGGGAAAGCTGGTTATCACTGTTCTTAAATTTAACTTGTCAACATTTGCTGATCTAATCATATTTATAGTAATCCCATTCACCATAATATGACATTTAACAAAATGCATATATGCTTCAATCACCAAAGCAACACATTTTCTCCATATATATATATATATATATATATATATATATATATATATATATATATATATATATCAACAAATATGAGGTGCAGTTCAATTTACTTTAAATAATTTACTTTTTGTATAAATGATTCATTGTAATATAAATTGAACTGTACCATATATTTGATTTAAAAGAACTGATCCGACGTACACATTTTCGGGATAGCAACTGAGACATTACTCTACTTTATGAACTATTTAGTTAATGCCACATTGACTGATAAACTCCTACAAAAAAATTTCTCAAATTGCCATATTAAAAAATGCACTCACTTAAATTTTCAAAAAATATTCAACCTTAACGTTGCGACTGCATGCTTCAAATCTTTGTATCCGTTATCAATAACACATTTTTAAAAAAACATTTCAATTTGCATTATATTTTTTCATCTTGGATGCTACCTGAATTTTAACAATATATATATATATATATATATATATATATATATATATAATTAACATATTAAGTAAAAGTTTCTCACTTAGCTGATTGATGTTACCTTTAGTATCCAGACTCCAGAGATTTGTAGATGAACCTGTCCCTCTGGTCTTCAGGAGGTATCAGCAATTGGCTGCTTATATTTTTTGATTTTTCTTTTTTATGCACTTATCATTGGTGTAAGTTTTTTTTTTGTATTTGTCTTTGTGTGTGGATGTGCATGTGTGTATGTGTGTACATGTAGGGTGTCATGATGATTTGTTCTTTTCTTTATTTATTTTTTCCACTTTAAAGTTGAGAAGAGAAAATCCAGATGTATATGACAATCACAGGAACCGAAATTAAACCTTGATAATTTGGTAGGCTTGTGATTGGGTTCGTAGAAAGAGGAAACAAACATCTTATGTATGTGACTCTCCCCATGTCTAAACATGGCATAAAAGCAAGTTAACTGGGCAAAAAATACAGTGGGAATATGTAGAAAAAAATATAAATAAGAATAAAATAAATAAAAAATGAAGTGTTCCCACCACTCTAGAGAATTATGCCTTCTGTCACCCAAAAGGGGATGGAGAGGGAATGAAAATGGAAAATGTGGGGGACTAAAAGAAAAATAAAGTGGCCACTGACCATTAACTCCCTAGATAAGTTAACCAATTTTCAGAGAAAACGAAAAGGAGGGCATATATTTCTCTGAATAACAAGTCCTTCAACCAGTCAACTCAAGATGCTAATTGAGATTAGCACCATTCACTTGCACCAGTCATGCAACAGTCATCCATCTTTCAGCAAAATACTTAGAAGAAAGCCTCTCCCTCTCCATTCTGATGCTGGAAGAATGCAATCGAGTGAAGGGAAGAGAGAAGCAATGCCCTGTGAACTTTGTCCATCCTCATCGTCTATACCACAATTCACATTATGACTAGCAAATACAGAAGCACATATTGCTTCCTCCAGTTTGGCAATGAGCTCATGTTGCTATAAACAGAACTGGCATCCAGGATAAAGAATTGTTCATGCAGCATGTGGACCATGTAGCCTTCAATAAGCTCACACAGCAGGCACATGACAGGGCAGTGAAAGAAGGCATGCTCAATAGACTGCTCCATTTTGCCACACCAGATGAATGCCAGTGAAACAACCAATTCTGCTGTGAAAGACCTTTTGCTGAACCAGAGCGCATTTTGAATCATTAGCCAGGTGAGTGATACCTGGGTAATGAAGGCTATGTGAGGCAAAACTTCCTCCTTGTCAAACTGAGCACCTAAATCAGATCATTGTGAACACCCCCTCCTTAATTAACACCCAATATAATGCCTTTCTCAACAATGGCCAGATATCAGAGAGATCAGCCTGTATCTGAGAAAGACCTTTTAGTGCATGATGGCATTCATAGTAGAAGAAGCACTTGTTTTAGTGTGAATGGCAAACCACACCCTTAATTGAGTGCATGCTTCTCAAAGATGGGAAAGCTGTTTTGCCATCTTTTTTCCAGAAGCTGTCATTCTTGTCATCCTGTATACACATCACAAAGTGTCTTGACAGGTCTCTGTGTCTGATATCCTAAGACTGCCCTCGAAAGGATGGAGGTAATAGATCTTGTAACACACCATATAAACTTTGTCGCCCCAGAGGAGATGAAACAAAGCTCTCACTAGATGGCCTAGGTTGGTAGATGGGAGTGGTAGAACTGAAAGATTGTAAAGGATGAGGGGGTAGATGTCTGTAACTCACACCTCAGCCCTACCTTCAAGGAAAGATTCTTTTGCAGCCACAGATTAACTTCAGTTACATCCTTCTCCAGAACTTCTAACCAATTCTTCTCTATCTAGAGGTCGGGACCAAACCAGACAACAGGTGTCATGCAAGCCCTGTCTGTCCAACTGAAGAGTCTCAGGAGAGGACAATCTTTCTACAAACCCAATCACAAGCCTACCAAATTATCAAGGTTTAATTTCGGTTCCTGTGATTGTCATATACATCTGGATTTCTCTTCTCAACTTCTTTAATCTTGGCACTGCTTGTTACAAGCATTCAGACATCATTGGCTTAGGATTTGCCCTTAACTTGCGCAGGAAAGGCTCTAGTGCAAGCATATAGAACAAGGGCAAGAGGGGACAGTCCTGGCAAATGGATCTGGTCAAGATGATGGGCTTTGATCTTACTCCATTCACTTTCACCATGGCACTGGGGCTTACATACAAAAGGTGAATCCAAAGTGAAAGTATGGCTTGTATCCAGATGCAGACAAGACAGGTTCCAAGAAATGCTGGTCCACCCTATCAAAATTTTTTTCTGTGATCCTGTAATGCTCGGGAATCATTGTTTGTTCCATTCAGTCATTGAAGAGAATTTCCAGCAAGGTAACAAACATGGGCGACAACCATTGATGCCTGGAGTCTTCTTCGCAACTTTCTTCAACACTTTCCAGATTTCCCTTTCTGTTATATGACCCTTCACTAGTCACAAAACTCCCCACATGAGCCTTTGTCCACCATCAGGTCTCTCTCATCTGATGATGTGACACATGTGATATATTAATCAGAGGCAGACATTTTATTTAATCTAGTTCTAATTACTTCAGCTTGGGCCTTCTTGTGAAGCAAGGAGGCCAGCTCAGCCTTAGCTATAGCTACCTTATTACTATTTCCCAGTTTCACAGTGCACTCTATTCTAGATTCTAGTGCTTTTTCACTGCTAGTCTATCTAGGTTGAGTCATCTGCAGTAATTGACAACAAAAGACCTAATGGTGTCCTTAAGGTGTACCCTACCACTTATTCCAAAACACAGAAGCTGTCAGTTCCCACTGTATTGTTAGTAGCAGTTGGTGGACTTGCACAAACTTATGGCCAGAATAAACTAAACTATGAAAACTTGGACAACCTAAGAGCCTGAAGTCAACTCTCCTAACTAGAACCTGGTCAATGTAACTAGAAAACTGTACTCCACCCAGGCTACCCCTACTTGCCCCAGTCTACTATTCCTACTTCAGATGTTCATTTCGGAATTTATCAACCAGGTCAACTCTGGTGATAAATACATGAAAGTTTATATTGGCAGGAATATTAGTACCCTTCCTAGCTCCTCCCTGGTATAAGTTGGGATCAAGGATGTTGTCCCAATCTAAAAACCACCTGTTTTGATGATATTAGAAACTGATTAATCTGCTGAAAGGCGGCCTCACATTTCCTATAGTCATTGGGTGCATAAACCTCAATGACTCTGAACACTTTCTCCTTTATGTTAACATCCAGCATGCACAATCTTTCTGCCAGATCTGTAAGGACAAGTGAACAGGTCACATCCAAAGAATGACTTACTAAACAAGAAACACCCCTTGTGCAGTTATCAAAGTCTGAGAAGCCATTCAAAATTGCTAACCAGAAAGCAATGATCAAAGTCTGCTGGCATTGCTCAGCCAGTATGAACATATCATGAGTCAGGACACTGGTGGTCTGTTCCATGGACCATTTCAGTTTTGATGGTGCTGTCCTCAGCCTACTGTCTCTGCTGCTCTATAAAGAGAAGAGTACATAAAAACAGAGACCCTCCCAGAACAAAATTGGTCTATCCTAACATTTTTTTCATCTTCTAATAAGGCCAGTGGAGGAGTCATAGAAAAATGAGAGTTCACATACCTTAGCATTGACCAAATTTGATGCGATTCTGGATCAGCATGTACCACTGTCAACACTATTAACACCCAAGGAAAGTTTCTATGGTCTCACATTTTTTTCCTCCACTCTTTTGAAATTTTGGAGGTGCTTGGAATGGAGAGTCTTTTTCCCAAGGAGGTCTGGATCTACACAGCACACTTCTTTCTGAAGATGATATTTCTCCTTCTCCACATGTTTCTTCTGTAGTATCTCCTCCTTGGAGCTTTTAACAGAGGAGATTCTAGGTCTTTTCATGATGTCTGTGGTGGAAAGGGTGGATGGGGGGTTGCTCTGTTGGTGGTGGTGGAAGAGAAGGAGGCTTGGATGTAGAAGACCTGGGTGGAAAAGGTTCGGATAGGGAAGAATGTATCTTTGCTTGTGAGGGAATTGCTCTGGGAGTGGGGAAAAATAGTGTGGAGCTGGGGAGACATTTTCAGTTATTGGTCTGTATTTTTCTGGTGGGGTAATTTTCTTTTATGGAGAAGACAGTTCCCGCCTCTGGCTTTTCATTGGTTTTCTTGTCTAGCTTTACTATTAATTTAATTAATTTGTCTCATTTTTTCCTTCTCTGGGCTGGCTCAGGTTCTTCTTTTTCCTAAGGTTTCTGCATAGGAGAAATATCAGTACTGGGGTGCAACAAGGGCTTCTGTATGATTGCAGGTTTCTTTTACTCGTTTTTTATCACCTTCCATTCCCCATCATTGCTTTTCTTGTTCTGGAAAGGTCTGATGAGGATATGTATTTTGTGTTGTCCTCTATTCTTCTTGATCAGCAGCAGCCGATGAAGACACATTGTCTTTTCCTTCCACTGTCTTGGTGGGATGTGAGTGATCTTTCTTTTTTGTGAGTTTTTTCTCTGAGAGACACTGCAGATAGATGTCCTGTTACCCAACACAACTAACGTGCCGGTCTTTTTCCTGAAACTATGACTTGAAGTTTCCATACATTTAATATCAGTCCATTTGGGATTTGCATTGAATGCTTTCCGAGCCAGCACAAGGGTAAATCTCCATTCCCCATTGACTGATAGTTGTAAGATGAGTAGTAAATTTTATTTTAATTTTTCTCTTCACCCACAGTCTCGCAATTTTACTGTTGAACTAGATAGATGCAATGTTCTATTCTAATAGTTTCTTTTCTTGCCTGTGGAACTCTCTTCCAGTTTCTTGCTTCCCTGACACCTTCAATATTCAAAATTTAAATACAATGCCAGTTGACATCTTCTCCCTTCTGAAGCCTGTTCTCTTATTGTCCTTTTTCCTCTTTAACATCTTCTCATTGTCTTTTACTCCCTTACATCTTAGTAGCATTATTGCCTTGCTTGGTGGGGTGAAATGATTAAAAAAATATTGCATTTGTACTATTTAATAACATATTCAAAATCTTCATAACCAGATCATCGTATAATGGTGTATAATTTTTCCATGCAATGATAAAGTATATTATGGTGCACTATTGAACATGTGAGCAACGACAAAGTTCTAGAGACAATCGCAACAAAAAGGACACGTATACTTAACATCAGAAAGAGACAGTTGAGGTTTCTGGGACACATAATGAAGATGGAGGGCTAAGAAAGTTTACTACTCACAAGACAAGAGAGACAGAGGAAAGCAATGCCCAACCTACCTGGTGAGCTTGAGTGAATGGATGGTGGAGCAGGGTATGGGAGAGATGGCAGAAAAAAAAAATGTTATTAAGAGCTACAAGGATAGGAAATTGTGGAGAGCTGTGATTGCCAATGTCCTCTAGGAACACAGCACATAGAAATTCAATTTTGGACAACAATTAAGTCTACTTCAAAGAAATCAAGTGCATTCTAAATTTCTCATAGTTAAAAGAAATATCAAGTGTTTGTACATTTCTGACTGCAATATTTAGTTTTGGTTACATCCTGACAGTATAAACAATGAAGTTTGGATACCAATGTATAGTGGTTTTGAACAGGTAAAGCGAATAAACTTTATATGTGCCAGTAACAACAGTATTGTAGATACTGAATTATCTAAGTGATTTCGGTTTAAGTAGATTGTTTCTTTTTTCTTTATTTGTTTTTTTGGCATTCCAATGCTTGGTGCTATTTTTAGATTAAACTGTAGACATTAACGTCTACTCTAGATTAATTTTGTATAGGTACTTCCTCTTTTTTTGCTGATAAAACAGCATAGTATGATGAAAAAAGGGTTAATAAAAAAATTTCTATCAAAATGTTTGTTAAGAGGAAAGACCAAAGTATTTTCTTTTATTTTATTAAATTTTTTATCCTTTCTAACACGTTCAAAATTTTGGTTAAAAATCTTGTTATATATATATATATATTTTTTTTTTGTATTAGTAGTTGGCTTAATATTTATGATTACTGTTTTAGTACCTTTTTTTCCAGTGAAAAACACATTGATTTGTAAATTCTTGAAAAAATGAAATAATTGTTGGATTTTAATGAAACTTTCATGATGTATTCACAAATGAATTAAATTATTTTTGGAATTTTTTGTTTCAGAAAATTTTGGTAAAAAATATTTTTTTTACATGTTAAAACCCTGCACTTGATTACATGGAATTTTGAGAAATTAAATTTTCATCCCTAAATTTGTTTTATTATTTAAAAGCAGGACTTCTCGGATAATGTAAATCATGAATTTTTTTTCTTCATACTTTTTTTGCTACTATTTACTGAAAATCTGCTCTGAATCATAAAAGAAGGCCAATAAAACTGCCATTATATTTTTTTAGAAAAGATTTTAATTGCTTTCATAAATAAGATTTATTAATGATACTATTGTCTTACAAAACTTTTTTTCAATCAATAATGAATTTTTGCAAGAATTGTTTCATTTTTTAAAAATTTTAATTATAATCATTTTAAAAAAATCTTTTAAAATTCTGTATTAGTTTAATCTCATTAAATGATATTGTAAAAACTGAAAAGCTTAATACAAATCATTTTGCACCAAGATTTTTTAAATAATTAAAATTTTTTTTATGTATATAAAATATTATGTAAGGTGCCCATTTTTGAAAGTAATGTCAACCCTACACAACATTATCAGAAAATGAGAGTGATGACTACAGTAAATTTAAAGCCAACATTTCTAAAATTAGGATTAAGAATACTGATAATTTAAAAATTTAAGCAGATGATCTCAGTAGAACAACACTCAGTTATGTCATCACCTGTCATTGTTTCATCAGTCACATAAAACATGGTGATGTCAGTTAAAAACACAGCTACTATTTGTTTTAAAAATACATTTCTCTGTTATTTTAAACTTAAAGAAAATATTTGTTTCAAATCAGATTAATTATACTTTAAATTAGCTAATATTCCTCAAATAAAGTTTCAGAAAAGTATATTTTATGTTTTGAAGATTTTTTTAATACAGAGAATTACATTGAGATGAAAGACTAAAATGAGCACCCATCAGCTATTTAAAAACAACAAAGCAAAATCGATTCCAATCAATATAATTTCTGTTTGAAATGCATCAGAGTATATTGCTCACTAGAAATAGCAAATTTAATCCTTTAGCTTTCAATTAAAGCTAAAATGAAAGCTTCAAGAAAACTTTTTCATTTATAAGAATTCATTTTAAACTGCAGCTATTATGAATTAGTGGAGGTACCTAATTTGTAGCTGTAAGGTATGAAAATGGTTACCTGGGATTTTTCAGATTGTCTCCTGTAACTTGTCTAACTTACAAATACAAGACCAGGTTTTTTTCCCCTACTTTGAAACATAAATTAGACCTTTATTTGATAATGTAGTGTAAAGCCTTCATGTTTTATACCACAGATCTCTCCTTGACATATCAAAGAAAATTCTCTTTGAATTTCAGGTGTTATTTCCAGCTCTTTAGTTAAAGGAAGTAACTATCTGTTTATATTTCTGAGATGAATTATTGTAACTATTTACACTATTTACATTGTTTGAACTGTTGTCCTCATCTTTATTGTCATATTCACAATGTTTCGGCTGTTGTACACTCTAGTTCCATGTTCCATGCCCTTTCTGGTTATATCATTTTCAGTTAATTCTCTTTAGTAACTCAACTCTCCAAGTTTTTATTAACCTCTGCTGTGACCAGGTATTGAACTCACAACTTATTTGGTTGAAGTCAGTTTTGGATTACTTCAGCCAACTCTTTTATTGACAAGGACACATGGCTCTGGCTCAGTGGTTAAAAGATGAGGACAACACTTCAAACAATGTAAATAGGAAGTAACTAATTTGTGATAACTGTCTTAATATTTGTATATGAAATTTTATCTTTAAAAAAAAAATCAACAGTATTTTATTTTTTAATTTTTTTTTTTTTTGAGATATGTAGAAAATGAATTCTACATTGTAGAATTTAAAATAAACAATGAATTAAAAAGACTAACACACACAATATCTCATTTCACCTCAAGCAAGGCAATAAAGCCACTAAGACACAAGGGGGAGAATGTTAGCAAATGAGAAAAAAATAGTATTAAGGAGAGAGAACAATAAAAGAACAGGAATTAAGAAGGCAGAAGATGATGATTGACATTTCAAGCTGGTTAAAATTGAAAATCGATATGGTATCGATCAGAAAATATTGATTTTGACAATTTCCAACAGTTTACACAAAGTTTTATTGCAAATATTAAGTTTTACAAAGTTTTGAAAAATATTGAAATTTCAATGCAAAAGCAAGCATTTCAAGCTGGTTAAAAGCAAGCATTTCAAGCTGGTTAAAATTTTTGAAGATCAAAGTTAACTGGAAAGCAAGAAGCTGGAAGAGAGTTCCACAAGCGAGAAGTGCAATAGAAGAAACTTAGACCTTATGGTTACATCTAGCCATTTCAACTGTAAAATGAGATCTAGCTTCCGATCTAGTACTGCGATCAAATTCATAAAGTCTATATACTATAGAGGAATGTTCATCAGAATAATTACCATGAATTTTTTTATAGAAAAAGTACAGGGAAGCTACATTACAGCAGTAGGAAAGTGAGTGAAACTGAGACACCAGGTCAGGACCAATAACATTGCAGATGTAATGTAGGTGTTTTTATGTATCTTGGGGACCAGAACATTAAAATCTTGAATTGTACTCTTTGATTGCAGACAGTGGATTATTGCTTTAATATACAGTAAAAAAGCTTAAAGAATTATCAAATATAAAATATCACTGTCTAAATGCCTTTTTCTGTAACATTAATTTTATGAATGCAAGATATCTTTATTACAATGTTTTTCATAGAGATGAACTATTCAAAGATATTTATGAAGCTGAAAGGTGAAAATACTGACTCCATGAAAGAGCAACAATAATAATGGGGTAAAAACACATTTAACTGTTAAATGGTAAGCATCATCAATTGATGATTCATTGGAGATTAGCAGATTTTATCAACTGATGACTTTCCAATGACATGGTCATCATTCATTCATGATTTTACTGTAAATGACTAATAGGTTACTATTTATTCGGATTCATTCATTTCTTGGTGTATCTGTTTGCAAATAAACCTGATAAAACAAGCCAGCGTTCTGCCTGCATGCAAACTTCTTGAAGAGAAAAAAGGCAGAAAATGATGACAACTTGGTGCAAAGAATGTGCAATGGAGTTGCACATAGAATGCTTCAAGGGGTATTACACTGTTAAAAATAATTAATTTAGGAATATAACATTTGTTTTCTTTTTTCTTTTGTATAATTAAAACAAGACATCATTTTTATAGTTTTTGCATGTAATTAAAGCTAAAATGAACCTCAAAACTACCTTTAAAAAATGGATTTTTCTTTTTTTTTTTTTTTAAATCATTTCACCACAAGACAATAAAGCCACTAAGATGCACTGGGTTACTGTGTGTTAGATAATGAGAAAAAACTATTACGGATAGATAACATTAAAAGAACAAGAATTAAGAAGTACACATTCATGGCTGGACTGTCATCTTTTAAGGCTCTAAGCTATATAAAATTCAAGGCTCTTCTCTAAAAAAGAAAATCAGCTAAAAAAATAGTAAAATATATTATGATTATTATTAATGATTATATATAATTTTTCATGATTTAGTTTTAAAAAATAAAAACTAATAAGATAAACATATACTTAAAAAAAAATGAGGCCCCTGAAGGTGTGTGATCCGAAGCCAGTTTTTCTCAATCTTTTTAAACAACAGCACACTTAGCAAAATTTTGAAAGGGTATACATTTAAATGTTATGAAATGTTATATGAAAAAAAAGGTTAATATTCATTTATTCAAATGAAGGAAAAAGTTAAATTAAAGAAATAAAAATATTTAAAAAAAAATTAATATTAAAACAAAGTATTTAAAATAATGTAATGGAAGAACAGTAAAAAGACTTATTTGAAAAAAGTTCAATACTTTTTCATTTATTCAAATATTAACACTGTACCATTACTACTTCCTTACACACACACACACACACACACACACACACACACACACACACACAGATGTAGGCTTTGATAATATTTTGTGGCACACTTAAGATTGTGTGGCATACTAGTGTGCTGCAGCATGGCAGTTGAGAATCACTGCCCTAAGCTATAGCTGAGTTTAGTACTGTACATATATATGCAACTTTCCCCAATATGTAGGGATTAAAGGCTGGAAAAATGTATTAGTAAGCACTTAACAAAAAAAAACTTGCATATGTCATCAGTTTTTTTATGTCATGGATAAACTAGTATCTTGAAAAATTATCTAGATCAATAGGTACTATTACAAGTAATGGTTTAATGTCTCATTCAATTCAAGGATTTTATTTATCTTAGTTGTTTTAGGCTTTATAATGTATATCATGAAAAATCCAATATGCATCTCTAAAAGATATATACTGTTTTTTACATTGATATATTGATTATTGAACTTACAATTCTTTGTGATACTAAACATGTTTTATAATGTTTATCACTAACAAACTGTTTAAAAAAATTACTAAACATTAAGATTTTTCAATTGTGATACTTTCTGAACACGAGACATTCCCAAAAATGCTGAAAAAATGTGTTGCTAGATCTAGTGTTGATATATGATGACTGTCATGGGATCAGTGACTTCTTTCATATCCAGAATCAAATAGCAATAGCAACCAATCAGGTATGTACTCAAGTGTCTAGTATAATTGCACTGTACAAAATAACAATGGAAACTTGTCGTTTATTTAGTTGATTGTTTCTGGTAACAGCTGTTTTAGTAGGAGGATTGTATCTGACATCAGCATCTTGGTCGATGGATATCTACAGTTTTCACAAACTGCTTAATACACTCTTATCAGTTATGCTAATGCTTGTTCATATATACTTGAGATATCTGTATCATTTGTTCTTAATTTAGCTCAAAGGTTTGTTTGATTTATGCCAGTTAATTTAATAAAGAATCTGGAATGATAGATAAAGCAAGAAGGGATGATCCTAGTTGTATATTGTTTTTAATTTTATCAGCTTTGGGTTAAAGAGTAGAGTAGAAGTTTTGGGCAGTGGCTAGTTCAGGAAAAGGATAACTCTGAGGAGATATGGAATTTTAAAAAAATGCTAAAACACAGCACAGATTATTCTTTTTTTTTATTTACTTGAATTTTAGTTGTCAGTTTTAGTTTGAGGACTTGTTAAATCAATTTCTTATAACTGAGTTTAAAGGTCTCTTTAAAGGGATTTTCTTATTGGTTGGTTATCTGCCAACGAAGAGGAATGGAAAACTCAGCAGCACTGGAAACAAACACTGGATCACAACAAGCAAGGACAAGACTTCCACATGGGAACACCTCACGTTTGGGATGAATTCAGCCAAGAGATTGGAAACACAAACAAGGATGAACGACCTTGAAATGATGCTGGGCAACACAAATAAGAATCCTTGGTAACACATGGAAATCTTGTGTGGTTAACATGGTGTAATGCCAAGCTCTGCCCAGAAAATGTGCCTGCTTTTATGGAGCCTAAAACTTTAGTGGTTGGCTAGCATAGGAATCATTTGCATAGCTAACACTGCTCAGCTTACTGTCCCAATGATCTCCTGTTGAAACTGGTGAACATTTTCTTCATAACCTGACATTCTGGGGTTCACACCAGCTCTGTTTTGGCAGGGTAACCATGTACTGTCTTTCTGCAGAGACTTTACACTGAATGCTGTCTCTTTGACTGACAGAAGCAGGTACCATTATCAGTAGTGATTGGCTGCTCTGTCTGCATTTTGTTTCCTTACACTCACTAAAATTTAACAGTAAATTTTTTATCATTGATCAAATTAGTGTGGAATGAATCTGGTTTTAATATTCTTTTATCAAATTTACCATTTAAAATTCATGCCTACTTGTACAGCAGATTTTGTTTCCAATTTTTTAAGTATATTCATGGCAGTAGATATTTTAAATTTAACTTTGTTTTTTAACATTTGAAATCGTTTGTCAGATAATGCTTAAACTGTTTAAAATATAATTTGTTTATATTTGCCAGTTTTGTAATATTTCAGAAAATATTAATCTTCTTCATGTGATGTGTACCCTCAGAACGTAGGTGATCATAGCTTGCCACAACTTTGTTTCTTAATAAATTTTGTCTTTCTGTTATTCCCCAAAACCCTGTTCTGCCAGCCATTTACTTAAGCTCAGAAAGTATGTTATGTGTTGTCTTCCTCTTACCTTCAATATATCTTGTAAGTATCAGATTTTTGAAGCCTTCTTTTTTCATTATGTGCTTTAGAAACCTCAACTGTCTATTTCTGAAGTTAAGTATAAGTTTCCTTTTTGTTTCCATTTTCTCTAAAACTTTGTCATTGCTTACATGTTTGGTCCATGGTATTCTCAGCATCCTTCTGTAGAACCACATTTCTGTTGCTTCAAGTCTCTTCTTCATATTTGAGGAGATTATCCAATACTCACTGCCATATAGGAGGACAGATATTGTGGCAATTTAGTAATCTTTTTCTTGTTTCTAGCAAAGTTTTTCTAGTTCTTAATATTCTGTTCAGCTTTTAGAATGCGTCTTTGACTTTCCCAACATGGATTTCAGTGTTGCACTTTCTGTGCTCTGTTAAAACATTTTCTAGATATTTAAATTTTTGTACTTGAAAATATCTAATTTAAATAACAATCACTTCAATCAAATTTAGATTTTGTTTTATTTGCTCATAAACTTTCAAAGTATGAAACCTATTTACATTATTCGGACTATTTTCCTCATCTTTGTTGCCATATTTATCACAACTCTTCAGGTGGTTGGAATGTCGAACTGAATCCTTTATTTCGCTTGCTGGGGTAGACTGTTCTAGTTCTATGTGCCATGTCTAATGGATATCAGTTATCACCTGTTAATTCCCATCTCCAAGTTCTCCACTGCCGTAACCAGGTATTGAACTCACAACTCTTTGGGTCCTGTCACTGGATCTAACCAAAACCTTTATCCACTGTGCCATGTATCCTTAAGGACATCTGTGTATGAATTTCTGGGACTTATAAACTTAATGTCTTCAGTAATCATTTTTACCAGTGCTCATATTGCAATTTTTGCTTTTATCATTGCATGTTTTTTTACCAGAGCTCATATTGCAATTTTCATTGTTATTATTGCTTTTCTCTGGCACTCCTTATTACCGGTTCCCATATTGTATTCATTTCTATGCTTGGTCGTCTCAGGAGATTTTTGCGGCCTAGCATATGTGGAACTAGAACAGTCTACCCCAGCGAATGAAATAAAGGGTTCAGTTCAACATTCCAACCACCTGAAGAAAGGCCGTAGCATACAACGGCCAAAACGTTGTGATAAATATAGCAACAAAGATGAGGACAATAGTCTGAATAATGTAAATAGTGTGCATCATACCTCATCTCAGAAATATAGACAGAGTATGAAACCTATTGATATTTCCATGAAGCATTTTAAAGGGGACTTGTATTGTTGACATCAAATTATAAATTTCTACATTCCTAAATGGATTTGCATGTGTTCTCTTTACACTACTAGCTGAAGTTTATAAACATATTTTAATCAATACAAAATAGGCAAGTATTACTGAGTCTTGGAACTATGTCAGCTGGGAGGTAGAAAGAAGTTACTCTTACAGACTTTTTTTTTTGAATCTTAAGGCAACAGCTGTGATATTAGAGAAGTTGAAATATGAGCTTATTGGAGTGAAAACTAGAGATGCTTTGAAATGTTAAATTGTTGACAGGATCAGAATAAAATTTGTGTTATTGTTGCCACAGGAACTGCAAGTGCCTGAGGTTGGAGTGAAAGTATACGTTAATACAATTTTCAAAACACTGTACAAAACTTGCTTGAAAATCAAGTAAAAGAAAGCATTGTGATCAGCTGAAACCAAAGTTAAATTATTGGATCATATTTGAACAATGTTGAAACTGCTTGGGATTACTTCAAATTAAAGAAATCAAAGTTCTGAACACAAGTTAATGCTCAGATTTGCATTCTGTTGTAAATCTGAAGAAATCTCAGAATGGTGACTCATCACCAATCATGAAATTTGGCAAAATTGGAATAGTTTTGCCATAAAAAATATTGAAAAACCTTTGGCTTAATATAAAAAATTTAACTGGTAATTGACTAAGGGCTGTTATTAGGGTGCATGTGGCGGCTTCAAAATATTAGTTAAGAAAAGCTGATTGTCAGGAATAAGTGTAGCTTTATAGCACACTTCTTTTTTTTTTTCTTAAAAATAATTCAGTTTTGCATTATCAATTATTTTTCACTGTCTGAGGTGAGTTTTAGTCATAAAAATGTGTTGATGTAAAATTTTATATTTGACAAAGATTTCTGAATAAAATTTTGCAAGTTTTCCTATGGCTAAGTTGGCTTTTTTCCCCCCAACTTGCCTTAAAAAAATGAAAAAAGAAAAATGTGAATCTAATTGATGTTTTTCAATCTCATTGATCATTGTCATCGTTAATGATTTGCTATCCTTGATAAATATTAATCATGAGGTATTCTGAGCATTTTCTCTCCTCTAAGCAAACTTTTATTTCATTTTCCAGGTTTTGAAATATTCTCATGTTATCCTTATCAATCTGTAACTTTAGATTTGACAAACTTCAAATTGTCTTATGCTTAATCATATCAATGTTATTTGTTCTGCAGACAATAAATTTCTAATATAATATTTGATTAATCCATAAAAGAGTGTAATTGCGCCATTCTTTTTCAGTGGTTTCATAATTTTAATGGATAATAGGTATGATTTAAAAAAAAACCCAACAAAAACAAACTTTGCAATCAATCAATTTCTAAATGTTTCATCTTGAGTAGTCATTTTGGTGTAAAGAATTGTTCTGCTTCCAGATGTTAACTGACAAATTATCATGGTTCTTTTACAGCTTATGGTCATAATATATTTAAAATTAATATGTCAGTCCTGGGTATGATGATAAACTACATCTGGCAGCAAGGTCTCTGATACAGTAGATTGGAAGTTTTGAGAAGTGTGGAACCAATTCTTAATTGCTGTTCCCAAGTCCACCCTGACTCAGTTAGGGTCCCAGCTATGGGCAAATAGCAAACCCCCAAACAAAAACAAAACACTATGAAATTATAACAATACATATTTATAGTAAAGTTACCAGCAATAAATTTTATTGTAGAATGACCAGCAATACATTTTATTTGTAGCTGAAGGCATACAATTGTGTTCAAAATATATTTAGCTGAAGGCATACAATTGTGTTCAAAATACTTAGATTTCAGCATGAAATCACCCATAGAGGTTGATATGCCACTAAACGACATCAACCAATCAACAAGAAAAGAAAAAAGAAAAAGACCAAATGTTAAAACAACTTTTTAGTTAATGATGATGTATATTGCTGGATAACTATTTCTGGTTACTATGAGTTTGTGAAGTTGTTTCATAATATAAAAGTTGAATCATTATTCCATTTTCATAACTAATATTTATAGTAGCAGATTTTATATTATCTGGTCTCAAAACAGCTTTCTGATTTTATTTCATCCTGTAGATGTACTTGCATCTGTGAGCCTATAGTTGTTGAAGTTGTCACCTAAAAACAATTTAATAAATTCAAGCTAGATGGCCTTTGCTTACTGGCTTTCCCCAATAATTTTTACCTCTATGAATTTAGACATTTTATTTTACTTGATACTTGTGAAAATCTTTTCATCTGAAATATATCAATGTGGTCTCAATCTGGTATAATTGATAATGTCATCTACCTTAAAGAGTATGATTGCATTGTCTCTTGTACTTTTGAAATCAATGTTTATAGATTGTCACTGTAGATGATAATAGTTCAGAATTCTGTTGAAAATACCTGGTAAAATTATTGTATGCTTGTAGGTTAAACTGTTTAGTTCACACTGCCATCTTTAACATTGCTTTGAGCTTGAGGAATTATAATCCTAGTTGTTTTATTCCAGTCTTTCACCCTTTGATAAAGACTACAAAGAATGCTGCTTATTAGAAAAAGCTAAAATCTTTTAAAAAAAAAATGGCAGTTTGTGAAAAAATATTAACATTATTTATTTTTTAAAAAAACACTGCCAACGCCTAAATATACTGGTTACTGTAGTAATGAGATGTAAAATTTATTTAAGCTTGTCTGATATTTAGATAGTTTTTTTGTTATTGATTTGGTAAAGGTTTTACTTTGTAATTGCTTTTGTTTTATTTATTCCTTGTAACCATAGAAACTAACAGTTTCTTCTGTCCACATATCCACTTCAGATAGTTTGATGTTCTTTTTTAAAATATTCTGAAAATAGTGCATTATTGTTGTTATTATATTCAGAACATTGATTAGTGAAATTTTCATAACTTGGCATTTGCAGATGTCAAGTAAATATTTTTGCAACAGGCTTTTTTTTTTTGTATAGATTTTGTAGTTTTGTCATTTGATAGATAGTATTGAATTCGAGGTTATTTGAATTGTAAATCTCTTGTACCAGGTAGATATGGTTTAGTTCTGTCAAAGGAAAACATTTTGACTTGACATTTGGCTGTGATTAAAGTTTTTTTGGGACAGTTATTTACTTTTTTTTCTTTGATTGATTAGCTATCAGGAATAAACACTGAAGCCTCAACTGAATGTCTCTCTTGGCCTGACCCCCCCCCCACCAAGATAAAAAATTAGGTCATTTGGTCAAATTTTAGTGAATGAACTTTTCAGCACCCTCTCTCTTATAATTATGTGTGTGTATGAGTGTGTGTGTGTGTGTGTGTGTGTAGTATGTACATATCAGCTATCCTCATAACATCTTGAACTGGCCAAGGGGGTATAAAATTCCCATTTTCACAAAAAACAATTTCTGACGTCCTGACTGTGTGAAAATGCATGAAACTTGTAGTTCACTGGGAAGTTATATAAAAAATCATATATTGATGGATTCTCCTGTCGAGAATAACAAATGAAGGTTCAGTAAATTCTAAGTTTTTATTGAACTACCTGCACAAATGAATTGTGTAAAGTGGTCAATTGCCTGTGCCCTGCAATGCACATTTTCTTCATCATAGCACCATGTCCTGCACTGGTGCACTGTCAGATGATATTACAATTGCAGGCTTTTTGAATATGAGTTTTCTATCTCTTAGTAGCATGTTGGCTTTTGGCATCTATAAGAAGCTCATCTGCCCCTTTGTCAACCCTTTCCAGGTTAGTTTGGAATTTTTCTTCTCAAGGCTGGTTACCATTCAAAGCTATAGGTCCCAGTCTGTCCTGCTATAGCTTTAGAGATTCATACATTTCACAAGAGTATTTGTGTTTACTGAATTTGAAATCTACTCTGATTTCTCATTTATCCATTGCGCATTCAAGCTTATAGCACTTGGTAAACCCAAGTAGTCATCCAGGCTTGATGCTGCTTAATTTTGGTGATCGAACGAAAACTGGTATTTCACCATGATATGGCACTTCAAGATTGACTATTTTGAATTCATTTCATGCTCAATATATACTAAAATCCTCTTTCTATCTGAAACAACTTGTAAAAACATTTATTTATATAGCTGCTGTTATTTTGCATATGAATCATTTAAAAAACAAGTTTCTTTCTATTATTTTAGCCATTTTGAAGGTACGATGAAAATCAGAAACTTAAGAGGGGCATAACATTGGTCACCTTTTTTTTATTTTATAATTTGATCAATATATTCCCACGTTTACATAGACCAACTTGTTTTTCTGTTAATTTTAAAATCAATAACTGACACAAATCTGGCCACAGTAGACAGCAGCTGTTCTGTTCTTGTCAATATGGAATTTTTACAACTTTGTATTTATGTAAATAGTAGGAAGTACCTTATCAAGCTGAAAATATGAGATGAATCTGTTGCATGACCATATTACATGATACTTTTGATTTCATTTTTAATTGTATTAATTCAGATTTAATGACATGAATTGTCTTCAATATCTGTCTATATTTCTGAGATGAGGTATTGCAACTATTTACACTATTTATATTGTTTAGACTGTTGTCCTCATCTTTATAGCAATATTCACCTTCAACATCTGTCTCTATTTCTGAGATGAGTTATTGTAACTATTTACACTATTTATATTGTTTAGACTGTTGTCCTCATCTTTATAGCAATATTCACCTTCAACATCTGTCTCTATTTCTGAGATGAGTTATTGTAACTATTTACACTATTTACATCATTCAAACTGTTGTCCTCTTTATGGCCATATTCACAGCGTTTTAACCGTTGTATGCTCCGATCTTCTTCAGGTGATATACAACCTACCCCCATGGACTAAGTAAAGGGTTTGGTTCAAAATTCCAACGTAATATCACCTGAAGAAGGTTGAAGTGTACAATAGCCAAAATATTGTGAATATGGCAATAAAGGTGAGGACAACAGTCCGAACAAAGTAAATAGTATAAATAGGAATTGCCTTCTTTAGAATTCTACATTGTAGAGGATCTGTTTTCATATTCTGTTTTCTAGAAGATACATAAGTTTCTTTGTAGTCCAAGGGGATCCTGAAATTTTCTCAGCTACATCAACTTGCCAAAATCTGACCAATGATAAGAATTTTTCTGAATTCCTTCTTGGATGAGCCAAGACTTTCCATTGTTCTCTTGTAAGTTAACAAGAGTGGATAAAACTTTGCTAGATTTACTCAATTTAGTATAAAACCATTTTTTGGGGTAGTTTAACAAGGAGTGCATTTTTAGTACATGTACTATTGTCAATCCTTTATACTGTACATAATGTCATTACATGGTAGAAAAGTGAAAGTTGTATAAATTAATTATTGGTCCATTCATTTTCTGTCTCTTATTTTTATTAATGCTTGTATTTTATGCATGTTACATTGTGCATAACTATTAAATTCTGTTGAGGACTTATCATTTTGATTTTTCAACTAATTGTGTTAGTCTGAGAATCCATTCTTTGGAATTGGTAAAGGCTATTCTCCAATATTTTGCCTACTCAGTGTCTAAATTTACTTGTTCATCCATGCACTTAAGTATGCATTAGAATGAATACCTAACAAAGTGTGCATTAGAATACCTAACTTTTAAAGGCCTACATTTTACTTTAAAAGCCTTTAAAATAACATTTGACTGCTAACATTGTATTGTACTTTAGAAATATTTCAATCTTTTTTGTATAGCTGAATAATAGGTTAAATTTGATAACACTTCAAATGAAAATAAATATCTTTGAAACTTTGTTTGTGGGAACTGTGTATTAAAAAGTTTTGAAAATTCTGGCTTTTTCATCCTTCCATAAAAAAAAAATAGCAACTTTTATGCAATAAACACAAGTGAATCAATATTACATCATACAGGTTCTCTAATGTAAGACTTCTGAAATCAATGTGAATCTTGAACAAAAACCTGTGTCATCTAATCAATATTCACAATCACAAGTCCCATAACCCATTAGATTGTAGGGGGGGCCACAAGTACTGCAGCTGTTGCAGCAGTGGTTTGTCTTGGGCAAGATGGTGCCCAACTCTTTCTCGACTAGTTTGGTGTTTTCCTTCTTGTAGATTGGTTGTCAATCAAGGTTATAGGGTCTGATCTGTTCTGCTCTTTATCCATAGCTGGGGGGGAGAAATGGATTCATATCTTTCCCAAGGGTATTTGAAAGTAAGTGAATGCAATAAACTCGGCTCTCTGATTTCTCATTCTGAGCTGCTATTTATTACAACACTGTGTATTAATATAATCAATGTGAAAATGAATAAAGGGATTATACACTATGATGCATATTGTATTATATGTGTTTGGTTTCTTTTATGGTTATAATATATGATATATTCTTTTGTAGAATTTTAAAAAAAAGTTTTTATTACCATTTTTAATGAAAATTTAGTTCATTTGTAATAAAATTATAAATTTTGGGTATGTAAAAATAAAAAAAAATTCAAGTAAAATAGTCTTAATAATTTATTTATTACTTTTGCTGTGTTTTGTTATATATTTTTACTATTTATTATTACCTTAGTCACTATAATTATAACAGCAGATAATGACAGCAGCAATGATGACATTTGTTTGCCCTATAAACGTTCTGAGTTGGTGATTAATGATTTATAAGAGTTGTTTCTGAGCAAACCTGACAGTAAATAGTAACTGTACAACCCACAAAGGCTTATTGCTATTGGTGATTAGTTGTCCCCTTCTCTCTCTTAAAATGTTTCTATTCTGAAAAATAATTGGTCTCGTTTTCAGAATAAATTAAATTCTCAGCCTCAACTGATTGAGATGGAATAGATAAGCAGTTGATTTTTCAGATGTTTAATCTGAATTTTTCAAATCTTCTATGTGCCGTGTCATTTCAGGGCATTGGCAATAATGGCTCTCCATAATTTCCTGTCCTTTGTAGCTCTTAATAAATTTTGTCTTTTTGTTATCTCTCCAAAACCTTGTTCCACCATCCATTTACTCAAGCTCACTAGGAAGGTAATGTGTTGTTTTTCTCTGTCCCCTTCAATATGTCCTGTGAGTGTTAAATTTCCCAAGCCCTCTTTTCTCATTATGCGCTCTAATAATTTCATCTTTTTTTTTTCTGATGTTAAGTATAAGTGTCTTTTTTTGTTTTCATTTTCTCTAAAAGTCATCGTTGCTCACATGTTCGGTACATATATATATAATTTTTTTTAACTTCAGGTTTAAATAATTATTTTATTCAATAAATCATTAAAAAGACAAAACACTTGAATCATTGGAACCATGATCAGTTCATCAACTTTGATAATTTTCTTTTTTGTTGGATTCCCTGAAAAAAGCCAAATGCAATGTCAATTATTCATTTTGTCAAGAATAAGTGTGATTAAGTTGCAGCAGAAGTGCTTTTGACATTTGCTAAACCCATCCTGGAAATAGATTGGTTCTTATTGGTGTAACATTTGCACCAATTGTTGGACATATTTGCTGTAAATAATGAAGTGATTATTATATTAAAATAAAATCATTTTTAATGTTTATAAAAGCTTCATTAAAAAAACACTGAACCATTTAAACTAAAATAAATATGTTTATATTTATTTAAATTTTCTCAAGGGACAATGTTTATCAAATCAAATTGCTTGGGTAAACAAAAAAAAAAAGAAGCATCCTTACCTAATGCACCAATTTACTCTAAATACTGATCTGATCCATTTAATTCAAGAAGCAAGCTTTTTATTAGAAGAGCCTTTCCACTCACCCACTTCCAGCCTACTTAATGACAGGGACATTTGAATAGGCTGTTATTTTCCTCTTGTGCTTATTACTGTTTATTTGAACTCAGTCCATTATTACAATGGCTAACCACTAATTTACTCTTCCTTCACACTTCTACCTGCTACTTGAAACATTATTTCTTTCTTTAGAAAGAGACTATCTCTTACATATGTCACTTGTCTGTGTATGGAATTGTAGTTATGGGTGGATTGCTTAATATTATTCAATGGTTGGCTCAATCGATATCATTCTTTTTATATACATTAGGATTTTTATACAATTTTTATTCAGATTCAGTGGTACTTGATCTGTTAAGATATAAAGTGGTAAAATGTACCTTGTCTTTAAGCAATTGGAAATGATTAGGTTTGATGAAAATTATGTGATGAAAATTAGCAAATATAGCAGATCATTTTCTAGGAAAATGACTTTTCGTTGGAGTGTTTGTTGTGTCACTTTGAATTGAATTTTGTATTCATTACAACATTATAAAATATCTCTTCACAATATATGCTGATGGGGAAATAAGATATTAGCTCCTTGGAAGACAATGTTAATTTTAACCTGGATACGCATTAGGGTAGGTTGAGCTTGGAACTGTGGTATTGAACTCAATTTGAAATTTGGGGTTTGATATGATAAATAATGACACAAAATATTTTTTTCCAAATAATTACCATTTTTTTGAGGAAACTAGTATAAAGATTAAGTTTAGGTTCAAAATTGTAGCACTGGAATTCCGGTGATCAGTTAAAGCCTTATAATACAGCCTTATAAAATTTCTAATTTACTGAAGCTTTACAAATTGTATAAGACAATGGCACAAGCACTTTATTATTAAATCATTGTGCCATAAAATAAGACCTCCATTTACTTCAAAGGGAAATTATACTGAACAATTTAGCTATATTATGATATATGTTATACAGTGCAGTAGTTGATTTTCAATAAACAATGCAAATTAAAAACATTTTGTCTTATAAATTGTGCCCAGCAGTATTATAGTGTTATATAATCTTTTTATCTATTTTTGTTTTTAATAATTATGATTTAACAAATAATCTAACAAATCTTATTCGTTGAGTAGCTTTTTTTTGTAATCTTTTACAATTTTTTTTACACAGTTTTTACTTAACGAATACAGTAAAAATAATTGCATATTTTGCTTGTGGTGATACTTAATTAGAATTCTGGTTTGAATATATTTTTTTCCATTCAATGTATATAATACAAAAATTATCAACTTTATTTGGATTTATTCTTGAAATAGTAAAATTTGGAAGTTGGTTTGTAAGCAAAAACCTGTGGAAATTAGGTATTTCTGTACATTTTTTTTAGATGGTCTTTAAAACTAAATGCTCAAAAATTGGTAAAAGCTATGAATCTAATTTTTGGTGTCAGCACATATCACACCAAACCCCAGTCTTCACAGTGATTTCAATGTTGCTTTTCTAAAAAAGTGAAAAATTAATCTTTCCAGTCTGTATGCTTGTCACACTGAACTACTGTATTTTCAATCCATGTTCTTGTGATTAAACCCTTCTTCATTCCACCCTTTGTTCCAGTGTTCTCTTTAGTCATACTAACCAGCAACTATGAGCAATATATGGAACTTATGATATATACACTGACAGAAAATAATATTGCAACACCCTCAATGTGTACCAATTTATTACCCAAGATCACACAGATCAATACATGTGTAAGTTCCAAAACGCCAACAGTACTCAGACCCCCACCCCCAAACATTACTACACATATATATCCTCCTTGGGCATTTCTATGTTAAAGTAAACTTGTTTATCAAAAATTCCATTTCTGTTAAATCTGTTTTTTACATTTCAGTTCTTTGTTTTATATAAAATAGCTTTGTTAGAGGCTGTTTGTGTGCTTTTTACCAGTTTTGTCTTTTTTAATTTGGTGTTTTTTTTTTAAAGTGCCCCCTCTTCAAACATTGATTTTAAAAAGACTGCTACCACTACAAAGATGCATGTTTAAGAGGAAGAGGTTTGCATAAATCAATTCTTAAAATTATAAAAGTTTAGTGAACTGGTTGTTGGATTATCTGAAAATAATCTTGTATATTAATAGCTGATATATATAATAGCTAAAAATATAATTAATACCATTGCTGTAAGTTCTATGTGAGCTGAAAGGGTTTTCTGTAATAAATATAATTTATTCTAACGAATTAAATTGTCTTAAAGGTAAAAATGTAGCAAATCTAGTCATACATTTAATAGGCCTTACATTGGATTTTGGGGATAGCAGTGATTCAGTTTGTGGCTATGAAACCATGACACAGTTGATGACACTAGTGTCAAAAAGCATCATACTTCTGAACAGAAATATAACAGAATTTCAATCTGGAAATATCTTAATAAATAAATGTTTTCTATTACATTATGAAAATGATTTCTTTTGATACTATAAAGTGATTTGTTTCCATTCTCAGATTGAAAAGAAAATAAGCAGGATAGGTTTCTAAAGATTACCTGCCTTTATAGAACTGGTTTCTGAAAATTTGGGATGCCATTATTGGGTAATGGCAATCAATATACTGGGAGTTTTGTAGTTTGTTGGTGTTTGAGTGCTTCTGCTGTATAAATTCAAGATTTAAAAAAAATATAAAAAAACGAAAACATTGTTTTAATTACCACTACCTTATCTCTATTATCCTTTTTTCTTTTTTTTTTTTTTGTTGTTGTTAGGATTGAATTTTAGATTTTAATTCATTTGTTATTTGTGTAACCAAACAGCTTGTGTGATGAAAAGAGAAAATTATTGATTTTTTTTTTCTTCTATAGCTGATACCCACCAAAAAGTGACTTCATCTTAAAATATGTTCAATATTATGAGTTGAGCCATCAAATACATAAAGCTTTGTTTGGTATTTTTTTATTGATTTACTTGCAGATATTAAAAAAGAAAACCTATATAAATATATGTAGGTTTTCTTTTTAAGCTGGTATACCAATTAGGAAAGTTCTAACTGTTGGAGGATTTAGAGCCTGTTATTTTTCCAAGTAGAATCGTGATCAATAACAGATACTAAAAACATTAGATACTCCACACTTGGTCGTTTGGCAATTATTGAACTATTTTAGATGTTTTGAATGCTTGCCAAGCATCATATTGTTTAAAGGTATTTAAAAAAAAGTTATATAAGTATGTTTGTAACAGTGTAGTCTTGTGTTCAGTAATGTGTGGTCTTGAAGGTGAGAAACTAAATTTTAATACAAAGGCGTTATATGCAAAAGCTACATTGAACTGAAAAGAGTAAATAAAGATTGTATGTTGCAGGTTGTCGTTAGCTCCTTGTGGTCCATTGGCAATTCATCAGGCACCACTGCTGCATCACAGACTGAATGTTTTCTTTTCCTCACTTTATTTTGGGGTGGAAGATAGTAGTAGTAGTAGTAGTAGTAGCAGCAGCAGCATATTTTCTTGAAGGAAGCTGGAGAGAGTGGAAGATAGAACCAACTGCAACAGGTTAACCAGTGACTTACCATCACCATGTAATGGCTCGTCTCTACTGAAACTACAACACACCAAGGAATCCAGGAGTGGGGAGCATCTTCACTCTTCCATTTCTGTTACTTTGTGTCTTTGCATGTTTTTTAGTCTTATATTAAAACTTAAACAGAGAAACTCTATCACAGTCAGAATTCTACACCCATGAAGTTCAAATCACCCCCCACTGAGTTGTTAAAGTTATGACCAGCATGATAGGGTGTATCATTTTGGGCTACCCTACACTGTAGCAAATATCTACAAAAAGAACTAGGAGTCAGTTTCAGAAAGGTTCAATTCTATAATGCAAAGAAGCTACAACATGATTCTTATAGTAAAAAAAAACAGTCTACTAGCCATGCAGATCAAATAGTGTCCTGAAGAGGAGAAAGATGTATAGCCTTTCTATAGGCACTCTCAATTAGGATCTTGTAGACGAACAGCAAAACATGGCTGTACAGAATAAAATAAAGATCTGGTCATGGATGATCAACAGAACCAGCAAGATGCAGAAACATCCAAAGATGTAACAATGGAAGAGGACTACTCTGAGTGCAATATAGGACAAGCAAGATTAAGATCTTGGCAATGTTTAACATATGTACCTGCAAGAAAAATGGTGTTTCAAAAAGATGGTTTTTCTCTTGACACTGCTACTACTCTATACTCCCTCAGCAATTTTTATTGCTTTACAATGTTTTGAATTTTCAGAAAATCCAAACGTATGAAAGTGGATTTATACATTCTCTTTTTTCCTAGAGAATTGACAACAAAAATATTAAACAACATTCTTGTAAATAAAACAGTCTAATAAATAAAACTATATAATAGAATTGTAGAGAAGTAGAAACTAGGTGTCTGCAGATTTTACTTGACAAATTAGTGCTTGTAAAATTATCATTTCTTAGAAGCTTAATTTTTATTCTTACTATCTTAAATGCTGCCTTTGGTGGTTTTCATTTAATATGAAGAATCTTCATTTATAGAATTATTATAATATAATTATTTATTTGCAAATGTAATTTTCTTGCATTCGAAAATTTTTACCCGTTTATTCCAGTTGGTTGCTAAAGAAAAACAAACTATTAACAGATTTGGAGTTCATTTTTTTCCTCAATTTATAGATAATTAAAAATTACTTGGAAACTAGTAGTGTAATTGGGCTGGAAACTGCTTTATTCTTAGTTAAACCATTTTAATAGTACACTGCTAATAACGTATGATATGATGTGTTGTTTTTGCTGTAGTGGTAGAACAAATATACAAAAAAACGCATTTCCTGCTTCTGCCTTTTAAAACATTTTTGTTTTAGCATATAATCTTAGTTCATGTCATAATTATCTGTTGGGTTTTACTAAATGATATTTTTGAATTAATTGAATCTGTTTTCTATTTCAGGTGGAACAGGTAATCTGTTGAAAGCTATTCTTGGAATTGGCGTTATAACTGTCCTTGCACAGTCCATATTTCATATAGTGTTGGCAGCAATAGCCACTGATGAGGAACCATACGGACATGTTTTTGGTAACTGTAAGTATTCTTTTTTTTTCTCTCTCTTTAATTATAAGTATTGAGTTGGCCAAAAGGTTTGTTTGCTTAAGTAGAAAATTAAACTGAATGAATTTTCTGGCTAAACTAATATATAAGCATCAATTACTAACTAAAGTGAGTAATGGTAGAATGTTGACATTTGGTATCAATTGATCAAGTTTCAAATCTGAAAATTAGCCATTTGTTATTTAACACTAATACTTTCAAAGGAAAAGGATTAATCTGGATATTTTTTTATTGATAAGACATGTGCATTTGGTAAGGAGAAAAAATATGCGTTACTTTCTGAGAGCAAAACTTAAACTCAGTTGAATAACTGGCCACTCCTGTACTCTTGACAATTATCTTCATGTTATAAGTTAGAACAGGGAAAGATGGTGGTTGATACTTGGTAGCCTTCCTCTTCATAATCACAAAGCGACAATTGTGGCTGAGATCAATAAGAAATGGAGATGGTTATATTTCTATAATGCAACAATAAGTTAAACAATTTACCTCTTTACGTTTTGAAGATGAGTTGGAAATGAAGCTGTTCTTGACATTTTTAATCATTTCACCTTAAACGAGGTGATAATGCCACTATGACATGAGGAGGTTACTGGGAGTGGAAGAGAAAGAGAAGACTTTCGTGAGGAGAAAGGACAATAAAAGAACAGGATTCAAAAAGATGGAAGATTGTGATTGTCATTTAAGTTTTTGGAGATTGGTGGCTTTCTTGCTAACTATAATCTCCACAACTAAAATCATAATAGAATAAATAGCTGAAGTACATCTAACCCCACTTCTATAAATATTAAGTTTTGTTACCATAGAAATCATACATTTAAAATAAACATGAGTAAATGATGAACAGCATTCATCCAAATTACATTTAGTTACATTAGTTCATGATTGTTCTTATACATCTACTTGATGGTAAATACAACCAATGTTTGTATTGGTGTCGCCTTTTAGGCTTTAATGTTAATTTATCTGTTATTAATGAGTTGCCTATTTTAAACTCTATCATAATTTCACACTGCAAAGATTTTATAAATCTGAACATTTGTCATATTTTTTCATAAGGTATAAACAATCTGTAAAATGCAGCAAAAAGAAGTTATAATTTTAGTAAAATTGCCAAAATATTTGGACATTTCATATATAAACATAAAAAATTTAAACTAAAAGCTTCTTTTGTTGAACTCCTTTCACAAATATTTCTTAGATGTTTATATCATTCATGTGTTGTTTTTTTTTTTTTTCTTTCTTTTCTCAAAGGTTCCAGTAATGAAGAATTGGTACGGCAGTTTGGATTCCAAAGGTAAAATATTTTGTTCTTTGAGGCTTCTGCTGCCATGATTGATACTAATACAGCAGTATAACCTTTTTTGAAATAGGCCTTCAAAAATTAATTGTCCTTTAGATATTTAAAGAAAAAAAAGTTATCTTTGAATCAATCATACTAGTTGGCATGTACTTGAATCTGAGCATTGGAATCCTCATCTTCTCTCCTTATTCGCTTTCTCTCCTCTGGTTGTGATGACAGAGATGGCTGTGAAGGGTCAGCCTACTCCTGAAGTGACGTGAGCACTGGGTAGTGGATGTGGCTGGGCGAGTTGGGCCCTCCTGGCAGCATGTTGCAGATCCTCTTCATGTTGACGGTTGGGCTCGGCTGTGAAGGATTCTGCTGAGCTTCATTTGCTGGAACCGTTCCAGATGTTTGATGTCTTGCCGAATCAAAGTTTAGGTCTTGCAAGTAAACATACTAGTAATTTTCTTAACCAAATCTTTATAATACAGTAGTTCTGGTGGTATCAACTAAATCATTCATCAGGAAACCCCCATGTGTCATCATGAGGATTTCAGTTGTGCATATATTAGGAGACACAAGGTACTACCTTGTGCCTCCTAATATATGCACTGACTTGGAATAATTCCATTTGACTTGGAATAATTAGGTCTCATCAATGACAGATTTTATTTTTTTTTGCATGATACTAATGGGTGAACTGTGGAAGAAAGTAATATCCTCACAGTTTTTATATTTTCCCCATTAATGGCATTATAATATCCATGATATAAAAATACCTTATTTCACAAACAGAATGGAATAGCCGAAAGAAAAGGAATAACAGAGAGAATTTTATACCCCTAAGTTATACAAAATTATATATACATATTTATATTTGTCTCGCGCAGAGAAACTATAGTGATAATAAGACTGAGACCGTAATTATCCATTTTGTTTTTAATTTTTATTTCATGAATGCTGAGATGTTCATCTCATCAGAACGAAAACCTGCTCTGTGAATGGACGAACACTTTAGCTTGGTAGTAGGGAGAGACGGTGGGAGAGAGGGGTTGGGTAAAGATAGGGCTGAGAGATTAGTGGTTAGTAGTGGTCGGTTTCCTCAACCAAGAATTTACTCTACACTTTTTAGATTTTAATATCGGTTTGTATGTTACTTTGGCCGATACCGTTTGTTGTTTTATGCAGGATAAATCAGGTCGATTCAAATTAATTTAGTTAAATGGATATTAATCTAAATAATATTCGATGTTATTATGGTAAAGCTTAAGCATTTGTTTTTTGGCTGAAGTCTTATATTCAGTGGAGACATTTATAGAAGAAGTGGAAGGGGGAAGAAGAGGTTGAGAAGGGAAAGGTGGGGTAGTGGTAGCTTTATTAGCCTGCCCTGCTTAGATACTTCTTAATTTTTGGAACTATGTAAATGGGTTTATACCGTGGGTTGATTGTTATGAAGTGGTCACTAGTACAAATAATAATTAGAAATCACAATAATATATCAGATACAATAGGTGGATACAGTAAATGACTTTGGGGAATTAATAGACATCCAAAAACAAATACCAAACTTAAGGAGAGAGCTTTGGATTATGGAATTATTATCATTTTAATGCTCTGTAGTCTACATTGAAATCTCCCTAGATTTATATCCTCCTCAGAATTATCCCTTCCAGTCACAAACTGGTAAAATGTATATATGTATATATATATATATATATATATATATATGGTGCGATGGTTAAATTGTCGCCATTTTATATTTTTAATTTTGTGCATTGTTTGTTTTTGATTTTGTTGACTGCAGAGTATAGTAGGGTCCATTTGTGACCATCTGTAAGAAAAGGAGCACCATGACACAATTCACAACACCAGAAATTTGGAAACTGTACTACTTGCCATTCACGCCAGAAGCTCCAATACCAACATTTCCGAGTGTTTGGGTGTCAATCTGAGGACAGTGCAGAGGATTCAGAAAGAGTTGAATGAGTCTAATGAAGGTACGGTAGTTTGGAAAACTCACTCTGATCATTCTGATAAGAAAAGAACTCTTGAATTTGTTGGTGAGGGCAGACTCAACATGGAGGCCTACATCAAGCCCCTTGAAGAGGTAGTGCTGCCCTAGATCAAGAGGGTGGCTGCTGGGAGATCCTATGCAACATACCATACAAGCAGGCGGACCCAGTCATGGCTGTCAGACAATTTCTGCAACCACATCACCCCTTACATCTAGCCACCTAACTCCCCAGACTGCAACCCCCTTGATTATTATGTGTAGGGCACAGTTGACCAAGGGACAAAAAAACAAAAACAAAAAACTCCTTGTAACACCAAGGCAAGGATTATGGCAGCATTCATCAACTTAAACAAAGTAATCTTCCAGAAGAGTTGCAGGAGATTCTGAAGTCATCTGGAGTTATTTGCATATTAAAAAAAAAAATGATCAATAAATTTTAGTCTATACTTTTTAAGAATATGTGTGTATGTATGTAGGTATATAGGCATGAGGGAGTAATGGATAGTGGCTCCAATTGAGAAATCGGAGAGTCGAGTTAGAATTCTAGTCAAATCCATTACATTCCCTCATATGCTAATACCCTTGGAAAAGGTATGAATCCTGTTCTTCTCACCTGAGCTATGGATAAATAGCAGGACAGACTGGGTTCTTTAGCCTTGGATGGCAATTGGTCTAGGAGAAGGACAACTCTGAATTCAAAACCTGTGGAGGGTTGTTTGGGGACCTTGTGGCATGCAGTGCACCAGGTCTCTGTGTTTGGCTCTTCAAAAAGTGTGGTTGGTTTTGCCCAAAACCTTCAGCACTATAATCAAATCATATGTGCGGGTGTTTGGTTGTTGGTTCCTAGGAACTGAGTTGCTTGACACTCATATGTCAAAAAAGATGGGAGAGTCCAGTAGCAGTAATGTGTATGTATGTATGTATGTATGTGTGTGTGTGTGTATGTATTAATTAAATAATTAATTAATTAATTTTTCCTGAATATTCAAGAAATCTTATTAAAGAAAAATGTGTACTCTGGCAAGATTCAAGCCTGTGTCAACCTTTGCAGGAGAGATTGTTGATTGAACTGCTTTTGACCACTTGGCCAAGAAGAGCTTCATAATCAAGCAAGGTTCTCTCTGCCTTTAAAGCACACTTTACTCATTCAGATTTCTTTGTAAGTCATAACTGCTTTTTCATATCCGAAACATAAAGAAAGTAATTTCTAAAGAATTAATGGATTTTTATTTATTAATCTGACATATTTTTATTACTTTAAACATTATTTTTAGTGGTTATTCGTATTTGAGTAGATGTTCTCTTTATTTTAAACTGTATTTTTATTTCATAATTTTATGTTTTGGATATGAAACTAAGCAGTTATGCACAGATGATGTAGGTTCAAATCCTGCTGGAGTGTGCATTTTTCTTTAGTAAGATTTCTCATTATGTTCAGGCCAGTAGACTAAATAAAAACACTGTTTAAATTAAACAGTGTTCACTCAAATATGGGTATTCACTAAAAATAACGTTTAGAGAAATAAAAATGTTGGATTAAGAAATAAAAATACATTATTCTTTAGAAATCGCGTTTATAGTTGCTGTTGTGGACACAGTGATTTGTGTCCACACGATGAGAAATGAAGAATGGATTGGCAAATGCGTTGTTAGCAAAAGTGATGATACAATGAGATTTAGCACTTGAACAATATTTGGTATGTTAATGATTTCTCAAAGTTATTGACATTTGTCATTTTCATGTTTGTATTGTAAAACGTGAGCAAATCATCTTTGAATTTCCTTCCTTTTGACATACAACTTATTTAGTTTTTAGTCATGAAAAAAATTCTAATCTAAAATTCTAATGCTGCATGTAAACTTCTAACTTCAATTGTACATTATGTAAACTAAAATTTAACTTTAGTTGTATTTGACAAGAATATTTATTTCATGTACTGTCACTGATTTGGTTCAATATTTAGAAAAGGGATCAAGTTTTCCTCATGGAAATTCTCTTTGGAATCCATTTGGCTGGATTATATGAAAATAGATTTGGGCACCTTGAGGTGGTGTAATGGTTAACAAGCTTGTCTTGCTAGGACAATTACAACTGAGTAGTGAGTTTAATCCTCACTGGGTGCCCCCTATTTTTGGCCTTGTGCCACATCCAAGCTATGCTTGGAAAATCAATATATGAAAATAGATAAATGTTTTTCTTATTACTATAAATATCATTTTTAGTAGGTAAATGTGTTTAAATAGTTATGTTTTTTTACCTTCTTAAACAGTGAAATTAAGTTGTGAAGTCTTAGTAAAAAACAAAACAAACAGTATAACAACTCGCGTGTACCTACTAAAAATGATATAGTAATAAGAAATAAAGTAGGTGAAAAAAATCTTTTAAAAAATAATTACTGTTGTTTATGTTTCGGGTATGAAACAAGCTCATAGATATAGTTTTATAGAATTCCAGTGAGAAATGTATAGATTAAATAGATAATTTAAAACTTGCTCTCTGGCCAAGCTGCTAGTGGCATATTTTGGTTAAGAAAAAATGGCTTCTCTGATGGTAAAGAGATGCAGGTTCGTTTTCTGTCAGAGGCACTGTTTTTCTTTAGTAGAATTTCTCAGTTTAGGCCAGTTGTTATTAATTTCAATTAAAATAAAAACCAGGGATAGCAACTCAAACATGTGTACCCATTAAAAATAGTATTTATCATAATAAGAAATAAAGGTTTATCTGTTTAACTTTATCTATATACTTTGACCTTTTTAACCCATTAATACTGTAAAAGAAGATATTTAGAGATATTAAAAACATTACTTTATCCTGTTGACCTCAGAATTAATAGGGAAACCTGGTTAATATGAAAGTTGATGTATAAACTGATATATTTTCTTGGGAAATAATTTTTGCTGATGTATGAGGTTTCTTCTGAAAGTAATGCCTTTTATTTGATGTTGAGCCAAAGCTTCAGAGATGAATGTTGGTGGTATGACGGTGACAGTTGAATTTTCCTGCTAATAATCTGTAATATTTTACCTTGTTACAGGTAACAACTGAATGGCAGGTTGGCAAAATGTTGACTTACATGAAAGTGTGTATGAAACAGAGGTGTATCATTGAATTCATCTTTGCAAAAGAAATTGCATTTGACATTCATCAGTGCTTACTGAATGTTTGCAGAGACCAAACAGTGGTTGCGAGCACAGTTAAGCATTTGTTAATCTGTTTCATCAGTGGAGACAATGATGTATGTGACAAGCTATGTTTTAGACAACCCTGCACAGATGTCAGCTCATGGAAGGTTTGTTGATGACAAGAATACATAGTAGCAGTGACACCCACATAGTCAGGTGGAATGTAAATTATTTTATCTGGTCTTGGTATTATAACTACTGGCGGCATCTCAGTAAAATCAAGATGCGAGAATTTCAAAGCAATTACTCTCTATCCAGCAAAAGGAAATAAATTGTATAAATAAATAAAAACTTGCAGGATCATGTGCCACTCAACTGGAAGGTAGGGAATTCTATTCATAGGATAATATAAAACATAATAAGTGACCCGATTGCATGTTCACAACTGTTGGAAAGGTGTTTTTTATAGTTTCTCTATCTTGTACAGTTTTCATGGAAATGAATAGCGGGCATTATTTTCAGAGCACTCCTCCCCTAAATTAGAAATATAGATCTCATATTGGGCAAAATTAACTCTTCTTTCCTGTTCCTATTCAAAGAAAGAGTAAGTCAAAAAGTGTGAAATTAGAAAATATTAAAATCTATGTGGAGACTTTTAAAAAATATTTTTGAGGATAAATATTTTGAGTAAATTTGGAACAATAATATGTGTTAAATATTGAGTATTCTGCTTATGTCGCCTGTACCACTTTCTTTTTTTACTAAACACACCATGAGCGTCGTCTATAGAATTACTACTCTCCCCTAATAAGCAATATAGTCACTTATATAGTAAGTGGCAAGTGTTGATACATTTGCTTAGATGTGATGTCCATTTCATCAAATCACGGTCGATGCACACGTGGATTTTTTGTTACAGCTGCAGTAACTCGAAGACACTTTATACTAGGTAAGCCATGCTCTGCATTACAACATACTGTAGCTTTATAAATAGCTAAAGTATACTTTAAAATTCAATTGACTGGTTAAAAAAAAATAAAGATAAGTCTTTATAGCAACAGTTGGAAGTGACCTGCAAAAAGCATATATAAATCTTTTGTTGGCATGAAAATTTTCTCTGTAAATTTCTATAAAATATCTAAAATGCTGACCAAACTCTATATTTACCAGGTCTATTTGTGTAAGATGCTCTACACATGAATGAATGTCTCTCTGGCTTTCAGACCAGATATGTGGTTGGAACTGGTCATTGGCTCAGCTGTGCTGTGACCTTATGACCATAAGAGTTCATGGGGCTGAATATGTTTAAATGCTTTGCATTATAGATTTCATACTGAATAACTTTTTTTCTTTTCAACTTTAAACTTTGCAAAGAAGGCATTGAATTCTTCTTTTCTTTGTACTGTTTTTGGCCACCACTGATTAAATCTTCAATTATTTTTTTTATATAGAGGGTACTGAGAAAATCCCAAGAGTTGTGAATACACCACTCATTCCACATGTTTCCTTTGAGAAATAATTATAAAATATTTTTTAAAGTTCACATAATAAGAGTGATGATTCAAGCATTTACTTTTTTGAATTGAAGGCCACTCTGTATAGAAAGAAAATGAATAGGAATGACTATAATAATGGAAGTTGTGGAAAAACAGTGTCTGTAAAATTGGGTCACATACATACATACATATACATACATACATATACATACATACATACATACATATACATACATACATATATATATATATATATATATATATATATATATATATATATTGTAAAAATTGGGTCGTATATATATTGTAAAAATTGGGTCGTATATATATTGTAAAAATTGGGACACACACACACACATATATATATATATATTGTAAAAATTGGTTCATATATATATATATAAAAAGGTAAAAATGAATGAAACTGAGTTCTCAACAGAAATAGACTTTCTGAAATTCTTTTAATAAGTAGTGATTTTATGTTGAACTTTTTAAAATTGTAATGTCTGCTTCTAGCTTTCTAAAATATCTTGAAATAAAATAATATTAACTTGATGGATGTCATCAAAATGTCTTGTATACATTTGCTCTGACAGAGCTCTATTATTTGGCCTCATACTATCCAACATGGAGAGTTGCTGAACAAAGACAGCTCAAACATATGCCAGTGTATATTGCTTATAGCAATGCTATCAGAATAATTGATAGCTTTCTTGGTTGTGGAGATGATAGGAAAATTTTCGAAACTCAAAACTCTTTACTGTTCTTACTTCTATAACTCTAGTCTCAGAACTTCAAAATTTTTATATGAATACTTACTAAAAGATTCTAATTTTGTTTGTTACTAAAGCAATACATTTTAGATAATTTAAAAAAAATATGGTTATTTTATACATATATAAAGGATGTGTGTGTCCGGCTAAAACTAAAAAACAACAATAATTAATAAGAAAATAAATTCATATACAGACTAATTATCACCCAAACCAGCATTTTGTAAAAAAAAAAAAATTATCATTGTATGATTTGTATTTGTGAAGATATTTTAAACTTAAAATGCATTAGAATGCATTCAAAATTATCAGAATTAAAAAGTAAAAATGAATGGTAAGAATTCTTATTCTCAAATCAAATTATCGTTTATTTTTACTTTTTTATTCTGCTAAATTCTATACATGTATGTATTTTTAAAATTTTTATTCTCTTGAATTTATTTTCTCATTTATAGTAAATAAAAGTGTAACTTAAAAAAAATGAATATTAAAGCAACAAAGTAAATTTAAATGAAGAATAATATTAAATACAATTATTTGACAAAAAGTTTAATATTAATTTATTCAAAATATTTGTGTGTGTCTGGCTACAAAATAAATATACAGACTAACAGGCAGGTTTGGGGATGGGTACATCGGGGTGTGTGTGTGGTTGTTTTTATTTATTTTTAAATTAATATTTTTTGGCCATCCTAAGGGAAATAATTTTTTATTCAATCTTTAAAAAAACTTCATTGTTTTTTGGTTTGTAACTAACATAAAAATTAAATAATTTTCAATTAAATTTTATTAAAGCAAAAAACTATATTTTATTTTTTTGAAAATTAATTTAAATAAAATATAGTTGAATTCGTAAAACAAATAGCCAACACCAACTAATGTTGACAGTAAGTAATGTCTGTCTCTCCTAATTTTTATTTAACTAAAGTTTTTTTTCTTTTCAAATACGAATATAAATTGAAATTTAAACATAATCGCTTTTCAAAACTAAATTCTCAATCTATCTTGCTTCTACTCTCTTTCAAAATAGTAATTAATGTTTAAAAGTAAAACTTTATTTACTTAAAAAAATCTAAATTCCCCTCTGAAATAGTAAATAATTATTTTTTGAAGAAGTAAAGCTCGCTATAGTTTTTGCATAAAAAAATGATTAAATTAAATATGTTTAAATATATCTTTAAGTTTATTAACATTTTTATTAATAATAATTAGAAAAAAGGTTAATCAAACTTTTATCTAAGTTTGATTTGTTTGAAAACTTTAACAGTATTTATGCTAGTATTTAAGTTGGCTCCCTGTGCCGCGCCAGGAAATTTTTCTTGCTGGAGTCGATCCTTCAAATCTACAAATCAACCATTCACCCTTGCATGGAGTATTGCTGCCATATATGGTCTGGTGCCCCTTATGTTTGTCTCGAGGTTCTTGATAAGATCCAGAGACGGATATGCAACATAATTGGCCCTGATCTGGCATCTCGTCTGCAGTCACCCTCTCACAGATGTGCCGTCGCCTCCCTCTGTCTTTTTTACAAATACTTTCATGGTAACTGCTCCGAGGAGCTGCTTTTGCTGGTTCCCAAACTTCATGAATTTAAGTGTTCTACTAGGCTGGCATCTCGCTCACAACCTTTCACTGTCGAAACTGTTAAATGTAGCTGTCTCTTCTACTCCAATAGCTTCATGTCTCACACCTCTCGCCTGTGGAACTCCCTCCCCTCTTCCTGTTTCCCTGATAACTATAATCTCCAACTATTCAAATGTAATGTCAATTGACATCTCCAGATGTCCTGATCTATCCCCTATCCTTCTCTTCATCACTCCTATTTGCTCTAGCTCCAACTCTTTGTAACCCCTTGCATGCTAGTGGCTTCCCGCCTTGCTTGGGGTGAAATGCTTAAAAAAAAAAAAAATTGTAAAATAAAGTATCTTTTTGAATAAAAATATGGGAATGCTCAGCTCCCTAAGCCAGCCAAGTGTGGTATTGGTAGTGTGGTCTTTTCCTAAATTTAGTTATTTTGTAACAAACTAAACTGAACAATATCACTAAATTGTCAATAATAAACTATTATTCAGAGATCTTCTGAGCAATGCCGAGTATCCCTGCTAATTAAAAATAAAAATATTTTGTTCATGCCAATGCCTAATGCTTGATTTGATAAAGGTTGCACTGACACATTTATTTAGTAATACCAACCATTTCCATTTTCTTTTTGTTTTTTTGTTTTTGTTAATTGTCTGCATTTTTCTATCTTTCCATGGTTGATAGGTATCTGTACAAAGGCATGGTTTGGTGCTGAATATTTTATCTTGGCTCAACAAGTACCCAAGACACTTATCTGGATGTTCATCATTTTAGCTTGTTAGTTTCCAGGCTTGGTTTTGACATGATTCACTTGGCCATGTAGAGATATTGGATAAGCTATTTGTTGTAACCTAGAAAGGATTGCTGAATGAGGAATAACCAAAACGGAGGTTGGAAATGAAATGTGATCTTTATAACATCAACAAAATACAATACTTGCCAGTAGCGTGAAGTGCTAGTGGTGGACTACTTAGACAGCATATTACCCCCCCCCCCCTACAATAGTCTCCAATGTATTTATGAGGATTGGGACATACCCATTAGTGTTCACAGGTACAGAAATAAAAAGTAACTCTCATTTAAGAACTGATAATGTACCTTTGTTTTGGCATGTGTACCAACTGATTATTTTTTTTATCATAATATCCATATATGGTACAAATATAATATCAATGATATTGTTCCAGTTATTTATCCAGATTTTAAATAGACTTTTTTTATTTTAAATTATCTTAAATGTTAAAATTACACCAATTTTAAGTTTTGCATACTCTTCTTCATTATTCTATGGAAAAACAAACCTGTGCTTTTTGACTGATGTCAATCATTGAATCTTGTGATCAAAGTGCTATTACAATATCATAATGAAAAGATAAACCTTTGATAATCAGATAGCCAAGACAAATCTTGTCATCTTTGATTTCATGCTGTAAAATAAGGACTGTGAGGTGATGCCTTCCCTCAGCCTATATGGCAGCAAATTTTGGACATTTTTAAATCAAAAATGAAAAACAATGAATGCAAAACAGTATATTTTAAACAATTAACATGATTGTCTTTTTCTCCTATTTTTGAATTTCAGATTGGACAATGTTCCAGCCAAACATGTGGCCAGATTGGTTGGCCCTGATATTCTTGTTTGTTTTATGGCCATCTTAGTATTTGCCATCTGCAGCAATGTCCTCAAAGAGACTACCAAAGAATCTGATCTGCCAACAGTTACTAAGACCAGAAAACGACGCATGAAGAAGATCATTGACTGTTCCAAGATGATTGCCCTGATGCTTTTTCTTGCTGCCAGTGGTATTATTGTACCTTCTATCATAGGATCTGTCTACTTTTTCACCTTTCTCATTGCTGTCACATGGTGGTCCTTTGGTTACTCTCTCGGAACTAAATTCTCCATCCTCAAATTTTTCATCCTTGTCTATGTTGGATTGCATTTGTGTGTTTTGTACCTTTACCAGTTTCCATTCTTCAACAAAGAATTCCTTGCGGAGACAATGCTTGCTCGGTAAGTCTGACAGTTTTCTTTTCTGGATGACACTTGTAGCACATGTAGTAGAAATGCTCCAGTGATGAGCATAATTGTTTATACAGTCATATTAATCATTGGCTATTTTTGTAAATTTATTTATTAAGGCATTGTTAGGTAACTTCTCTGTAATTCTGAGGATGTGTGGGTGGTGTAATGGATAACAGCTCTCAATGAGAAATCGGAGAGCCGAGGTCAAATTCCAGTCAAGTCTGTTACATTCACTTATGCGCAAATACCCTTAGGAAAGGTATGAATCCATCTCTTCTCCTCCCAGTGTGAATTAAATATGATTTGTATCTGAAAAAAAAATCATTCTCCCCAAAATTGTTAATGCAATATTGACTTAAAAAAAAAAAAAAAGAATTATTCTTACAAGCAAAAATGTTTCTGCTTTAACTTACAAGATTGTATGTCTATCAAACTCCCCATATGCATACTCTATCTTGTTTATATTTGAAATTCACTTCTGGGAGTGCTACATGCAATGGCATTAGGAGCACTTTTGGTACTCCTGGCTGGCTTAGTTACAACATAACCTAAAAAGGGTTGATGAGCCATAAAAGAACAAATCAGTCAATCTGTACGGTTCCATACGGATGCTGTAAAAGCTTCCTCATAATGAACATTTGGAGGCATTGTTTATAGTTCATTAGATATGCTAAAGTGTTGACATTGAAATGACAACTAAGTGTTTTTGTAGAATGACTCATTTGCATTTTTTATAATTTTGTTTGAATTTATAGATAGTTTGTCCTTTTAAGCTTAGTGCTTTTTGGAGATTTACTGTTGAAGAAAAGCACTTTCAGATTTGAGCCTGCATGAATTTGATTGTTGTTTTATCTTTGCTGTTCTATTCTACTGGCTTGTCTCTTTGACTATCTTTTGAGATTTGCTGTTGATCAATTAGTGATCATTCATAGGCTGTTATAGACCTACAATTATCTTGGAACTGTAGTAAAAAAAAAAAAAAAAAAAAAAAGTAAGAAAAAAGAAAAAGTATGGCTGTTTGGAGTACCAGTTGTACCCTGTCTTTTTGATTGCAATTTGTGAGACTACCGTGAAACTCCTCACACAAAGCATGACCACACGACTCATTGGTGTCTGCAGCCCTTCTGATATTCTCTTGCTCATGCTCATTTTATCAAGTGACTGATGCTCAGAAATTGGCATAAGCCACAAATTTGTCTTGGAAAATCTCCAGACTCTGAGATAAAGTTGTTCTTAAATAGCAGATTGGACATATTTTCTTCTATGTATTTTGCACGTGAGACATGTATGAACATGTTTCGTTCCAGGTGGTAAGCCTTTTTCCCTTCTAGAGGAACTGCTCTTGGACAGCATGATATTAGTCTCAGCATATGGGTTCTGATGTTTGAATTGAATGCTAACAGAAAAAAGAATTTAATAAGATTTTATGTAACTTGAAAATTATTTGACTTAATTTCATCATTAAAAAAACAAAACGTATAATGAAAATTACTAATGTAACAATTTTTATGAATTGTAAATGGCAAACATTTGGAAAGATAATCTGAAAATTTTACTAAAATATCTTTTACTTGATGTTCTTTTACATTAGGTCAGTTGTTAGGTATTTGAATTGTTAGACAATTATAAATCAGTTTAGCAAGAATTTACTTAGAACAGGTTTGTTATTATTTGTCATGGATTAATTGAATGTAAATAGTTCGTTCCTGGTGGAAAATATAACACTGTTTCTCAATCAGTTTCATAAGTGAATTAGCTTGCAATGTTGTTAAAATAAAAAGTCAGCATATTTCAATCTGATCACAACTTATCTTCATTATACTAAGAAAAATGATTATCTTAACAACATATTCATAATGTCATTGAATTTTTGCTTTAAAAAAAATGCTGAAAAGATTGTTCAGAAAGTTTTGTCTTTTTAAAGTAGCTTAACGTTACTTTTTATGTCTCCACCAAATGAACTTTGTCTTTCTATTCATTGTCCGTTTGATATTCTGTTTGTGTCATACATTTATTCTTAAATGTATACTGAATTCTTGTGTATTGCTACAATAAGTACTTTGGTATATGAAAGGTGTATGCTCATTGTTTCTTGTAGGCTTTTGGGGATCACTCAACTTGTTTACACTGATTGTGCTATTCCTTGGGATATAGAACTTCATAGTGACCAAGTATTCTGGCCAGGATTTGTCAATCCTGGTATCCTTCTACTGTTATACTGGATCCTTGCCTTTCAATGCAGACATTTCATCTATTCTAAAAGTGACAGAAGATTGGTAAGTCTTTGTACAATCTTTATATATGAATATAGGTTGAATTTGTTATAAATAAGACAGCAAAAGATGCCTTTTTTAAAAATTTATTTTATGGTAGAATACTATAGTTTTCAAATGCACATTTGTGACTGTTTTATTAATCTGATGCATTTACCAAAGACCTGTATTGCCTAGTTTTTCCAATGAAATGCTGTTCCAATTTTTTGAGTTGTAATTGGAGTCTGCTTGTACAATGAAGCAAGTTTTTCTCTTTATCTAATTCATTAAACTCTGCCATCAAAACTGATAACAAATTTTAAGTCCCTATTGTTTTCATGTGTGAATATTTATTTATATAAATGAATCTTGAGTTCAAGGGAGATAACTCTAATACAGCAAAATGTTAGATATTACAAATTAAGCCATTAAAGTTATTTTTTTATACCCCATTGAAATGTATAAATCCTATTCAGTTTTTCAATTTTTGTTTTATTTTAATTCTTAATATTAAATTCTTTTTGTTACTTCTTAAAGAAAGAGTTTTGTTTTTAATGACATTAGAAACTGAAAAGTAGAGAAATGCAGTTAGAGGAAATATAGTAACAATTCTTTAAAAAGTAAAAGAAATAATGTTTTAAACATAGATGATTATTATTTTTCTCATATTGCTGTAAAGATGCACTACTTCTGTTTTAAGAGGACTGCAAACCAGAGATAATTTCTTTCTATATATTTATATATATTAAATTTTTTTCATAAAGTTTTTTTTTCATTAAAGAAATTAAAACTTTTTTTTTTGTGAAGAGTTCAAGATTTTCTTTTTCTGAAACAAAAGAATTAAATTCTTTCAGCTGTTTGAACAAATTCCCAAATCCTAAAAGGAACTGTTATAGAAATTTGGGGAACATTTAATAAATAAATTTTTAAGGTCAATTTAAAAAAAATATGCCATTTTATAGCACTTAATCCTTTTTGTAACTGTAGGTTATTGGTTCATTATTAAAGTTGTTTTATTTTAATATTTATTTTGGTAATTATTAGAATGCTTATTTTTTCTTTTCAAGCTCTTGTCAGAGAGAAGTTCAAGTAAAGTAAGTCATGCACTTGAAGAAGGAAAAGCACATTACAAATGTTTTGTCTGCCTTCAAAAAAAAATCTTCCAACTTTGTCTTTAATAATTTATCTGATGTATTTCCTAAATGGGAGACATATAGCTGCAAAGAAATTACTTTGAGAAGTTTAACGACATAGACATAAACATTATGTTCAGTATTTTATAACTATTTGAATTTGAAATTCAAAAATCATTCTTGCATATCTTGCTACATTACTAAGATTTTTCAAATGTTGGCATAATTTTTCATCTTTTAATGACAGTTTTGTTGAGTACATTGTTTTCTACAAAGGTTTTGCAAAGTATTTAACAATTCTGAAATAGCTTTGCAATTATTTAAAGAATATTTATTAGTCTGTATAGTTTGATCATATTTAGTTCAATAATTATGTCACTTGCTTTTTAAGATAAGCATTAAAACCTACCATAAAACTTGAATAAAAGCAAACAAATTGAACTACTTTATGAATTCATATCTTCTTTATAACCTTATGAATTTTTGGTTGAAGAATTGCTTGAGTTAATTTTTTTATGTGTGTGTGTAGAACAAATAGGAAACATTTATCAATTTAACATGTTTCACATTTATTAAAGCTTCATCAGAAATGCTTTAATAAAAGTGAAACATGTTAGATTCATAAACATTTCCTATTTGTTCTTTATCTTATCATTCTGTTGGATTCTGAACAATATTTGATCTGTGTTTTAATCTAAATTTATATATATATGCACATACAGAGAAAAATTTAAGTTAATATTTACTTGGATAATTTCTAATCTTCAAATTAGTTACCTTGATATAAAATAATTGGGTTAAGTTTGCTGAAAGGTTTTAACTTCTGATGTCAGTGTGTAAGGACTAATCAATTATTATAAGTCATTATTATCAAGAACAAAGCCAGTTTTTTCAGGAATGTCTTGCTATTGTTACCTTCAGTGTTGTTATGCATTTTTGTTGTTTCTTTTGTAATGATAAATTGCATGTTTCCTTTTCACTGCCCCCCCCTTCCAATAATGAATATTATAATGCATGTATTTGTTTTTTTTCTCACAAGTGGCGATATGTGAAAATAAATATATGATCTAACTCATTACAGTAGATCTTTAATTTAAAGACTGTGAATGTGAGAGCACTGAAGTGATCATTTGCAATTCTTAGCCTCTTCATCCTAGTATCATTTTTTTATTGTTGATGTTGGTCAATTATCTCCAAACTAATAGTATAGGAAATTGGATCACATTTTATTAAAATTAAACATTTTTCCTTTGGAATCACTAAGTCAAAAAGTTGAGTTAATATTCTGTATTTAAATGAAAATATCTAAAACTTAAAATTCCATTCAGTGCTATGGAATAAAGGACCTTTTGGGAATCACTCTGCACAAGTTCTTCCACAAACAACTGAACTGAATGAAACATTGGTAACATTTTTAACACTTTATGAATATATAATGTTTTCAAGATGCTGTGAAATTTTGGTCCCTAATATTTGTGCTTTGAACTAACTAGTCCTATTTCCAAACCAGTATAGACATAGTTACATACAGTACAGCATTTTTTGTGACATTTAAAAAAAATTATATTGTGTGTTGAGGGCAGTTGTTTAAGCATAATCTGTATGGTAGGGTATCCAATAGAATCCAAAATGGCAATGCTCATGAGAAAATTATCATCAGTGCCTTTGTAGTAATTTTCTGAGTAAATGACAATTTATTATTCCCAAAAAGGACCAGCACAGCCAGGCAACTATGCAGTAGTGAAAGTGTTAATTGGAATTTGTGCAGTAGTGACAGTATTTGATGTTAGAAAAATCTCTTGATTTGGTTATGAATATATTGATAATTTAGAAATGTCCTTGTATGTAATTACTCTTAAAAAAAAAAAAATTAATATGATTGGCTTATTCGTTATGTTCATTTTTTTTTTCTTTAAATATTTGGCATGTCATATACCTCCACCCCTGCTTGTGTTGCATGGTGTGTACCCCTCATGTTGCCCTTTTTTATATTTTTGCTTTTCAGGTTTCTGACTCTAAACTGGATGCCACCGTTCCTAAACGTCGTACCCGTCGCCGCCGCTACTCTGGAACAGAGCGGCAGGTATTGCCGCAGAATGCCGAGGAGGTTTGGTGGAATTTCAGCTTGAAGATGTTCTCATTGTTGTTGTGGGGGTGCTCTTCAATTGAATCATATCACAGCATGCGCTCCTTTTTTTTTTTAATAATCTTTTTTGAAAAAGCTGCAACGAGGGAAACACCTTGGAAGCTCTCACTCTAGTCTTGCATGCTTTTACCCTTATATGTTTGTCATTTGACATTATGGTCAAAATCTCTGCTATTTCTATAATCATCTACACTTTAACACCTGATACCATCTCTTCTCAACTAATTGCTGATTTGTAACTATTAATCACCGTGTTTCTACTACCACTCTTTCCATGCTGATTACTGCATCTCATACTCTCACTATATTTTTAAATTCTGTCTGAATTTCTAGGATGAGGAGTTAACATTATTTACACTATTTTCCTCATCTTGTTATTTTTATCACAACATTTTGATCATTGTGCTCTCTGGCCTTCCTCAGGTGTATATTGATCTGGGTAACCTACAGGGAATTCCAAACTGAACCCTTTATTTAATATAAATTAAATAAAGGGTTCAGTTTAGAACTCCCTGTAGGTTACCCAGATCGATTTACACCTGAGGAAGGCCAGAGGGCACAATGGTCGAAACATTATAAAAACAAAAAGGATGAGGACAATAGTTCGAATATAAATAGTGTAAATAGTATGATTTAAAACTTAGTATCACTGTTATTACTTTGTTCATTTTAGTATGTTTTATTTTCTTTATTATGTCTATTTGAATTTATTCTGACCTAGTTCTGTGACATCAGTATCGTAGTAAACATGTGATTCCTTTAATGCTTTATCTGAAGATATTAACATCTTTTAATGTCAAGGTTTTTGCCAGATAATCAGTTAAATTTCTCTCTCTTTCTCTTTACTAACTTTGGCTCCTCATCCTCTCTTTAGGTTTACATCTTTTGCATTTATCTCTTAATCTGTAAATATTAACTTCTAATGAAATAGGATAATTATAACAATATATTGTTAGCTTCAGTTTTGTATCTGAAATATAAACAACGGTAATTTTTTTTGAAAGGATTTTATATTCGACATTTCTTATTACTATAAATGTTATTTTTAGTGGCTACTAGTGTTTGAGTTGTTACCTCTGTTTTTTTAATCTTATTAAACAGTGAAATTAATAACAACCGACCTAAACTGAGAAATCCTATTAAAAAAGAAATTCAATCTCCAACAACCTGCATCCCTTTTTTATCTCGTGGAAACCACTTAAGCCGAAGCATGCCTCTACCAGTTTGGCCATGGATCCTGATGGACAGTACAGTCAAAATAACCTGTTAAAGAATTCATGCGAGAACATAAAGTGGTTGTCAGCAAGAACAAGTACACATTTTTACTTGAGTTGTAATTTGAAGAGACTGCTCAAAGTAGTGACATGGTACAAAAAATATTTGACTTGTCACTTGTTTCTGTGAATGTCTTCAGCCAATTTTGATTTGATTTTTGTCACATGAATATTAATTTGAAAAGAAATCTTCTAGTTGTTCCTTAATCACCTTTTTTCCTTTCATCAGCATGGCTGATGCTAACCTCCAGGAGAGCCACTCATTGCAGCTTCTTGGTTTCATATTTTCCACTGACATTGCTAGGTTTGCTGTTATGAAGTTGATTCACAGGCAATTTTTCTTGTCAGTGTCTATCTTACACATTTATAACTCTACCATTTGTCCATGTACTGAATGAGAACAATCTACCCAACTCCCAGGACTGAATTAAGGGTTCAATATGAAATTTCTGGAAGGTTACCAACTGATAACCACTCTGTGAAGTCTGGAAAATAAAACAGATGAAACGTGATAAGAACCAAGATGAAGACACAAGATTGTACAGATTATTTCCTCATCTCAAATTTTCATCAATGATTATATTCTACTTAATTAGTTATGTCCATTTCAATAATTTCCTTTAAATAATATTTTATGCAGTGCTACCAATATCATCACAGCTTGACAAATGTTAATAATTAATAGTACTACAATTTTTTTTATCCTTGTGGCTTTTATAGCTTTTATTTAGCTGCTGTTCACTATTTGGGTGTGACAAAAGGAATAAATCAGTTATTTGTACTTAGTTATGGTTAAACAGACTTGTGGCCCACTGGTAGGCAATTAAATATTTAAGACCTTCATATCATCACCTGCCTGATGTGTGTGGTTGCTAAGTTGGTCTTCTCAATTGGATCTGCTAACAACTTTATTGTAGACTTGTTTTACAATTATTGGTACAATTAGCTATATATGTTATAAAAACTACTTCATATATTTTTAAAAATAAATGTAGTGTAAATAAAGATATTTTAACATAAACCATATTTAGTGTCTTGCTATATAGAATTTGTTCTGTTGTGTTTTATAGCTTACTTTTATTTTATTTTATTTGAAAAAAATCTTTTCACCTCAAGCAAAGTGAAAATGGTACTAAGACACAAGGGGTTACTGAGAGTGAAAGAAACCGAGAAAATAATTGAGTAGGAAGGACATTAAGAGGATAAGATTAAAAAAATAGAAGACAACGATTAATGTTGCATTTAGATATTTGACGGTCGTGGTTTAGAGGAAAGCAAGAAGCTGGGAGAAAGTTCCACTGATGGGAAGTGCTAGAGAAGAAACTATTAGTTATTGCTCCCCCCCCAAAAAAAGACTAAAACATATTGGCAATTTGACTGCTACTTAAACATGTTTAGTCTTGTCATTTAGAATATTTAGCACTTAAAAAAAAATGTTCTTATTTTTGTTGGTTTATTATTTAACCATTACAGGTTCATAAAATTTAATCACTTGAGACTGGGATAATTAATTTTTTTTTTTCTAAAGCATTTCACCCCAAGCAAAGTGGGAGAGCCACTAGCATGCAGGTAGTTACAGAGAGTGAAAATGAGGGAAAAGACTGTATAGAGGTGATTGTGGAAAGGATAAAAGAAGAACAGGGATCACAGCAAGAGAAGATGGTGATTGATGTTACATTTAAATTTTTGAAGATTGCAGTTATCAGGGAAGCAAGTAAAAGGAAGAGTGTATCACTGTTGGGAAACACGAGAAAAGAAACTGCTGGAGTTGAAGTGGCGGTTGCATTTAACTATTTCAGCAGTAAATGCCAATCTAGTAACACGCTTAAATTCATGTAGTCAGGGTATCAGGGAAGATAGCTCATCAGAGCAGTTGCCATGAAAATATTTGTAGAAAAGATAGAGGGAAGCCACATCATATCTATGAGAAAGTTGAGATGTTAAATCAGGATTGAATTCATTGCAGATCCTTCTTTGGATTTTGTCAAGAACCTTGAGATCAACAGCAGGAGCTCTCTAAGAAATATTAAGCTCAAGTCCTAGAGTGGCCATCCTTCCAGGCAGTACCTCTCCTTTGGGAGAGAGCTGGGGTCATTCCCAGTGCCTCAGGTATTCCCGAAAGGTGAAGTGCTGAGGGAGCATGAGCAATTTTTCGATGGTATTGCTGTTAAACCCACTTTAAACTTCAGTCATGTGTCACATTTGGTAGCTATGTGGACCACTGAAAAATCCACTTATTTTTTTCATTTTCAAAGAAATTTCTTACAAGATATCTTGTCAGTTGGTTCCGAGTTGTTAAATAAAATTTATTTTAATGAAACTTTAAACCAAAGTATGAATCAAAACTCTTGGATGTGACTTACTTTTTTTAATAGTATCTTGCTTTTTTAGTATATCTCTTAGGGATTTGGACACTGCTATGAAAGTATTTAAGCATCAAAACTAACCATTTAATTAAGAAGTTTAAAAGAAAAAATATACTTATTTTTTCTAATGTAGAATTAAGATTTAAAAAAAAATTTTTAAGCAATAGTTCCTTAATTTTTGCCCATTAGAATTAAAAAAAAAATCAGATATAAATACTTGTCTATAGGTAACATGAACATTTATCTATAGACAAGTAAATATATTGCATATATGGACATTTTTTTTTTTTTTTTTTCAAGTTTTGTGTGTAGAAAATTAAGCTTTACATATTGTATAATCAATCATAACGTAAATCCTATTTTTTTTTTTTATTTTGTTTAATTTATTTCTGTGTAGTAGTTAATTTAGGTATATATGTGTGTGCTAGTATTTCTTGCATTAGCTCACAACCATAAGGAATTTTATCCATTTCCAGCCAAAGTCTTGAACAGGTTGTTAGTTGTACTGATAGCATAGAACTATATTGTTTTTACTTCTTAATAGACGATATTTTTTATTTATTTATTTTTTAAATTGTTTCATGCCAAGAAAGGCGATTATGCTACTAGGATGCAAAAGGCTGCAGGGAGTGAAAGAGAATGAGAATACTTTAGTGAGAAGTGTAGAGAAAGAACAATAAAAGAACAGGATTCCAGAAGGCAGAAGATGGCGGTTGGCATTGTTTAAGTTTTTGAAGATTGTACATGGCAGGAAAGCAAGAAATCTGAAGAGTTTCACAGGCGAAAACTACAATAAAAACTATTAGAATAGAACATATGGTTGCATCTAGCTAATTCAACAGTAAGACGGTGAAACCAAGTTGTCAGTTTAGTAGCATGCTTAAATTCATGCAGTTGAGTCATCAAGGAGGAAAGCTCATGAAGATGAAAATATTTTTTAGAAAAGACAGGGAAGTCATATCATGTTGGTAAGAAAGTGATTGAAGCCAAGATGCCACATTAGGATCAATTACATTGTGAACATACTTTGAATTTCATAAAGAATCTCGAGATATATAGTAGGATCACCAGACTAGATATGGCAGCCATATTCAATGCACAAAATGAATGGTAGATTTATAAATGTTCAAGAGTGATTCTGACAAGAAAAATTGTCTGGCATGACACAGGGAACTAAACTTTCTAGCAGCTGATTCAATTTAATCATTCCACTTTATGTCAGTAGAAAGCATGAGACCAAGAAGGCACAATAGAGTTGCTAAAAGAATTTATAGTAACTCTTCCATTCCCTTTAAAATGGAGTCTTTAAATTTTTACATTGTGGAATTTGAAATGTATTCTCTCCAAAACTTGGCAAAAATTTGAATTGAAATGAATAATATAATAAGTAAGTGTTAATTAATGGTAATTGTCTGCTCAACAAAAAAGATATTAGCATGGCAAATATTTCTGGTTGGCAAATAATCAATTTTAAATGGGGACATTTTTTTTTCTTTTTCTTTTTTTTTCATTGGAGAGCTGAATGGTTTTATATTCATTGATGTGTTCAATGATTCATTGAAGTAAACCAATAGGAAGACATTCTATGTATGAAGCGCTGCTAACAAGTAGCGGATGTGTTAATTTAGGCTATACAAATGCAACGGAAATGCAGTGGAAGGCCTCACTTGAAGAACATTGTGCTGGAAATTCATTATGTTGATTGAGTAACTGGTATCTCATTTAAATACATTGAATTCATACACGCTAGTGAACCTTGGACATTTGATTATGAGTCATATGTTAATACAACTGTGCCCCAAAAAATTGCTCCAGATATTAATGCTTTGAAAATCTTTTATTTCTATTTAACCTTTTATGTGTAAATATTTTAAAAGGGGATGGAATTTAATAATCGTAATTAAAATGGACATATTAAAATAAAAGGAAAGAATAACAAAAGTTTACATTACCATGAAGTGGTAATATTGAAAAGCAAATTAACAAAAAACAGAAGCAGCTGAATGGGTTTATCATTCCTCTCTTATTTGAGTTCATTAGAGGACAAGAAATGAGCACAGTGACTAAAATGAATAATTATGGAGACAGTATGTTTTATCCTCATGACTTGGCTTCACAAAACGAAGATCATGAGGGAGTCTGTACATGTCACTTGCAGGCATGTTTGTGACTGATAAATCCAATGTGGGACAGGCATACATGGTTGCAGTAGTTGCAGCTAAAAGTCTGGCCTGGGCTCGATGGCATAGCATTGCAGTACTTCCTCCTCTGCCTCTTGTCCCTGAGAGAGGCCCTGCAGGTATTTTCAAATGAGACAGCATGGTTGGTGGTGAGACACAAGGTGTCACGGTTCTCGGCTAGGGTTGGCCATTGGCAATGGTTAATGTGAAAGGCAACAAAGGATTTTTTCAGGCAATCTTTGAATTGCTTCTTTGGTGCCCCTCTGCCACACTAGCCAGTGGAGAGCTCATTGTACAATAAAATAAAGACAGTATGTTATATAATATATAAACATCAATGGCTAATACTTAAACCTAACACATACTCCTGATAACAGTGGGACTGCTGGAAGGATTTAATATAAATTGACCCTAAAAGATAAAAATCAGAGTGAGCTTTCTTCAGTGTCAAGGACATATCTTGGTTATAGTACCTGTTAAATGTTCAGCTATTACCAAACCAGATGAATTAATGCAACCTATATAAATTGTTCAAATTGTTTTTCTGAATATTGTGTAGCATTTTTTAAAAAATAGGTAGGTGATTTTTTTTTTTTTTTTTTTTTTTCCAAAAATATTTACTTTGAACCCCACCTCTAAACTCAGTAGTAATAATATCTGCATAAAGAAAACTCATATTCTCATGTGACATACTTTCATTTGGATAACTTATAACTTTTTTTTATATTTGTCATAAATCTCATTATTCAGGTATTTTATACTCACTCTTATTGTAGTGAATTTTGTTTACTGAATTTTTATTTGAAACCACTGCTCTTAATCTTACATTTTCATACATAAGAACTTTTCTTAAAGATCACAAAAAGAAATGATTAGCTATCAGATGAAACTACGTTATCATATGACTTGGGTATTTCTTGCTACATTAATGTTCTGTTATTGTTCAAGGAGGTGCTGCAAACCTCTTGACCACTTCCAAAATATGACCAAATATCAGATTTTGTTTTGGAATCCTTTCTTAGTTGGGATGAGAACTTTTCAGCTGCCCCCACAAATATTAATTTTTGGCACTTCTGGTTATTTGAATAAACATTGAAATATTTAACTGCCTGTTAGATTGTCAGTCAGATTTTGATTACAAGCCTGTTCAATTACTTTTATCTATTAAATTTTTAAAAAATCACAAGGTCCTTTTTTTAAAAATATTGTTGCTTACTCCTCTTCTTTCATCCACCTTGAATTCCACTTTAACATCTCTTTAAAAGGCATGTGCTCAAACTCTTTGTCTTCCTGCTTTATAACACTTCAGCCAGTCTGTTCTCTGATTTGTCCGGTACAAATGATTTTCTTAATTTGCTTCTGGCATAAATTGAAAAAGAAATAGCAATATAGCTATTCATACTGTTGAGATTTTATTAGTTTAAATAAAACTGATGGTTTATTAGAAAGGCTCTTTAATCCATAGATTAATCTATATTATAAATTTCGAATGCATCTGATTTGAGATAGAAGTTATGAAATCTCATTCTCATGTCATTGCTATACTATGGAACTATACTGTGAGTACTCAAAATACTAAGACAAATTAGTCAGTGTTAGGTTTTATTGACTTTAAACTTGCTCATTACAAATAGCAGCCAAGGGATTATTGTGAAACTGCTTATAATTTTTTGCCAGCCTCTTTTGAGCCATAAACTCTGAAAAAGGTGCACCAGAAGTTTTATTTGAAATTTAAGTATTATAAAGAGGTAGTAAATTATCTGTGTAATATTCTAATTAGTAAAAAAAAAAAAAAAATGTTGAATGAGTTCAATAGCACTTGATAATCAAAGAACAAACTGCTTGAAAAAAAAATGGCAAGAAAGAACATCTGCATGCAAATCCTATTGATGTTCACTTGTCTCCCTGCTTTGGGTTGTTCATTGTAGTGATTGCTTCCTTCAGTGTATTCCATTGTAAGACATTGTTTTAATGGCATGTTGTTTTTGTTTTATCTCACCCTGTAGCTGCTGGGTGAGATAAATGATGTGCTTTTGTTTCACTGGCAGCTACCATCAGAACAGAAAAAAAACATGTCCACAAATTCCACCTAACCTGCATTTTATAATAGTTTTTTTTCTTTAAATTCTTTTTGACATCTATCTCTAATGTTTTGCTAGTCTTTTTTAGAATGTTGTAGAATGTCTGAAATTTGAGAAGTGTGTATATATATATATATATATATATATATATATATATATATATGGTAAATGCTTTATTACCTGCACCAAAAAATATTGTTCTTTCTGAAACTGTTGATTAAGAAAAGCAGAATAATATTTAACGTTCATAAGAAAATAGTATGAAGCTGTTCTAATTATAACCTACGAAACCATTGACTTAGCATTGCTTCAGAAAGTTTTTAAGATATTAATTTGTATCACCATTCTGTTTTTATTAATTGTATATATTCATATCATGAACACACTAATCGTAAAAATAATATGTCTACTATATTATAACAAACTTAGTTTTTATAATTTGTGTTTGAACTATAAGTAATTTTTTGTTTAAATATGCCTTAATGTCAAATCTGAATTAGGAATATCATGGAAAACATGTACAGGTTAACCTGGTAAAAATACAATTATTTTCTAGCTTTTTAACTTTTTATTATTCCAGGTTTCATTTAGATTGTTTTATTTTACACAGATCTACTTTGTGGAATATTCATTTGAATTTGAAGAGATTTAATTATGCAATATATAGCAATCTTATTTTAGAAAATGTACTGTACATTGTATCATGAGAGAAACCTGCAAGGTTATCAAAGACTTACAAAAATGAATGGGATATTCCCACTAAACTTTAACAAATAATTTTCAGATATTATAAGTATGGTTACTTTCAAAGAAAAAAATCAATAAATTTTAGGTTGTCATAATATACAATACAATATTAATAATTGATCTACTTAGGCAAAAGTGAGATGCTCAATATTTATGCATATTTGTATGGCTTCTCTTGAAAACATTAAATTTTGGAGGGTAAAGGTTTAGGACTGGATTAGAATATATATATATATATATATATATATATTAGAAGAAGGAAATTTTGCGTAGTTTGTGCTTGTCTTATATGTACTATGAATGAATTGTATCATACTTTGAATGTATGGTTTTCTTACTTTGATTCTTCTGATTTTGTTTTAAGACTATATTACTTTGGTACTCTGATTTTGATCATTCATTTCTTGTTTTTTATACATTGATAGTTCACATTCAAGCACAATTCAAAATTTTCTTTTAATATTTTTTCCAATTTATTCCTTACTCTTTCTTAAAATAAAACAGAAGATGGTTTAAATTTATTTTTATTTTTTTAAATTAACTTTTTTAATTTTTTTAAATTTATTTAATTTTTTAAATTTATTTAATTTTTTAAATTTATTTAATTTTTTAAATTTATTTAATTTTTTAAATTTATTTAATTTTTTAAATTTATTTAATTTTTTAAATTTATTTAATTTTTTAAATTTATTTAATTTTTTTAATTTATTTAATTTTTTTAATTTATTTAATTTTTTAAATTTATAAAAATTTAAAAAAAAATTTATTTTAATTTAATTTTTTATTTTGTTACCTTATGTATCCAATTCAGTATATTTGATAATTTCACTAAGAACTCTGGAAGATGAGGACAGACTTGAGATGAGAGGACATTACTCATTTATAATAAAATTTAAACTTTAAAATTTATTACCCTTATATATATATATATAGTGGCATCTTAACTTTCATTTCACCATATTAGGCTTCAGTGAACTAGATAAAGTGTAACAATTTCCTACAGGAAAGGCTTTCCAACCTTTTATTTATATATCTTTGATAGTCATGATATTATTTTAGTATTAATTATCTTTACATTTTGGTGCTATTTCAACTTTCATCTGTTATTTTTGAATATAGGAAATTAATGGTTTTCAACAAATGAAAAATTTTGAATATTTAAGATTTTCCTCCATGTATGCTTGCATTTTTTCCCTTTTCAGATCTTAGAATCAAAATCATTGCTGAACATTCAAGTTGTGAGTAAGAGCAGGAACAATGTAGCTCCTTCTATTTTCATTGCTACAGTAGGGGCACTCTTTCTTTATTCACGTCTCTAGTTCACTGCTAACCACTTGCCAACTGACCACATCTTTGCTGACTGCACACTATTAGATTTCCTATCTTAGTCTGTCAGGTTCTAAAACAAAAGCACTAACTCAAAGTAGAGTTCTGATTTTGATAGCCTTTAAGTAGTTCTAGTCAAGATATCCAACAGTTGTATGATGATTAAATTTTTTTTTTTTTTTTTGCATTCAAAGTATTTATGAACTTTGACACATAATGAGCTTGTTTGTCTTGAAAGAATTTAAAACGTGGTAATACTTTAGCCAATCTCCAGCCATGCAACACTTACATTTGCCAAATGTAAACCATTTGTTGAGAGATACAAATATCTTGATTTTATTATTTCAAGAAAATGAACTGGCCTTATTTGGCATATACAACTAACTTACAGTTCAATCTTGTCTGTTAGATTGTGTCATTGATCACATTCAACATCCTGCTGCTGATGTCTTTACCATAACCCTGACGAGTGGCTTCTGAATGCTGTGCTTTGTCGAAGGGCAACTTATTTGATATCCTCAGGTTTTAAATTCAGAGTTGTTGTTCTCTTAGACTGTTTGCCAACCAATGCTTAAGAGCCTATTCTGCATTACTATTTAACCTGTAGCTAAGGGGAGAGATGGGTTCATGTCTTTCCCCATGCATTTGCATAAGTGAATGTTTACAAATTCTACAGGAATTTGAACTTGGTTCTCTGATTTCACATTCTGTGTTGCTTTATATCATCCACATATCCAGAATATATAAATATGATTAATAGAAGCTAATGAATGAAATCATTTCTCAACTTTTTAATTACCATCAGTTGCCAAAGATGTTTCCTGCATAATGTAACAGAATTATTTCCTCTGAAATTTTCATATTTTACCTGAAAGGCATCAGTATCACAATGTTTGCTTTAGCACTTTCCTTAAAGAAAATATAATTCAACTCTATTTGATTACATTTCATGAAGTAGCAGCTTCATTATGTTATTATATACTTACTAAAGAATTAGTACCAAATTAAAATGTAACTTGTGTGTGTGTATATATATATATATATATATACATATATATACATATATATATATATATATGCATATATATATATATACATATATATACATATATATATATATACATATATATACATATATATACATATATATACATATATATATATATACATATATATACATATATACATATATATACATATATATATATATACATATATATATATATATATACATATGTATATATATATACATACATATACATATATATATATACATATACATATATATATATACATACATATACATATATATATATACATACATATACATATATATATATACATATATATATATACATACACATATATATATATATATATATATATATATATATATATATATATATATATATATAATATGCTTGCATTTTCTTCAAATGTAAGAACTTACACAAATTGCTTTCTGAATTATTAGTTGTTTTTTAGAGATGCAGCATATTAACATCTCAACAATTTGAGGTTCAATTTTAAATTAAAACTATTAAATACATAGGCATGATGGAAAAAACTTTGGTTTAACTCACTTCCTAAAATCTGATCAAACATCAGATTTTTCTTTTTAATTCCTTTTTCATCAGGCTGCAAAGTTTTTAAAATAATTATTTTTAATAATCTTTGATGGCCCCAAATTCAGTTGTTTGGAATGAATCTTTCAGCTGTTAAAATAGTCTTTATTTTTGTAGATGAAATAGAATGTTTCTTTTAGACCATTGTACGATGTATAAGCTTTACATATTTGATAAGATTATTATTCAAACTGAAAATGCCTAAGAAGTGAAGTTGACTAATATATTATATGAATCTTTACATGAAAGTTACATATAGGTGATTAGTAAGCAAACATGTTGACTAGCAAGCTCAGCTTAAATTATCCTAAGGGTCAGCTTCATTTCTTTAGAATGAGGGCATAGTTGAGGTAAATATCTTAGAAAACAATTTGCAAAATACCTCATTTTGTACGTATAAAAATAAATGTTCATTTTTAATTTACTTTAATTTAAACATTGTCATTTTTTTGTGTGTGTAGTGGGGGTGTTTTTATATCAAATTGTGTCGAGGCTTTCAACAGTTTTCATAAGTGGGGGAAATGAAATTGGCACTGAATTGATTTATACTTTTCTTATTCTGCTATTCTTGTCTTGGCACTAATCTGACAAAGAGCTGCAACAAAGATTAATGAAATTGGCAGATCTTCAGAGAATTAGTTGTCTCAATGTCAATGAGTTGTTATATATATATATATATATATATATATATATATATATATTTACTGTCTCATTGTATTTTTCGTGTCTTGTTAGCTATTCTCAACCCAAGTCAATGTGGACAGGAAGAAATCGTTCTGGTTGCTTTATAAATTAGGTTTATTGAAAGTACCTTCATTGTATATTGCAAATAATACTGGACACTCCTAATTTATATAATTATTGGTATGTTGTAGATTAAAGTTTATGTAATTACAGTCTGGTCAAATCACTTGACCAAATTATATAAAAAAGAAAGTGTATATATTATTACAAAGCATACATGAAATGTTAATATCTAAAATTAATGTAAAACTTTAAATTATTATAGATATTGTTTCATTCATTTATTTGATTTTGATGAAATACAAGAGAAACTATGAAAATTGTGTGAGATATATGGGAAATTGTATGACAGTGGGAAAAGTTTACTTGTGACGTCCTTCAGTTTTTAGCTTATTCTTTTGTTTAGTGTTGACTAATTCTATCACATCTACAATCAAAAATAATTTATCTAAACACATCATAAAAGTTGTTACTATTACATCCAAAATGATAAAACTTAGTCAACATTAAACAAATCAATACGCTAAAACCTGAAGGAGTTTACTCCATTGCCTGTGATAATTGTCACAAAAACACATAGGAGAAACCTCAAGGGATGTAAATAAAAGATTATATGAACACAAAAGGACCATTTTACTACGTAATACATCAAATGTGTTGATTGCACGCACACCTTAGTGAGACTGACCACAACTGTGACATAAAAAAAAAATGCTACTCTGATCAAAGTAAAAAATAATTCACTATGATGTAAATGTGTAGAGAGTGCTTTAATTGCAAGGTCAGTAAATACAGTAAATTTGCACCCTGGCTCTTAAAACATTTCACCATTCCTGGCAGATCTTCAAATATTACCGTGTGGAATCTCTACTCACAAAAGTGATGAAAACAAAAAGGCTCTATATGAATTTGGCTGATATGAAAAAAAAAAAAAAAAAAAAAAAAAAAAAATTCTAAAATTCCTGGCACCTCTGTCAGGTGCATGTGTAGTCCTACCAACATAACAAATTTTAGTCCAATGAAATCCTGAAGGATGAAATGTATCACAAGTAAACTTTTTCCATTTCATCATACAATTTCCTCAATACTGTTCTTGATATATAAAAATATATATTGTTATCTTGTATATATGCAATTTCTAAAGAATTAATGAATTTTTATTATTTCAAACAGTATTTTTAGTGGATACCCATGTTTGAAATAGACACCCTGTTTTTAATTTAAACAGTGTGTATTACATTGATAGGTCTGTGCACTTGAGAAAATGCTAGAATAAATGGTGGTTTTGCCTACAAAAAGGAGTGTAAGTTCATATCCTACAATTTAAGATTTCTTGAGTGCACAGGCCCACAGATGTAATACACACTGTTTAAATTAAAAACAGGATATCTTTCAAATATGAGTATCCACTAAAAAATAATATTTGAAGTAATATATATATATATATATATATATATATATATATATATATATATATATATATACATACACATACACACATACACGTGTGTGTATGTGAATAAGAACACTTATCTTAGCCAACGCATTTTGTCCTCTGACTTCATCAAGGCAAATGTGAGGATTTTATTTTGCAGCAAGTATTTACAAACAAAAGTAAAAATTTTATTAGTTTTTCAGGATTAAGTTTAAGAGATGCTCATAAATATTCATCAAGTTAACTGAAAAGTTTAGCTAAATTATGGAGGATGTTAAGTAACATAATTTAATGTTTAATAAACGAGAGCGAGTAAATGATGTTGAATTTTTTTTATGCAATTAATATTTAAATTATTTTAGTATGAGGTAAATTTATATAATGTGGCAATTGACTATAAAGCTGTAGACATCCAGCAACTGAAATGTGATATTTGTGGTAAGGCATGTGGGTCCAGAAGTGATTTCATGCAGCATTTTAAATTGCATGATAATGTAACACCTGCTGTTGCACCTGTTTGTGCCAGAGTATGTAGGTCCCTTGCTGGTCTAAAGAACCACATTCGTTCAGCACATCAGTAGATACCAAAAAGATAGGTAGTAATGGCTGTACATGGACACGAGTTGGCAACCACCATATATATATATATATATATATATATATATATATTTTAAATAAAAACAGATTACTTTAAGGTTCCATATAATAAATTATTTCACCACAGCCCTTTTAAAGGATAATGGATCATCAGATTTATTTCCAAATGTTGAAATGAAAAAATGAAAATAAATTTACACATTTATGACGGGCAATAATAAGGTTAATTTCCTTATTATTGCCCGTCATAAATGTGTAAATTTATTTTCATTTTTCATTTCAACATTTGGAAATAAATCTGATGATCCATTATCCTTTAAAAGGGCTGTGGTGAAATAATTTATTATATGGAACCTTAAAGTAATACATTGAGCTCTCTGGATTTTATCCTCATTGGGTCTACCCATACGGATTACCTAGTTTTTCGTAAACTAAATAACTATATATATATATATATATATATAGGGTGGCAATAAACTGGCTATACAGTTACTTATAATTAAAAGCAAAGCATTGAAGCAGGTAGCTTGCAGTTTGAACAGTATTTGTAATTAATTTATTGTTTAAAAAGAGCATTTTATTGTTATTAACAAGAATTAACCAGAATCATTTTAATAAATTTCTGGACTTTTGATTAATTGCTTTGTCTTAATTATTGTTGTAAGTCTTCTAGAGGTCACCTATCTAGGTACTGACCAAGCTCGATGTTGCTTAACTTTGGTGATTAAACTGTATAGTGACTAATATATATATATATATATATATATATATATATATATATATATAATGTTCAAAAGTAGTTCAGTATTTTTCTATATATTGTTTCTCTTTGTAAGTTATATGTTTGATCCCTGGCAATCTTTATATATCTGAAATTTAAAAGTAAAGGTTTGTAATTAATATACAGGGTGTGATGGGTAAATTGTCACCATATTATATTTTTAATTTCATGCATGCGTGTTGTTTTTTTTGTGATTTTGTTGACTGCACATTATTGTAGGGTCATTTGTGCACTGTCTGTGAGAAAAAGAGCACCATGACATAATTTACTTTCCAGAAACTTGGAAATGGCATGCTGTATTGCTTGGCATTTGTTCTGGAAGTTCCAATATGAACATTTCAGAGTGTTTGGGTGTCAATCTGAGAACAGTGCAGAGGATCCAGAAAGAGTTGGGTGACTCTAATGGTGATTGTGAAGGTACGGCAGCTCAGAAAATTCACTCGGCTCATTCTGATAAGAAAAGAACTCCCAAATTTGTTGGTGACATTCAGGCCATGATTGACAACGATCCCTTCAAGTCAATCAGGTCCATAGACACACACACAGGAGTGCCTTAATTTCTTATCAGGCAGGTAGTGCATGAAGACATTCACTATTTCTCATACAAGATGAAAAAGGACCAATTTTTATCCCAAGCCATGAAGGACAAGAGGAAAGACCCTGCTATGAAGCTTTTGAACAAACTCTAGCATCCCCTCCAACTGAACATGCTTTGGTTTTTCTCGGATGAGAAAATTTTCTGCCAGGATATGATGGTGGTCACACACAACAACCGTTGGCTTGATGTGTCCCCAAAAGATTACTGAGAGCGATAAAAACAAAATATCTAGTCAATATCAACTAGTGATGGCAATGTTATGCCTCCATTCATCTTCCCACAGGGCCTCAGACTCAACGCAGATCTACATCAAGTGTCTTGATGAGATAGTGCTACCCTGGGTCAAGAGGGTGGCTGCTAGAAGACCCTATGTCTGGCAACAGGTGTCTACACCATACCACACAAGCAGGAGGACCCAGTCATGGCTGTGAGACAATTTCTGCAACCACCCCTGATATCTGGCCACCTAACTCTCCAGACTGCAACCCCTTTGATTATTATATTTGAAACACAGTTGAACAAGAGACCGACAAAAATCCTTGTAACACCAAAGATGAACTGAAGGCAAGGATTATGGCAGCATTAACCAACTTAAACAAGGAAACCGTTCAGAAGAGTTGCAGGAGATTCCAATCATCTGGAGTTTGTGGTTGAAGCCAGTGTTGATTTTTATCAAATAAATTTACTCTTTAGTATTTCAAGATATTTTGTGTTTTGGTAAATATCTGTTAAAATGAGATGTCAGTATATTTTTTATTTTTGTATAATTTAGATGACAATTTATCCATCGCACCCTGCATAATGCACAACACTTAAGTTGTATAATAAACTTCAAATAAGTTACTGTCAATTTTTCTTAAAAAAGAAAATAAACTGAACTTCACATTTTTATATATATATATATATATATATATATAATGTATAAAATTTGACCAACATTGGTTGATTAATACCAATTTTATTATGAAAACATTGACTTGCATAATAAAATATGATAGTGTAAAAAGGATACTTTTTGAAAATTTATTTTAAAAATCTATCTTTTCCTCACATTTTTACTTACAACATGAAAGCGAGAAAATGTCTTTTAAAAATATATTTTCAAAAGATTGATTAAAAAAGTAAGCTACATTTTAGTTCTGTTTTTTTAAATTTATTTTTCTTTATTCAAATATAAGTATGCAATATTTTTTCAGATTTGACTATGAAAACTAATGCATTGAGAGTGGCAGATGGCTGTTCTTTCTCTTTTCTTACTTCTTCCCTCTTGTATTTCCTTTACCCTTTTTATAACAAAAATAGGCATAGTCCAGAAATACTTACTGAATTTATGAGATTTTGAATTCTTGTCAAATCTGTTGATTCTTTACATTTAAAAAGTCACAAGATATTAATTTTATGAATGATGGACGTCTTAATTATGTTAATTATGCAATGTATTAACAAATATGCAGATCAAGGAAGCATTGGTGGTTGTGATATAAAAAAAAGACTACCAATTTACAGTTGGTTCTTTTATAAATTTCTTCATGTTGATTCATAAAAATAATGTCAGATGTATGCATAAGTTTAATGCAAAAGTTTACAGCACCATCTTTCATACAATTTTGGAGAAATCATACTGTCTTGGAAATTTACCCTGTGTGTGTATATATATATATATATATATATATATATATATATATATATATATATATACACACACACACTCTTGATTTTATATATATTCAATGGCTAATTACATTCTGGCCTTGAAGCCACTCTCGTTTACAGAGGGAGGACTTAATATGTATGGGTTATAAGACTTAGATGGATATCAGAATAAGCCTTCCTCAGTATCAAGAATGTAACATTGATTGTTATTTAACAAATGCTCAGTTATTCACAAGACTTCTTTCAATTACCAGAGTACTGACTGGGATTCATTTCATGACTTTCTTCAAGATGTCCCTTGGATTGATATTCTTAACCTTCCTGTTGAGAATTGTGCCGCAGAGGGTTTATCTTAGGTTAAAGCTGGTATTCATGCTTTTGTACCTACTCAGAAATACCAGGTTCTCCTTGGTTCATGCCTTTGGTTCTCGTGACTATTGGCAGCTCTGTAACAGTTAAATAAGAGTAAATCTTCTATTCCTCCTCTCATTGCTCAGTTTGAGGTGTTAACATTTACTGATAAAGCAGAATGTTTTGCTTGTAGATTCTCTTTAAATTCTTCTCTTGACTCATTTGGAGTATCTTTGCCTAACTTTCCACTAAAAACTATGTGTTTAGTGATGTACATGTAACTCCATCTTGTTTTCTGCTATCATCTCTAAACTGGATCCCCACAAAGCATATGAACTTGATGGCATCCCTGCAATAGTCCTTTAAGAAATGTGCTCCTGAACTGGCTCCTGTTCTCTAGAAGTTCCAGTCTTTGAGAAGTAGCTCGGGCTGTTGCTTTAGCTATTTCAAAGACATTTGACAGGGATTGGCATGCTGGTCTTCTTCACAAGTTGAAGGGTTATGGCATTTCTGGACAAATACTTGAATCGATTCAATCTTTCTTATCAAATTGCGAAATGAAAGTTGTCTTGAACGACCAATCTTCTAGATTTTTTTGCATTAATGCAGATGTCATCAGTTCTCAATTTGGTATTCATGCTGACGACACAACCATTTACTCCTGTTTTAATAGTAAGTCTAATCAGTTCAATAAAAGTCCAATTGGCAGCTGATCTAAAAAAAGAAAAGAAAAAAAGACCCACAATTTGTTGTTAACTGGGGCAAGGAATGCCTTACTAATTTTAGTGCCTCCAAAACAAAACTGCTCTCTTTTAATTGTCTGAAAGGACCTTTTTTTGCCTTCTATCAGTATGGCTGATGCCAGCCACCAGGAGAGATTTATTGTGCCTTTTCTGGCTAACATTTTCCACTGGGAAAGTGGAAAGATTATATTGAATCAATTACTAGGTTGTCTGCTAGGAAAGTTGGTTCTATCTTATCTAGAAGTTTACCATTTGTCTATGCATTGAATATTGCTATTACATCTGATCTGGTGCTTCTGTTCTGTATTTAGAGATTCCTGATAAAATAGAAAGAAGAATCCTCAATGTTATTGGTCCTGACTGGGCAACTCTGCTTCAGTCACTTTCCCCTCCCCATAACATATGTAACATGGTAATTGTTCTGATGAACTTTCCTCAATGGTACTGAGACTTTATGAATTTAAATGCAGTACTGGATTGGCAGCAAGGTCTCATCATTTACACTTGAAATGACTAGATGTAACCATAAGTTCTAAGCTAACAGTTTTTTTCTATAGCACTTTTCATTTGTAGAACTCTCTACTAGATTTGTGCTTTCTAGTTAGCTTTGATCTTCAAAGATTTAGATGCAATGTTGATTGCTGTCTTCTTAATTCATGTTCTTTTATTGTTCTCTCTCCTTAATGTTTTTTTTTTCTGATATTCTCTCACACTCAGTAACCCCTTGAATCTTATGTGGCTTTATTGCCTTGCTATGGGTGAAATGATTTTTAAAAAAAAATGTCGTCACTTGAAATGATCAATGGATTTATTACAAGAATTCAAAATGAAGAAGATCCAGGACAATTTCCAACAGCTTAACTGTAACAGACTCCACCAAGAAGGAAGAGTTCTGTGTTTGGTCAGATTCAAAGGAAATTCTGAACAAATTATTACGGAACTGACTTTTTTTGACTGCTTAAATTTCGACAACAAAGTTGATACAACTAAATATGATGCAGCAATTGTGGTTTTGGGATTGGAAGTTCTTTTGCATATGGCGTATTCTTCAGATTAACACTTGTTTCTCTCCATGTAACACTGGTCGGTGTTTCCAACAAGTTTGATACTTGAAAATTCTTTTAATTCATCAAATCAAAACTGGTATTGTTTTCATGTAGAGGAAACAGTATTTAATGTATAAACTCATGTATAAGCTGACTTCATGTATATTGTGATCCATGAATTTTTATACATGAATTTTAACCCTTCCAGAAAAAATTTATCTGTGTTTAGTGCAACTGCCTCCTCTCCCCGGAAAATGCATGATTTTTAAGCTCTTCAAAAAAAAAAAAAAAAAAAAATTACCTGTTTATAGTGTGACCCTTTTTTTTAATTTTTATTTTTTTCATAAAACTGATCATAAAACTGTGTACTATACTAGAGTATATGCAGTAGTCGAAAAATGGTTAGAGAAAGCTTGGGGAAATATCTTGAATATATGATGATGCTACAAATTTATAAGAGTCCTCCTCACTTTCACACACAAAAAAAATGGCTGAAATCTTTTGCCTTAAACTATATGTAAACAATTTTAGTATTATATAGCCTATGAGCATTTGTCAATTCTGACATCAAATATTGAAACCAGAATTTCAAATTCTTAATGAAATTAGATAAATACTGTTATTCAAGGTAGGTCATTTCTCTTTCCCTCTCCCCCTTTCACTATTTCTTCTCCTCTCCCTTTTAGTTTTTTTAATGTTAGTGTTTAAGCCTTTTTAGTAATGCTAATCTTTCTCATATCTTCCAAATTTACATATTTATTATATTGTCCATTTGATATTGGAGAAATTTAAATGGAAATTATATGAAATATCATCGTTTAAAACTACAAGGAAAATGGTTATGTTTAAATGATTTAAACGATCTTATTAGATAATATTATTTACTCCTTTCTGTGATCTATAAAAACTTGGTCTCTCTCCAACGATTTTTAAAATTTTTTTTTACTCTGGCCGAGTTAGTTGAAATGTTCATGTTGGAGTTTGAAATACTTTTTTTTATTTTTTATAAACTAGCACACCTTAATAATAAAAAAATCATTAATTACTTCCAATAAATAATTGTTGGGATTATCTGGAGATTTCATCTTCCAACTCTTTTCATTCTCTCTTTTGTCATTTCAAACTACTACTTGGTGGTTGGGAGATGTTTCTGTTTTATGATGACTAATATAAAGTCCTACATTTATAGTTGTCTTGATTTTGACTCAGTTTTGCATTAACTGCTTATTCTATATTATTAAACCAATAATCTCATACTTATAGTAAAACGTTAATTGGTCAGGTTTTTTTTTCCAATTATCTTTTTGATATTTTTGGTAAAGTTTTATAAGCTTATTTGATCTTAAGTTTTAAGATTTGTAAAAAAAAAGTTAAAAATCTAACTCCTGTAAATGTTAATCTTTTTTTGCCGTATTAATCATTGTTTTATTAGATAATATCCCCCTCTCTTTATATTGTTTTAGTGGATGTGATTCTGTCTTCCTTTTTAGCATTGGGGTTAAATTTGCCGATTTCCTATTTTGATACTTCATTTTTTTATTTTATTTTTTTTTTTTTAATTATCAAGTTCTTTGAATATAGATGGTAAAAATTATCAAATTTGAGCAAATTTCAGATTTGGATAATTTATATTCATGTATATCTATACATGGTGATAAGGATGTATTCCTTCTTAAAGCTCTTTATTTGTGCAAGTTCAATATTTCAAAATTGTTTACACAGATATTGGGTTTCTGTTTTTAATAAAATACACTTACTCTGAAAATAAAGGGATAGATTAAAGCATTCTTTGATATTTTCCTTTCCATCTTTGTGATTAGTCTTATTGTTTTCTTAAAGTAAATTTTAGATTTTGTTGCAAAATGCTATAATTTTGCTAAGAGACTCTTGGCATGTGAAGAAACCTTGAAAAATTTCTCTTTTAAAGCAAGATGCCTCTTTTTTTTTTTTACTATCCTATTAGGTTAGAATATATTCATATAATACATTTGATATTAATGGTTTTATTCTCTTGTAATTTTATACATGTTATTAAAATGATTCAAAAGGTAAGGAAAAAAGTGAAAATATTTTTTATGCTGTTGCTCTTGGTGTGTGTGTATATATATATATATATATATATATATATATATATATATATATATATATATATAATGAAAGTGGAGTCCTTAGAAATCCATAGGTAATAGTTTATTTCATGGGATCAGACACCCATCTCTTCATACCAAAATTTTACAAAAATAAATATTACATTATATTTTACAAAATTATATATTATTATTTTACAAAAATAAATATTATATTTGTTCTGTTCTTACACTGAGCTCTCTTTTGATTCATATCATTGGAATTATCCCTACTAATTATCAAATAATATATATATATATATATATATATATATATATATATATTAAAAAGCAACTACTCATATTTTATTAATATTTAGTGTTAATGTTTTATTATGAATATTATATCATTTGAAACATTTACAGTTTTTTAATTTAAGAAAAAAATTAGAAACATTTATTTTGAAGATACACCAATGTCTGATGGTAAAGATACTGTTGCTGCTTTTTTTTGTCTGTCTGTGATAATGCATATATTTTATTGTTATTTATATTCCCCTTAAGGAATATGTCTCTTACCAACTCTGTATTTGTTTTACTCTTTATTTTGATGCCTCTTTTTCACTTTTACCAAACTAAACCCTGCAATTGTGAAACCAACCTCCGGCTCCTTTTCTCCCTCTATTCACTCAGTATTTTTAATTAAATATCAACTGGCTTAGTCAATGCTCTCTCAAAATGTTGTGGTTTACAGATCACACAGTACAGATATCTAATTTCATTTAAATTTAAATATAAATTCAAAGGAAAATATTTGTATCTTGTTTGTATTGGTTTCCATTATTTACAAACACCACAACAGCTAAGACATTTTTTGTCACTGAATAAAATAGTCTAAAGCATGAGATACTTATATTACTGGTAAGAAATATCCTATTTCCTGCAAATCACATTTATTTAAAAATGATGTATTTAATAAAAACCTGATATGCATGATTTTTGAATAGGTCTTTCATATTTCATACCAAACCCAGTCTTTTCTCTGTGAAATTATATAAAAGTTTTGTGCTGTTTAGATTTTGAATTCTCTTCTCTCTGCTCAGATTTCATATTTTCTATAAAACTTTCGCACAGTAATTTTTGTCATTAATCTCTCTCAGTTGAATAAATTTACAGTTGATATTTTGTTTGAATTCACATAGTTTTCTATGCAGCCCAGAACATACCACATTAGATAATGTAGGGTTCAGGAGATATTCAGGAAAGTGTATAGAAAGAATTGCATCTTTACAAAATGCATAGTTATTTTGCATCCTAAAAAAAGTTTTTTTTTTTTTTTTGATATATTTTCAAATATGGCAGCTATATTGTAACCTAGGGAAGGTTACTGAATAGAATAATCACACAAAGGTTGGTAATGAATGATAATACTTAGGACATGAACAACACATATAAGATTCGCCAGTTGCGTGTAAAAGAAGTAGTCAACTACTAGAAATGAGTCAAGTGGATTCCACAATGAATCTCCAATTGCAGACCAACATACAGTATTTACTACTGTATTTATGTGAATGGGGACATACCCATTATCGTCTGTAGGTATGCTACAATATATATATATATAACAGGCTGAAAAATAAAAATGGTTACTTGAATTTTTACTTATTTTTTAAAATATATTTTTTTTATTTTAATTTAAAAGGAAAATAAATTTTTATTTATCTTTGCTCTGAGGCATGACAGCATTTATAACAATTCTTGATCACTCATGGGTGGGTTGGCTTTTTTCTTTCTTTTTTCAGGGTTTGGTGGATACTGGTGAGAATATGCACTATAGTAGTGTGGACCCTATTTCCTCGGGTGATATTCGTGTCAAGGGTGGCGAAATTGAAGCCCAAGAAGATTCTGATGAAGAAATGCAAGCAACTGTAGAATCTCGAAAACACAGCCGCACAACTGAGAAAAGATCGGCCTTTGCTTCTGTTCTTGTTTATATTATGAACCAAAGTTATGTCCTCGCTCTCATTGCCATGATGGTAAGTTCTTACTTTTTGAAATCCTTTATTTACCTCAGTTTTAATTAATGGTCAGTTGATTAAATTTAAAAGGATAATGCAAATGTCATTTCTTAACGTGTTGATGCTGTGATATTGCATAAAATTAAGCACCGCCCAAAAAATGTGATACTTAAATTTAAAATATATTTAAAAAAATGAAAAATCATTCTTGAAATTTTAATTTTAATTCCAAGCTAGTAGGTTAAATTTAATATTCCCAATAAATAAAACATGACAATGTATTAAAAACTGAATTTAAATCGGTTGGAATCTTTTTTTTGTCTACTTATCAATAAAATCTGTAAATTTGTCCATATTGGTAGATCTGTCAATGCAAAAATAATTCTCTTTATTAAAATCTTTCAAAAATAAAGGATACTTTTTGTAAACATTATTTGAGGAAAAGCAGATTTAAGGTTTAATTAATCTGAATTGAAAACAAATATTACTTTTAGTTTAAAATATTGATACAAAGATGTTTTTCTGATTTGTTTAGTGATATTTTTTTTTGATGTATGGGAAATGAGGAAGAAAAAGTGAAAGAAATTACTTGAAGAATACAATGTGTATGCATATAATATATATATATATATATATATATATATATATATAATGATGATGATAATAATAAATAAATTATCCAGTAATGTTAAAACTAAAAAAATATTTCAAGCATTCTAGTATTTTATTGAATTTTCAGTACTTTGGCTTTATAGCTTTATTTACATAGGTACTTGTTGAAAAAATATTAGAGAAATTAATAATAAATTTTTAATTTATGATAGATACCTCTCTTATTGTCTGATAATGTTGTGGGTGGGCGTCTCTATTTACAAAAAATCAACATGTTTATACCCACACAAAAAAATTCGAAATTCTTTTTTAAAGTACTGGGTTTGTTGAATTGCAGTGTGCTTTTTCATTTATCATTAGTAAATACACTTTTAATTTAATAACAATATTACTTGACTTCTACAAATTAATATAGAATTTCAAGATTTAAAAATTTATAAATTATTCTAATTAAAAAAAAAAAAAAATTTTTTTTAAATTAATTATTCACCAAAAAAATTTAAAGTAATTGAAAGCATTTCTAATTAAAAAAAAAATGTTTCAATTTTATTGCATTTTTAATTTATCTTTTAGTATAGATTTTCTGCAACTGGGGATCCTGTTGGACAAAAAATTTTTGATGATTTAAATTCTCCAAGGACTTGTCCTTATAAAAAATATAAATATCAATTGATGCAAAGAATTTCTCAAAATTTCATAACAAATTAAATGTGTTCTGGGCAAAAGCTGTAAAAAAAAAAATAAAAAACAAAAAAAATATTTTTCCAAAGATTTTCTAAAAAAAAAAGTTTAAAAAAATAAATTAATTAATTTCTGAATAAGTCCTAAGTTTACTTAAAATCCAATAATTAAACTGATTTTTGTAACAATTTCCAAATCAATCCATCAATTTTCACTGCCAAAACTCGCTCAAATTTCTCATACAAATTTAAAGTCCAGTGTTCATGCCAAAAACAGATTTTTTAACCAAAATTTACAAGGTCCTAAAATAGATAAAATAACGAAAAAATTCTAGCAAAAAATCCTTTAATTTTTTTTTCTCTTAATAATAACAAAGATTTTAACAAAAAAAATTTATTTTCAAACATCTTTTGTCTTTTTTTTTTTTTTTTTTTCCTTTTTCATATATAGCCTCTTTTTTATCTAATAAAAAAAAAAATCAAATCCAATGTACTGTATTGATGTGTGTAAGGGAAGTAATTCTGTATTATCTTAATTCAGTTCTTGCTTTTATCAAAAACATTGAATAACAATGAACTGAAAATTATTTGACACTTGAATACTTTGATAATTTCGTTATTTCATTTTTAATATTAATCTAACCAAGATTTGAACCTGCTAAAAAATGTGAATTTGAATATAGTCATTTTATCTGCTTCTTTCTGCATTGAATGTATAATAAATTAGGTAAGGAGACATGTAAATTTCATTTAGCATCTGAAAGATATGTGAAAGATTTCAGTGAAAAAGTTAAAACAAAAGAACTTATATTCTCTCCTCATTTAAATCAATTTTAAATCAGAGGTAGTCTTTAGATTTCATTTTGGAAAATTAATAATAAAGCATTTTTAAAGTTAAATTAGGTATTCACTGAAAATGCAATACCTATGGTTGTATTTTTAAAAATTTTTTTTTACGGTGAGGTTCATTTTTTACCAGGCCTGGGGGACACTTGAGGTAGAGGGTTATGTTTGGAAGCCATTTTTGTGTATAAGAGTAGAAGATAATGGTTAACCCTAGCCTTAAACAGGTTAATATTGCAGTGATCAGGGAAACATCTTGTTAGGAGTCGGTTACACTGGGTGGTAGTTTGCAGGAAGAAGCTGCTTTAGTGGAACTTATTTCTCATTGATGGAATATGGGTGGTTTGCTACTATGTAAGTAGCATAGCGTGTTCTTGCGGTGAAGATTTGTGTTGGCGGGACCAGGGAATGTAGCACTTTCTTTGGAAGTAGTGGTAGAGCAGTGAGAGGCTTGCCACATCCTGCCTGTGGGAGAGCGGTTGAAGGGAGGAAAATAGCTTGTCACCTACAAGGTCTTGGAGATGCTTTTGAACTCTATCAAGGCTGGAGATTGAGGTCTGTGCAGCTCCTGCCCAAATATGACAACAGTACTCATGGTGCTTTCTCTCTAGAGGACTTTCGTTCATCCAAATTGGTGGTAGTTTGGGGTCAGATCGGTGATGATGGAATATAACTAGCTTGATCTTTGAAGCATTAAATCTAATCAGCCATTGGGTAGTTTGTGCAAGATTGGAAGAGAGTTCAATTGTCAATCTCTGACCATTGAGAGTTTTAGAGGTGTGCATGTATATAGTCGTATCATCAGCATAGATGTTTACAAATGATTTGAGTATATTCTCAGGCAGATCATTTATGTAGATCAAAAAGAGGGTTGGTCTGAGGAGTGACCCCTGGGGGATGCCTGTGTTGACCTCTAGGGCTCCGGAGGACTGGCCATTGAGAACTACCTTCAGGGACCATAACTGGCGAGCTTGTGTAGTAAGCCTTTGTGCCACACCTTGTCAAAGGCCTTTGAGATATCTAGTGCTATAGTCCTCAAGGTGAGTTTGTTGTCAAGAGCATCACTGATTCTGTGAGTGATGATAGTTAGGATGTTGGCAGTTGATTAGGTCAACCAAAACCCATACTGCTTGTCGTTGAAGAGTTTATTCTTTTCTAGATGCTCGATGACCTTCTTATTGATTATGTCCTCAAAAAGCTTGCTGATGATACTGAGGAGACTAATGGCTCTACAGGGATGGGGAATATCACATGCCCATGTTCTTGAAAATAAGGCATATGCTTGACACTTTCCACAGGCTTGGGAAGGATTTCTCCTTCAAGCAGCTGTTGAATAACTTTGCTAGGATTGGGGGTAATTCCGGGTTGATGTTCTGAAGGACAACCACTGAAATATTGTCTGGACCAGTGGCTTTCTTAGCCTTTGATATATCTAAATACTTCACGTGCTGTGATGGTAATATTATTCAATATTATATTGTGTTCATTGAAACATGGGAACTTGGGGAAGTGATGGTCTTTGTCATCTAATATTGAGTCAGAAACAAAACTGGAGACAAAGAGGTTTGCCTTATCAGTTGAGGAAGATGTGACTTTGGGGCCATTTAAAGTTGTGGGCACAGTTGCTTTACGGTTTAAAATGAATTTAAAAAAAAAAAAAATCTTTCTTGAAGTTTTTATTCTAGTTTTAATTTCGAGCTAATAGATTAAATGTAATATTTCCAGGATGTAAAATAGCTGATTAGCACTCATTTGTCTTTCATCGCAATGTAATTCTCTTTATTAAAAAATCTTCCAGAAATAAAATATATTTTTCTGAAACTTTATTTGAGGTATATTAGCTAAATTAAAGGATAATTAATCTGATTTGAAACAAATATTATTTACTTTAAGTTTAAAATTACACAGAAATGCATTTTTTTAACCTAGCAATAGCTGTTGACATGTTTTGACAATCTGATGACAGATTGATGTTTATCTAACTTTTTTTGGGGGGGGGGGTTCAGCTGTAAAAAAAAATTGAATATAATGTGAGCACCTTTTATATATAATTTTTAAATACTCAGTAATCTTAAAAAATTTAGAAAATATTCTTTGTAATGTTTTATTGAATTTTAGATACTTTCTGGCTTTAAATTTACTATAGTTATCACTCTTATTTTCTGATAATGTCAAGTATGAACAACCATATCTACAAAAATTGGCATGTTTATGCTCATACAAAAATTAAAACTTCTTTTAAAAATATTAGTGTTTGATGATTTGTATTAAAATTTTCCATTTATAATTAGTAAATATAGATTTTACTTAATAATAATATCATCTAAAAGGGTAAAATTTAAAAAAAGTGATAATGTTGTATTCAAATGTAAATCTCTGCCATATAAATAGCAGTCAATGCAGCTGGTGGCTAAAGTAGTCTTTGATAGTGAAGACTAAACTACTAAAGAAATAGTAGTAAATACTTCTAGCTAATTATAGCTTACCACAGTAAATTTATTTATTTTTAAATCTTTTAAAATTCTGTATTCAGCAATTTAGATTTGATATAATCTAATATACCAGTCATCAAACATCAAGATTTTTAAAAGAATTTTGAATTTTTATTTTATGCATATAAACATGCCCATTTTTGAAAGTATAGGCAACCATACACAACATTACCAGAAAACAGGAGTAAATATATAGTAAATTTAAAGTCAACATTCCTAAAATTAGATTACGGAGAATATTTTCCAAAACTTTTAAGATTAAATTATATAAAAAAAAAGGGGCTTGTATCATTTTCTTAAATTATGTTTTAACAAATAAAGTCTCCATAGAACAACAATAAACAAACCTGTTATCACCTTATCACTCATCAAATATGTGAACATGAATATTGTCAGTTAAAAACACAGCTACTGTTTGGTTTAAAAATGCATTTCTGCATTATTTTAAAGTAAATAATATTTGTTTCAAATTAGATTAATTATACTTTAAATCAGCTAATATTCATCAAATAATGTTTTCGAAAATATATTTTATTTTTGGAAGATTTTTTAATAAAGGCTATTACATTGTGATGAAAGACAACTGAAAAAAAAGGGAGGGACACTAATCAGCTATCTTAGCAAAGAAAAAAACCTCCTTCCAGTCAATTTAAATTAGTTTTTGAAATACAGCAAAGTATTTTGCTTATTGGAAATATTAAGTTTAATCTATTAGCTTGAAATTAACACTAAAATGAGTGTCAAAGATTTTTCATTTTTAAAAAATCTATATAAATTTTTTTTTTTTTTTTTTTTTTTGGAGGTACCTATTCTAGACTTTACTGAAATTAAAGCAATATGTAATATTTTTGGTATTTGAATATTGAGTAAAATATTTGCATTATTTTTTACTTTAATTTCACTCAATCAGATTCAAAGCAGTTATAAAATAAAGCAAATTTCTCAATATTTTAATAAATTTTCTTAAACATGTTTTTTTGAAAAAGGCTGAACTGTTTAAAACTAACAGCCATTTTAACCTTTGTTAGCTTATCTGTTGTATTGTTAAAATAAATTTCTCTTTTTGCAGGCCTGGAGTATCACGTTTCACAGTTGGCTCACATTTGTACTGCTTCTCGGGGCTTGCATCATTTGGATGATCCCGAAATCCCGGCGAGCCTGCCTTCTTGTCTCACCTGTAATTGTCTTTTATGCTGAAGTCTTGCTCATCATTCAGTACATATATGGTTTGAAGCTTAATGAAGATGAACTGCCAACCGAATTACATGGTATGAAGATGTCTGAAATAGGTCTTATCAAATTCGATATACCTTGTAGAAGCCTGGCTCTACAGGTAAGTTGCTCTTGTTACTCTCCATTTATTGCTGGGGGCTTATGTCCATATCATGTTGAAACATCTGTTCTCCTATGATCACCGAAGTTGAACATCGTTGTGCCTGGTCAGTACCTAGATGGGTGACCGCTTGGTGTACCATCTTGGATGTGCAGGTGGTGTAATGGATAATGGCTTGGAATTTTTAATAGGAGAGCACAGTTCCAATTTCAGTTGGGTTTGTTATATTATGTGCAAATACCCTTGAGAAACGCATGTATCAACCTCTTCTCTTCCCCTCTTTTGGATTAATTAGTAAAACTTGTATTACTAAATAACTATCTAAAAAAAAAAAACAAAAAAAAAAAACAAATTTCTAAAATCTAAATATTTTCTGGATGTAAATAACCAGCAATGGTTTGATAGATCATAGAAAATGAATCAGTTAATCATTTACTGCTTGGGATATAGAGGGACAAGTGTATATCATTCTGTTGCTAGGTTTACTGGGGATGATAGTTTTTTTTATTTTTGTTTTACTAATGTTCCCACTCTACAAGGGTCCAAGAAACACTCAAAGAAGGAGGTTGTTGTTTGAATGGTACATGGTGAAGTTTATGAGGATATGTGGGACAAATAATCTTAGACTTGACCAGGTTGACATTGTAGCGGCCTTGAATTCTGTCAAGACTTGAAAATGAAGACTCCAGCCAAGAGCAGTATGCTATTTTTGGTCAGGTCTGTCACTTGCAAAGGTAGAGAATAGCAAATGAGTCCTGTACTTATTGGATCAGTACAGGGAACCAACAATTTTTTCCCCAACCTTCTTTAGTGATAGAGCATAACTTTCAGTGTTTGTTCATTTGTCAGCTTTTAAAAAAAGCAAAATCCTCTCTTGGATGTTAATAACTCTTAATCTATAGAGATTGACTATATAACTTAGGATACAAAACCTGATTAAAAGATCACTATGAAAATCAAACTCACTAACAATAGCTTGGGAGACTGACTCACCATTGTTCTATGACAATCTGTCAACCTTTATCTTAAAAACTTTTAAAACTGAGTACAGATGACATACTACTTCT